>JBBPBQ010020322.1:9719489-9745290 GCA_037974755.1 Cicer yamashitae
ATGAGATCTATTTTATCATTCAAATTTTACAAAATTATTTCAAATATCATTCTCTCTTCTGCATTTAGCACTTAAATACAATTAGTACAATTTGTTTTCTTTTATGATTCAAAAAAGTAAAAAATGAATGCAAAGGAGACAAATAGGGATTGTTCATTCTGAATGTGGAAAATATATAAATGTGATTTTCCATGATTTCATATATATATATATATGCGCGCGCGCAATAGTGATGGAAGAACTTTGCTAAGTTATTGATTTTTCTTTTTGTCATTCTTTATCCTATTGTATATTATGCCAGCAAAGGTTTTTTAGTTCATTCTTATTCCTATTTACATATATGATAAAGAAAATGGAGACTCATAATTTGGTGGTGAGATCTCTACTTGCATAAATAATATTTATTTATTTTTAGTTAAAAAATTGTTGCAATATCTTTCAACAAATTATTAAAAAAAAAATCACCACCTTAAATTCATAATTACGATCTTTTTTAACTTCTTTTTGTTAATAGTTTATATATAGCACTTAATTATATCATTCGATGTAATTAATTTTTTTAACAATGAATAGACTAAATTTAAATATTAGATTGATTTATAAAATAAATACTAAATTTTAATGAATGATCAAATACAAAATCGATATCTTATATTCATAATTAGGTTTTTGTACTTATTTTTGTTGTGCAATATTTATGTAAATATACAGTCTTTAAATCAATATTTAGCAATATCCTAAATATTTTATCTAATTTTGTTGACAAGTTTTACGGTGTTATTAAAAAAAGTTGACTAATAATTAGAAAAAATTATTAGTCAAAATATTTATAATATTGACTAATAATTTTCTCTAATATGTCCACGTCGGTATTACTATAGCATTTATAAAAGTTGACTACATTAAAAGTTTTGATATATTTATTTATTCAATTTTGACCTAGCTAGTAATTAAAAAAATTGTGGTGTTAAATTTCGAAATATACCTAAAAGATAAAACTTAATTTGGTGGTGTTAAATCTAAAATATGGTCAAATTCATTCATAGATAATATGTCATTCAACTATTGATAATTTAATTTGATAGTATCAAAATATTAAATGTATCATAGAAATTTTCAATTTTGTTTTATTTGAGTTCATTAAGATATAGTTTTACAATCAATATACTATTTTTATATAGTCCGTAGTTCAATTGACGATGTCAATATTATTAGACTGGATATACTTAGTTTGTGAGTTTCGCAACGCGACTATTTGAAAAAATAAAGTTAATAAGAAATTATTAAATAAAATATATTTACCTTTTTTAGATTTAACACAAAAAATATCTAGATATATATATATATATATACTTACTGTAAATATTGGATATCTATTTTATTAGCAAAATTACACGAGCACTTTCTATATCTATCTCCTATTTACTAATTTTTTCTTTTTGCATGCAATTACTATTAATATTATTAAGAGTAAAAATTCATTTTAATTTCTGAGAAAAATATCCTTTTATGTACATATATATCTTTTTCTAAATAAATTGTTTCAAAATATTTAAAAAATAAAAAACTTATTTGATACAAAATATAATTAATATTATTGAGAGTAATAAGTGTTGTCCTTTTCTTTTTCTTATTTGATTTCTTCACTTTTGGCTCTCCTATATAATACAACCAATATATAACAAATTCTATAACTATATATGTCATTCTTCCTAAGAATTTCAACACTTAAGGTTTTTTTTACTAAAGAAGGAGACATGAAGTTTACATGTTAGAGTCATATGCCTTTTGTTTGTACAAGATGTTTTACGCGATAAACCTCATTTCTCATTACACATGGTTCTAATACACGCTAATATAATGTGATATACTATTTTTTCTTAATTTCTTAATCATAATTGGGTGCATTATTTGATTTGAATATTACATATTATGTTCAATATCTTATGACAATGACACAAAATCTACGGTTGGTAGAACCTTAATGTACAAAATCGATAAGGATTTAAATGAATACCAAATTCATTTTATGTTTAATTTTAGGGTTGCTACTAAGAGTGGTTCTTATAGAACATAAACATGAATACAAATTGAATTTTCAAATTAGAACTAAAAATAAGTTATATAAAGTTTCTTTAAACATATACTTTTTCATTCATCATTCAGAGTTTTTATTGTTAATTACAACACTATTTTAATTTTTTATTTGATAATTGAAAGAGTACTGATATGATTAATTATTAATTTGAATACATATATATTGGCTTAAAAAATTATATTTATTTATAAAATAAATAATATTATTTTATTTTTAAACTAATATATGTCTATACTTTATTTACATAAATATGGATTAAAACTAAACTATTTTTTCACATTACATTAACTTTCATAAATATAGAATTATTATTTTTTACCTACTAAAATATATAATATTAAATATTTATATTGACTTAAATTAATATTTATTTTATATTAAAATATATAAACATAGTTAATTAGACGTTTAAAATTACACTGTATCTTTTCATGAAGAAAAAAAAGTGACATTACATTTAAATTTATAAGAATTATGAAATAAAAATATATTTCATTTTAAATATTAAAATTTTTTTATTAGTATTTTTATCTCGTACAGGACACGAACTCAATTAAAATAGTTTAATTTTTTGTGACATAAATAAATGAGTACTTAGTTGGTGATACGTATCAAATTGACAGCGGAGATTAATGAGTTGTAATAACTACATGATTTTGTTGGATCCCACTCCAATCTCTAAGGATCGAGTTGAAGTTGTAAAAGGTCCCAAAGCTAGTAAGAAAGAAAAGAATATAAGGTCCCACGTTGTCGGATTGATGTATCATTTGGTAACATTGAGAAAGACACCTTAACAATAGCGTTTGTGGTTCTCACTCATCTTTATTAAAAAAATAAAAAAAATCTTTATCTTTAAATATGTGATACTTTTTATTTCTCACTTATCATTTTCAATTTCATTTTTGACCCATTTTCTTTTTCCTAATTAAACACACACGTGGTATTGATCGAGCCAACACGGCCTATAGTATGGATATCTACCAGACATTGATTGTGCCAATACCATCTCAATGTGTTGTTTTGTATTTTCTATGCCCACTTATGGTTTTTTGGCTATACATACAATTGATGGGAAAGTATTGGAATTTATAAGCACTAACTCTTTTTCAAAAAGTAAATCTAAGTGCACACAATTGTCAACTATATGGTCTTGCTAGAGTTTGAAATATTGTAATTTCCTTGCCCGACTGGTAACGGTATTATAACAGAAATTGTCCTTTCTATTGCATACAATAATTAATTGTAAGAGAAAACAAGGGAGACTAAAATTGATCACAAAAATTGTAATACCAAAATCCCAATTTAGGGATTAAATGTAGAATCAAGCCTTAAAAGTAAGTATTTTAATTAATCTTATTTTCTTAAATAATTTTTGTAATATATAAATTTCAAAAATCAATCGATGGATTAATTATGTGATATAAATGTAATTATATATACACGAAATTCAAATATTTATAAATAAATAATCTTATAATTAATATTTACTTATATAATAAAAAAAAAACATGGATTTAAGGTAGATAACTATGTATTGTTCACTCAGGATATTTCTGTCTTTGTTCTTTGTTGAGGTTGAAATTTGGGTCTTATTCTCGCCCCTGATGGAGTTAGGTTTTCTGCCCCACTCATACACTTATTCATATATATAGAAAATAATAAATGTAAAAGTTAATATTTATTAATATAATAAAATAATAATTATCAGACAAAATAAAAAGTATATTAAATAGTATTTTATGAAGAGGAAATTAAAATTAAAATATATAAATAAATATTAAATAAAATAAATAAGTACATGTATCAACACCCTCAAACTTGCCCCATCTCTGAGCTTTAATTTCGAGGACAACCTGAACCGGCATCTGCACTCGATCAAATCTAATTTTCTCCGTCACAATCGGAACAAGTTTAGATGGGTACTTGGAGGTGTGGGTTGTGTAGCCACGCCTAGATGAACTTGGTATTCAATCAATCAAACAAGTCCTTACTTATCTTTATTCTAACCTTTTAAATTAGACGCTCTTTGAAATTATAGAAAATCACAACTGCAAAACATACTTCCTTTCTCAGCATAATCGACTAATTAAAAAGATGATATTATTGTCGTCGTATCAATTGAACAAACGACAAATCAACCAAACAAAATACTAATCAGTTGATCAAATAGCTAACCATTAAATTCCCACAACAACAAAGATAATTTAGAAAAATTATTTTGATATATCTAAATAGTGAAATTTGAATAAACATCTTGTATTATCTTTTGCTTATAGATACTAAACTCTTAAAGACACTTTTACGTCACATTTAATTTAGAAAAATTATTTTGATATATCTAAATAGTGAAATTTAAATAAACATCTTAGTATTATCTTTTGCTTATAGATATTAAACTCTTAAAGACACTTTTACATCACATTGTGCATTTTAAAATTTTGGTTGTGATTGCATATGAAAATTTTCATTAAAAAAAATTCAAAACAAATTGGACTTGTTCCTTTTTTTAAATAAAGTATTATTAGCTCCCCCTCCCCTTCCGTACATTTTGTGGCTGATCCCACATTTTTTAGAAAGCCAAGCCTCACAAGTGTTGATGAATTGAAGCCTAAACCAAAGTAGGAGAATCAAGGATTAGTTGACACTTGACACCCTATAATGTATATTTCTTTTTTTTTTTTTTGACTTTGCTATAAATATATATTCCTAGTAGAGCTTGTAGGGCTAAATTTGCTATTATATTTCTTTATATGATTACTTATTTTGAGATGATCCATCATGTTCATTCCCTTTTGGTGGCACCTATGTACAAACTAAATTGAGTTCAAGCTTTATAGCGGAGCCTAACAATGTGGGGCTTCTTAATGCTTTGTCCAAATTGATTAAGCGTGTATTTAATTTTTGCGACGATGAAAATTAATTTTTATTTAATTAATTTTGTAAAGTTATTTTAATTAAATATTTTTTAATTGTAAAAATAATTTTTTTTAATATAAAAGTAAATTGAACAATATATTTGAGTGTAAATATTATATTTGAAGTTAAAAACTATAAATTTTAGTTTCAAAGTAGAATTAATTCTAGAGACAATTTTTTGTTTGAGAAGAGATGTAAATATCATTATAATTAATTCATATAACTGCGAGATATTCGAACTCCAAATATGATGTCCAACCTAATAATGTCAGCATTTATCAATTGAACTAATAGTTAAGGATTTGTGAAAACAAATTTTATTCTACTCAAAAACAATAAAATACGTCAATTAATTCGACATATCTAAAATTAATTTTAAATCATTTAAAAAAAAACTTAAATGAACTCTACGATTAAACTTTAAATTATTCTCTCGCGCAACGCGCAAGAGATTAGATGATGGTGGATATTAAAACATTACTAACTCATTTTTTTCATAACGTAATTGAATCCATTCCCCATAATTATACCAACAATTTTTTCACACACATGTAGTATAAAAATCGTATAAATTACACAAATAAAACATGATGATAGTATTACCAATTTCATATCAATATCAATATTCCAATAACTCGCCGCTTTTCTTTTTCTATTTTATTATCAATGAAAAAGGGTCCACACAAATTACTCTCATTGTTTATCAAACTAAAGGAATGAATTTCACAAATACCACTAGTCACAAGTCATTGCGTCGTGAGAATCCAATGCCAAACAGAGTGTGAAGAGGACCCTTAACTACTAGATTAATACATTTTAACCATTTTCATTAGAGCATAAAAAAAGAGTAAAATTTCCACCAGAAAGCTTGACTTTACTTAATCAAACGCATAACATGTCAATAACAAACAACCTCGAGTTTCTTTGTTTCACTCCAATAATAGGCAAAGTTTCAATCTTTTGGACCATTTGCAATAAATATAAATGAATGCTCATCACAAAAGTAAACAAACCTTGGAAAGAGATGAGGTATGGCAGTTATGTTATTCAAGGAAACTTTCCATGGCATTCTTCCTTCGTCACTTTCTTAAAACCAAAGTATGGTTAATTGAACCACATTGATAAATTACATAGCATTGCAACAAAAAAAATCAAATTAATTACATGGTTTATGAATTGCACCACATATTTAAAACAAATTAGTTAATCAAATCAATTCAAAAATCAGTTTAACAATTTTAATTTATTTTTAAACTCAGTTAAAAAAAATTTCTTAGAAAATTTTCAAAATTTATTTTTCTCGAAAAATAATATATAAACTTTTTTTTTCAAAAAATAATAATCATTTTTTAAAAAAAAAATCGATAACATTTTTTTTGAAAAATTTTCAATTTATTTTGTAAAAATAATCGAAATCTTTTTTTTATCGAGAAATTCTTTATATCTATTTTTCTCGAAAAAATTTTCTTAAAAGAATTGGAAAAAATTTTGTCAAAAGAATTTTGAAATTATTTTTTTGAAATTTATTTTCAAAAAATCATCGAAACTTTTAATCTCGAAAAATTTTTTTATCGGGAAATTTTTTATATATATTTTTCTCGAAAAAATCAAAATTTTTTTGTCAAAAGAATTTCAAAATTCTTTTCCCAAATAACTTGTTTGAAATCGATTTTAACTTAAAACTTGTTCAAAATATTAAAGTCGTTTATATTTATAAATCAGTTTCAAACCGGTTCAGAAATACACTGAACTTGATTCGAAAATGGTTTTCAAAAACTGAACCAAACCATAAATGATGTAGATTAATATAATTAAGGCTTAAATGTACTTTTAGTCTCCTTATTTTGTTCAAAATTAATTTTTATTCCTTCTATTTCTAGAATTAAGTTTTTATGAAGTAGTTTGCTCTTTAATGACGTAACAATGATTTAGCACAATTGAATTGCATAAAATAGAATCATATTTAATGTTACATTTGTTTGCATCATTGACTTTTAAGAATTATTAAATTATGTATGCAATCATTTAAGTTTGAATTTTGTTTTTTGAATTACCGTTATGAAATGTTAAGATCTAATCAAAACATCGCAATAAGTTGACTGTTCAACATACTTTGCATGTGAAGGAAGTTAAATACATTGATTATGTTGATAGACCTTTATTATCTTGTTTTTAAAGTTATACGCGTGTTTAAATTGTTGTAGAGAAAATCAAGAAATATATACCACAATTTATAAGATTTGATGAATGTTTTCTGAATGATTAGTATGAGGGAGATATTGTTGCAGGATTTGATAAAGTTTCAAATGATCAAAATATTTCAATTGAATTAATTGTTGTCAAAATTGAGATAAAAGACTAACAGTGCAAATAATATGTAACTTAAAGGACCAAATCAGAAAAAACAAACTTAAAGAACCTAAGCGGAAATTAAGTTAAACTTAAAGAATTATATGTATTTTTTTTCTTCTTAAAATGTTAACAAATTTATAATTTAATACAAAGTACAAAATCTAATATAATAATAATAATAAAAGATCTTAAATAGAACGACTTGATAAAACTAAAATACTTTTTTTATGATATATAATATGACATTTTTAGTTAAATAGACCTATAAAATAATAATAGTCTTTTTTTATTTTAAAAATATATATAATAAAGACTAAATTGCATGCCTCTGTCGAATAGTCTAGTCTATTTTTATGTATAAATTACACTGTTTTATTTTACTAAACTAAGATTGGAGTATATCGGATTTAATTCAAAATACACATAAGAGAACAAAAGGGAATTGAAAAATTAGCAAAAAAACAAAGAAAAATTAGCAATTTTGTAGTGGCAACTAAGAGTGTAATGTGTCGGTTTGATTTGATTTTCAACCAATCAAAAAATAATTGATTTAGTTTAGTTTTGATAATATTTATTTACGAGATTCGAACCAAACTAAATCAATGAAAAATGAGTTGCTTTGGTTTTGTTTAATCGGGTTATTTTAAAAAATCGAAAATAAATTAACTTTTTGTTGTTGTTTTAGTAGAGAAATTAAATACCAACTAAAATATTCAACCTAATAATATCGGTATTTGTTAGTTGAATTAAAATTTAAAATAAAATAAATTAACTTTTATTTAAATACTATAGACTTCTTATACATTTAAAATAAATATATAAATTATAATAAAAATAAATAAATATATAATTAAAAAAATACATAAATACAATATATCTTTTTTAAAATAAATATTAATATAGTGTAAAATGAAATATATAATAATAAAATATAATAATTTAATTCAAATTTTGAAGAATAGATTTTGAATAATGTAAAACCCATATATCAATAAATATTAAACTTGATTAATAAATTGGTTCGGTTTTGATTATCGAGTTCTTAGCCCTCTAGTGGCAATAATGAGAATAAAGATTTTTGACGCAGGTGGGCGCAGGATGAGCACGTGGAAGTTGCCTTTTATAATTGCACGCTGCCAATGGCATGTCTAGTTGCATAAATAAATATATAAATGAATAAACAAATAAATAAATTTTATAACAAATAAAATAAAAATAAAGACTCAAACATCATATATTCTTCTCTGAAATAGAAAAGCAAGATTTGCTGGAAAACAAAAAAAGTTGCATAGTTTTCCATAAGATGCGATTTTCTCCATAAATAGGTGGTTGTTTTTGTACCGAGAGAGTATCCGACTTTAATTATTATTTTTTAAGTAATCTTAATAAGTGTCTTTAGAATATTTGTTAAAGAATCAAAACAAAAATGAAATTGTATCTTTTTTAAAATAAATTTTTCTATTTTTAGTGTTTTAATAAGTGCCTTTTAAAATGTTTCATTGACACTTGTTAGTATTTCTCTTTTTTTATATAGAGAAAAAAAATAAAAAAATATCATATAAGAATATGAGGAAAAGATCTTTATCATATAAGAATATGAGAAAAACATCTTTCTACAATCATCATCTAAACAAAGAACTAAGAGGGAGATGATGAGATAACTCCACCAAAATAAAATCACTAGAGTGACCAATATATTAGTCAATTTGTCAACACCAATTCATCGTAGATATGTTTCATTACACATCTCCAATAAACATGGTCTAACAAAATTAAAGTTTCGTGGAGAAATGCTGCAGAAAAAAATTATGAAACTTATAGACAAAGATCATTTGAACAATAGTGAAGGAATCAAGTTAGATAAGAAAAATTGTAGTATTGATCTTCCTAGCCAATCTCAATCTATGGACTAAATCCACATCTTAGCCATAACTAGAGTTACACGCGCCCCATATTACAATGAAAACCACATATAAAATGACCATTATGGTTTCTAATGAGGCCTACAAAGTTGAGATATATGAAACTCTATTGTGAGATCCATTAACATTAAGATTCATGACCTTAGAGGGATGAGGGAATCATCTAACCAAAATATCATGTCTTATGTTGTCAATAAAAGAATGAAGATAATCAACCAAGTGATGATCGATAGAAGTTAGTTGTCTCTAAAAGGAACTTAGAAACTGTTTTAGATCAAGTGAATTTCCTAAGAAAAAAAGTTGATTGCTATCAAGCCATAACATATTAGTCAAAAGACCAAAGATAATTGGCAATCTACCATGATCTTGTCCAATATCAAGATTCTTTAGATTAAATTTAATCTATTGGTTAAAATCGATGCTAAAGAAAGAACTCCAATGATTATCACTCTCATTTATAAAAATTTTCCAATAATCTTTGGCAACATCATAATCCCTAAGTACATGCATAATTGCTTTTGGAGCTCGGAGGCATCAAGGGCAAGTATCATCATTTGAAATGTTACAATGCACCTTCTCCATATTCGTCAGAAACTTACTGTGGACCAACTTTCAGAGAAACGTCTTAATTCTAAGAGGACCTTCCCAAGTCCAAATTAAGTTAAATAATTGTGCATTCTCTTGATTAACTTCTTCCACAAATAGGGTTAGGCATATCAATCTTAGCACAAATGTAGGGAAGAAGCAATTGTTGAATAGAAGACCAATTTCATCCATCATCTATATCATAGCTATTAATTGTAAAGTCAGTACATCAGGGAGGGATATTGATATCATGATCCCGAAAGGGTTCGACACATCTTAATTTTGATCATAAACAAAAATAGCATTGTATACTACTTACTATTTGTAGTTAAACTTAATTATTATTTTTTATTTCATTAAAAGGTAAGTGCATTTACCAAAATGTCATCCTTAAAATATATTATATGTTGCGCGGGTTAGGCCACCAATCTAATATAAGGTCAGATTTAGACATTAATTTTAACATCATATATAAGCCGAGTTTTTAACTCAGTCCGATAAAGCACAAATTAGATTTTTCAATTCTATTTCTAATAGTAATATGATTTATTATTATTAATTGTAATTTTTTTATTTTGTACATTTTTTTTATTTTGTGCAATATTTGTTTTTAGGCTCGTAATTCAAGCTTTGACTCATGGTATCAAGACTTGAACTGACCATGAGATTAATCATCGAACTGAGCCACGATCATAGTGTTGATGTTTGGTTATTGAACTACTAAATTGTGCATACATTTATTTATTTTAATTCATGTGTAAATGGTATTGTCAAGGGGTATAGAACAATTTTAGTAAATAGATGAACTCAATAATTTGAACCAAACTAAATAGTTTGGATGACTATCATAGCACACATATACCTTTATTCTCAACCACACGATAGCAAGCTTACCTTGATCACGTAGCAACAATCACCTCACATCAGCAAGGACATGCGTTCAGAATCAAATGATGATCTAGAGACCACAAATTATCTTGTTGGCAACCCTAACGGATTTCTTCTAGAAACCTTTGAGACTATCTTCTACCAAATATTCGTTTTGATCATTTATCTTTTTTAATTCATTCTCGTCATTTATCTTTTATAAATGATAAATGTTAGTCTTTTTCATCGTATCCCTTTCAAACAACTATATGATTATTGTCATAAACTATTGAAAGGTCAAATCTTGAATCGGTTGCAAAGTTAAGTGTGCAATCTTAATAAGGCCAGATGAAAATAAAGAGAACTATGATAAATATTCTTCATTTCAAAAAGTTTACATATATTTCAAAGCATACAAGAAGAGTTTTTTCAAGTGCAAGCCTGTAGCTTTTGTTGTGATTGTGACAAGGGCTAAAACACATCACTTAAAAAAGACGAAAATTAATAAATAAAAAAAGAAGATAAAAGACCAATATAAATATTACGTAAAAATAAAAGACTAAGATTATATTTAAGCCTAAAAAAAAGGACATATGATGTAGAGAAAGATACATTGAATTCTAACATATAAAACATCTGACTCTAAGACACAAATAGACTTGATTGTCGGAGTGTGTGCAGATATCTCTGATGTGGAGCTTGGAGCTGCATCCATCTTCTCCTCCATAAAGCCACTGTCCTCTTCCATTCAATCGAGAATCTAGATCCACTCCAGATCAAAATCAATATAACAAAATTTGATTTGTTTGAGTTGCAATTTTATGTTTTCAAGCTCGTGAATCTGATACAGAAATTAATGTTATTGAACTTTCTTTACCTTTTGAAAAGATTACTAAATTTTTTATTTTTTTAAATAAGTCTTTGAAATTGAATATGACGTCTTACCCGTAAACCTAACCCGAATCGACCTAAATTTTATTAAGTTGATTTGAGATTCAGATTGACGCTAAAACCTAAACTCATAATAAACTAACAACTTTGAGCAATAAATTTAACCTAATTCAACCCAAATCCACTCTTTTTACACACACACCCTATGGATGAGATTAAATTGCCCTTTGATATTTTTCTTTATAAAAAAAAAATGTCAAAATCACTCAAGTTATAACTATTTGACTGAAAAGACACAGCTTAGGTGTGTTTGATCTTATGCTTTTCTTTCGTACCATTTATATCATTTATCCTACCTATTTAAACTACTATTATTATAGTTATTTTGTTCCTACAACAAAACCTCTTTGCTTTACCTTTCCTTTCCTCTTGGAAAACTTATACACCAAAGAAATTCTATCTTTCCTTTATCTTTTTTATATTCCTAAAAACAATTCTCAATTTTTTCTTGAAAGCCTCAAACACACACTCTGAAAAACTGAAAACACTGTCGGTTCAATATCTTGTAGTGTCCACTTGAACTTGCAAATAAATATTCTTCATCTTGGTATTTGTGTATGCACTTGTTCTGTGTTGTTCTACACTGAATTATGCAAGCAGCTTGTTTATTTGTAACTCATGATTTAGTTTAGAGGGTAAGAAAAATCATAGCCATCATGAAGTTTATGAAACTAGGATCTCGTCCAGATACTTTCTACACTTCAGAAGCTGTAAGGTAAAGACATAAACACAATAAAAATTTAAGCTTTTTTCTTAGATGGTGCATCTTCTTTTGTGTTTTATAGTTTTTATATTAACATGAGTTTCTTTTCTTTGTGTATGCAGAACAATCTCTTCTGAAGTTTCTAGTGACCTCATAATTCAAGTTAAGGGAAGTAGATATCTTCTTCACAAGGTATGTTCCTTGAAGACTCATCAAGTTTTTTTTATCAGTTGGAATTGAACTCGGTACTCCAGAGTCTATGACACTTACGCACACTGCACACCAACCACTTGCGCTGTGACCCAGGAGAAATTCATCAAGTTAATAATAACAATCTTAGTTTTTTTTTTCTTTTCAATTTTGTAAATACTTTTTCAGTTTCCCCTGCTATCCAAATGTTTATGCCTGCAAAGATTATGCTCAGAATCACCACCTGATTCATCTCATCACCAAATAGTTCAACTTCCTGATTTTCCTGGTGGTGTGGAAGCATTTGAGGTTTGTGCTAAGTTCTGCTATGGAATCACAATCACTCTAAGTCCTTACAACATTGTGGCTGCAAGATGTGCTGCTGAGTATCTTCAAATGACTGAGGAAGTTGAAAAAGGAAACTTGATTCACAAGCTTGAAATTTTCTTCAACTCTTGCATTCTCCATGGTTGGAAGGATTCCATAGTGAGTCTTCAGACCACAAAAGCGTTGCATTTGTGGTCTGAAGACTTAGGAATCACTAGCCGATGTATCGATGCTATTGCCTCAAAAGTGTTGAAACACCCTACAAAGGTGAGTTTGTCACATAGTCATTCAAGGAGGGTGAGGGATGATGTATCTTGCAATGATACAGAAAGTTTGCGGACCAAAACAGGAAGTAAAGGTTGGTGGGGTGAAGATTTAGCAGAACTTAGCATAGACCTTTATTGGAGAACAATGATAGCTATCAAATCTGGTGGAAAAGTTGCTTCAAATCTCATTGGTGATGCATTGAAAGTTTATGCTTCTAGATGGTTACCAAATATTTCAAAGAATGGTGGAAATAGAAAGAAGAATGTTTCTTCTGAGTCTGATTCAGATTCTGCTAGTGAAATAACTTCAAAGCATAGGCTTCTTTTGGAGTCAATAGTAAGTTTGCTTCCAATAGAAAAAGGTGCTGTTTCTTGTAGCTTTTTACTAAAACTCTTGAAAGCTTCCAATATTCTCAATGCTTCTTGTTCATCTAAGATGGAATTAGCAAAAAGGGTAGGCCTTCAATTGGAGGAAGCAACAGTGACTGATCTTTTAATACCTTCACTTTCATATACAAATGATACAGTCTATGATGTAGAGTTGGTGATGACAATATTGGAACAGTTCATGTTACAAGGACAAAGTCCACCAACAAGCCCTCCAAGATCATTGAAGACCTTCGAAAGAAGACGGTCTCGTTCCGCAGAGAATATTAACTTTGAGTTTCAAGAGAGTAGGAGATCCTCTTCAGCTTCTCACAGTTCAAAGTTGAAAGTGGCGAAGCTTGTTGATAGGTACCTTCAAGAAGTTGCAAGAGATGTGAATTTTTCACTGTCTAAATTCATTGCTCTTGCTGATATTGTACCAGATTTTGCAAGACATGATCATGATGATCTCTACAGAGCCATTGATATTTATCTTAAGGTAAAAAAATTGTCCTAGAAAATGTTTATTGTGTTTTTTTTTTTATTAAGTCAATCCTTTTTTATTATACCATGATAAAAATATGTAATAGAGAAGTAAAAAAGAAAAAAAAGTGGCAGTACATAATTCATGCTTCACTTATTCAGAATTAGTGGATAACCAACTTTCTTGACCTTAAAATATTGTCTTATTCGAGATTTATTGGAGGTTAGGTGTAAACTGACCCACCAGAAATTTTAGCATAACTGACTCCACATTTTGACTGATATAGTTGCAGTGTATAAATTCAGGTACTTGTGATTTCATTTTGGCTAAAAACATGAAGAAAATTTTATATGTCCTTTATTCCTTCACATGAATTGATTGTGTGTCTCTTCAATTTTCCATGACAGATTTTTGTCCATTTATGCATTCACTCTATTTATAGCTAAATTCCACCTCAAAGCACTATACCATGATGTAACATGTCTAGCTGTCAAGCTCAGTTAATATATAGTACTAATAGAAATTAGACCATGGATGAAACAAAATGTTAAACGATGTTCAAAATAAAACAGATATGAAATAAAACACAAACAAAGAACACATAAGTTTTGATCTCAGATCAATTGTGTCTATGCCTCCGACTATAGAGTAGCTGCAATGGCAAGCTTTAGGTTACAGATTGCAACTTGGATTTAAATAGTGCGGTCAAGTTTACAAGATTATCCCTGAAATGTATCGCCAAGAGAAACATGGAAGTAAAATTTCTAGCTTGAAGGGTTGTTATGTATTAATAAAATTCATGTGTTTTGTAACTTAAAAAATGCAGGCTCATCAAGAACTGAACAAGAGTGAAAGGAAAAGACTATGTCGAATTCTCGACTGCAAAAAACTGTCAATGGAAGCATGCATGCATGCAGCCCAAAATGAGCTACTTCCATTAAGAGTTGTTGTACAAGTTCTGTTCTTTGAGCAAGCTAGAGCAGCAGCATCAGGTGGAAAAGTAACAGAATTACAAAGCAATATTAAAGCATTGCTTACGACACATGGTATTGACCCATCAAAACATACAACACAGTTAAGCACTACACCTACAAGTATACATGGTGAAGATAATTGGAGTGTTTCTGGATTTAAGTCACCAAAATCAAAGTCTTCAACACTTAGAATGAAGCTAGCTGAGGATGATGAACTAGATGAAATTGAAAATGGTTTGTCACATGATGGAATTGCAATTGGAATTGGAAGAAACTCTAGATTTAAGTCCATTTGTGCTATTCCTACACAACCAAAAAAAATGCTTAGCAAATTATGGTCTACCAATAGAACTACTACTGAAAAAAATTGAATGAAATTTGTGTTATGTTAGTTTTTTTCTTTCTGTTGGTAAGTGTAATTTAGAGTGTAACATGTCATATACTCTATTTTTGTTTATGAAGAAAGCCTTGTACCTTGTAGGAGAATCAAAGAATCTCTTAATGTATGTGCATTGTTGATGTAAACTTATAATAATGATAATAATAATAATAATAAGATTTTCTCAAACATGAGGGGAAATAAAATCTCTTGGGCAATTCTCATGTCATGAAAAGTTGATATCGGAATAGGAATCTTAGGTGTCAGTGATAAATCATGGGGCCAATGTTGCTGTGTTTGTCTATAAATCTGCAAGACTTGTCTCTTGTCATTGTTGACAAAATTTTGTGGTATTTTCATGTGCCTGGCATAATTCAATACTGTAATAGTATCTGATTATATTTGTCTTTATTTATTTGTATCCACATAGATAATTAGCCTTGTCTTTATTGAAATAGTATCCAATTATTAAACAAGATTTGATTTAGAGAGTTGTTTTTGGCATAAATTTAAGGTTCAAGTTGTATTTATTGTTCATTGAATAGATGTGTCTTCTCATTTATCAATCATACTCTACAACAGTAGTATGATCATCTGTATCAAAGATTATGTGCAATAGAAATCCGATTTGTGTACAAGAAAGAATAAGATCTGTCATTGATTAAGATGTGTTTACTTCTAAATAGCATTATTTATGTATATTTGTTTAACATTAACTGAACTATGTGACTTCAGTATGGTTCCTTTCAAATAAACTCTTTGACAAACCTATTTATCTGTAGTGACTAACCAAAGCAAAAAGGGAAAATATTGTATCTCCCTAGGACATTCCCATTCACAATATGCTAGACTAAACTCTAAGAACAAAGCCCACTACACATAATCCTCAATACACGTAGATTTTTCAAAAGCCAAATCAATATAAAAAACCAATATCCAAATTCTAACAATCATTTTATCAAATATCTTCTAAACAATGTCACTGACAATAGAGAAATGAGAATCCATAATCTTATGTTCAATTTTTTTACGAATCATTTCTTTACTTTTACCGACGCATTTCGATTAAGGTTGGTTTTAAAATTGGTATAAGGCATAAGCTTCATAAGTCACTTTACTTACTATGATATGTCAAAATGCACATAAAAAGTTGTTCTGGACTACTCACCTATTGAGAGTATTTATTTTATCAAACACCATAGATGCATATTTGACCCAAACTAAGCTTAAACACAACAGAAACAGAGAGATCACACAAATAACAACACATAGTATTAGAATTGATTTTACCCTTATCAAAATTGCTTTGTAGAATCTCAAAATTACATTGATTACTGTAAAACAAATTAACTTTGTCCCAAAACCTAGGTTTCACTACAATTGATATAAAAAAATAGGTTTCGCATTGAGTCAAAAAATTTACAAGGAGTTCTACATCAAACTAAATTTGATAATTTAAATATTAAATCACTTGACTTCAAACTCAACACTCAAACTAAATTAATTTCGTTTAGATTTGCGTTTATCAAATGTTAATTCAAACACACTCTAACTAAGAAATTCCTACCGCTAACAAATTCTTTTCAACAAAAAAACAATTGAAAATGTGAACAATTTAGAATTGATTCAATAAATTTTATATAGTAATCGTAAAAAAGCTAACAAATCTTAACTATTACCTAAGTGAGTTCTGTTTTGATGCATTAAAATATTTGCATCTTCTCGGTGGTTACAACTCTTAATAATTTTCATGTACTCCTTCGAAACAATAAAAATAAAAAATTCATCTACAATTTTCAAGTTGATTGCTGAAGTGATTCTTGCAGAGAGAAATCTAATGAGTTTTGAAATAATCCCAAACTATTACCTAAGGAGACAGATTTTCACAACCATACAAATCCATTAGATACTTTTTATTTACATAAGATGCTACTATTTATCAATCATCAAAACAACAAAAAGAAAATAAGTGAATGTTTGAACTGATGGGAGTCTAGAAGCATCAAATGTGTAGCCAAAATCACGACGACACATTGTGATCATCTAAAGTCACTATCAGTCCAAACATGCACTAAATATAACACAAGTAAACAGTTGATGTAAGGAGCATGATAATTAACATTCAACTCAAGAAAAACATCAACTAATCTATATTATCTAATCCTTGTTAGCATCACCATTAGCATCAACAACAGAAGCATGAGTAGATGATGATGATGATGAGTCCATGCTTTTTGTCCTTAAGAGGCTAGGTGTACGATGTAGCCTACACCTAAATGAACCAGCATGTGTTGTTGGAGAGCATAAACAATTGTTCTTGTTCATACTTTGTTGTCTCAAAATACCACCTTGAATCACATCATTTCTTGATGAAAATTCAACTTTCATATCCTTTGTTGTCATCTTCAATACCTGAAAATTTTGAAACTATACAGGATAATTGAGACAAAAAAAATTCTTATCCTAGATTCCAATATATATATATATATATATATACTCACCTTGGAAAAGGGTCTCAAACGGCCTGAAGTTTATAGAAGAAGAATTTTCACAAATGATATTATAGAAATGTCACATATACAATGATTTAAGATTAAGATCAATAATAATATGCAAACTCAAGTTTTTCTTTCTTTCTAAGTCACGGGTATGAAAAATGTACTTATTTTAATTCCCCCACCACAACAACATTTTGATCACTTTTGGAATTAGGAATATGATTCTTTCAACTACAAGGGACATGAAATTATATCATCAACTTTCCCTATTCAATTATCTTTTCCTTTTTCTTGTGGAGTGTTTCATTGAATCATGATGCAATAAAAAAGCTCTATTTGCAATAGGGTCCATGCAAAGGGTCCCCTACTACCCACACTTGTGATGGAATACATTGGGGTGGGTGTCATTTTACTTTTGTTTCTTGTGGACTCAATTTTCAATTTAGTATCATATCATATAAGTATATCTCAATGGATAAGATGCTAGCATCTCTTTATTGAGAATTTGCAATAACGACAACATTCATCAATAATGATGGATAACAAATTTTGCCGATTGCTTCTAGGGTCGATCACCATGTACGCGACACTTGTTATTATACAATGCTAAATGAAAAAGAAAAAAAAATTATTTTGCTAAATAGGTCTTTTAATTAAGAAGATGCTTGATTTCATCAAGAATGGATTGAACAGTTGAAGTTAGGGTGATCCCTATTTGCACAGCACAGTGGACGACTAAAGAATCAACTTTAATTATGACACGCGTAATAGACAAATCACAAGCAACATGGATACCATACTTCAAGGCTGTTAGTTCGGTTGTCAAGGTGTTGTTGGTGCTAATTTTGACATAAAAATATAGTCATTTTACCAAGATCGTCACGAGATTCCTCCAATAGTTGTACTCCCGCTCCTTGGAATATAAGACCCATCAATATTGATTTTGTAGACACCAGGGGTGGCTTCTACCAATAAGAATTAATGATTTTCTGTAACTCGTTGCACGAAGCACTCGGGTTTGTAGTTCCAGTCTAAATTGCTTAAGTATAGTTGTAGATCATTGAAGATAATTGATCCCCATACTTGACTCTTGAGAAAAAGACCAATTTATTTCTATCTTTTCATAGGGTCCAAATAGCAACACCAAAGAAGATATACCAAGTCCAAGAAATGTTGCATATATTCCTATCAATTAGGTTCCACATAATCCAATAATGAGCACCTAAGCTGAAGAATTTGTGCCAGATGTCTTATTTGATAAAGTTTTCCCAAAAAACTTTAGCATCCTCCCATTCTCGAAACACATGCATTAGAGTTTCAAGAGCTATTTGACATCAGGTCCATGTAGATTCGCGAGTAATACCTATGTTGTCTTTCTGAATTAGTGAGAAGGGTACCACAAGCAATTTTCAAAGATGGGCACGAATCTTTGACGGGCCCTTCCAATTAGCGACCTTGACGAATATAGGATCATAATGAGCACTATGTTGATTTCCGCCACTATTTTTTCTCATGCGATCCAAAATAATGTTCAAGTTTTCCAAAATAATATTTAAAATTTTCCAAGTGGAATATTTTTTTTTAACTGTATATTCCACAATATAGTGAATGACTTTAAAACAAACATATCTCGAAAAGGCAATGCTATATTTTTATTATGGAGCTTTTAATCTTGGTTTCTTAATAAATGTTATTATGCAAAGTAGAAACAAGAAAGTTCAATTTCTTAGACTTGGAAAGTTCAATAGAGATGACTTCAATCATAAACAATACTATATATTAAAGAATACAAATGCAAGGAGTCCGTAGGAGTTGTGGTCTTATTTTGGCAACTCAGCCCAAAGCTAATAGCTTCCAAACAACATTTTTTTTAAATTGATCGAGCTAGTGTAAAATGTTAACTTTGAAATTGTTAGAATTTTTAAAATATTAGAAGTGTTCTTCCACTGGTGTAAAGTATCAACTTTGATTTTAAAAGGTGAGTGAATTCAAATTTTACAAGTGAGAATGAGAGTGTTCTTGATAGTCCAGAAAAATGATGTTTTAACTAATAAAACATAATTTTAAAATTTGTGAAACACAAATTTATTTTGAAAATTTTAAAATAAAATTAACAGAATATAAATATATTTTGGAAAATTTTAGTTTCGAATTTTTTGAAACATAAATATTTTTAAAAAATTATAAATTAAGTCTCTTTAGAATACATTTATATTCCACTAAACTTATATGATTTTGAAATATATTTATATTTTGAAAATTCTAATTTTAAGTTTTTTAAATTACATGTGTATTTCAAAAATCTTAGGATTCGTTTGATCTACTTTTTAAAAACTGCCTTTTAAGTTTTTTAAATTTAAAAAAGAAAAATTATGTTTATAAGACTTGTTTTTGAAAAACATTTTTAAAAATTATTTTTGAATTTTATTATATTTAAATTTTAAAAACTAGAACTACTTTTAGGTGTTTTGGTTTTTAATTTTTCTTTTAATTTTGAAAAAAGAAAACCCACGGAAAATACCATTTTTCATTAATGGCAAAGGCAATGTTATAATTATTTGATGTCAGTGTTTCTTTTTTCTTGCTGGTGTCGCACACTGTACGAGACGACCCAACCCAAACTTTCTTTTGTCTTACGTGCCTATGTGCGTCGAATCCGAATGAGAATGAGGAGTTTAAGAAAAAGAAAAAAATATTTGGGAAAGAGGGGAGTAGTGTGTCTATTTGTTGTTTATTTTATATATATATATATATAAATAATTTTAAAATAACTAAACTATTTATAAAAAAAAAAATTCAAAATAATTAACTCTTTCAATTTTAATTTATTTTTTTCAATTGTATCTTTTAATTATTACTATTATCATTTTCAATACAATATTTTTACTATATGTTTATAATATTAATAATGCACAAATACTTAACAAAATTTTATTTATATAACTTTTTTAATATGTATAAATGATTATATGCTCAATTATTTTGAAACGATAGAGTAATATTATGTTTTTTTAATAAAATGCTGTATTTGTATTCTTTTTAGTTTATAAATATTTGAAAATAATTATTTATAAATTAAAATTTATTTAATTTAATAAGATCAACCTTTAATTTATTCAAGCATGTTTAATATAATCTGAATTCTTTAAATTAATTTAAAGTGTTATAAATAAGTGTCATTTAATTGTAAAAAAGAAGTATCATTTATTATTTTCGTGTTAATATTAATTATTTATGTTAAAAATTATTTATACTATTGAATCAATTTTCATTCTTAACTCACTTTTATTACAAATTTGTATATATGATCATTGAATAAAATATTATAAAGTATATTTCAGTACTTAGCACTGCAATAGGACCTTTGTTGACAACTTAGAATCTTAGATTTTTTTTTTCGACAAGAAGTTAGAATATTAGATAAACACTAAAAGTTATAATTTTTATGCATTACATATTATAAAGTATTTGTAATATAATTTGTATATTATTTTTTGTCTTAAAAAATATAAATATTACCATAATTTGAACTCAAAATATGACTTCTAATTTAATAATTTTGAAATTTATCAATTAAATTAGGATTTAAATACTTTTATATATTATATTATATTATAAAAACTATAAAAATAATGTTAAGTATTTTTTTTGCGGCCTGTAGTTGGTGGCTGTTATTTTTCACATTTAAACAAAAAACTTGATATTTAACTATAAAAATGTTGTTAAATAATTTTTTGCGGCCTTTGTGTAATTGGTGGCTGTTATTTTTCTTATTTAAACAAAAAAACTTGATATTTATAATATTTTACACTAATAGCTAATTTTTTGAAAAATAAAAACTTAGGTGAGTTGAATTTCTAGGTTCAATATGGCTATGACATTATTTAAGACCGATATATTATCCACCAATGAATAGGTCATCACATCTAGCTTACTTCTTTATGTTGTATAAATAAACTCTTCAACAACTAAATCAAAATTTGTTGGTAGATTATTATATTTATTACACTATATATTTTATATTATATAAATTAAAAAATACTTGATGTAGTATTATATTATTATTAAATTATCAGATATATTTTTCCATTCCTTTCTTAGAAACAGTTTTCAAAAATTAGACTGTCAAACACATATTTTTATTCTCTAGTCTCTAACACATTTTTCAAATTTTAGAATGCCAAACAAATTTTTTCTCTTCTTACTCTCTTCTCAAAGACATATTTTTAAAACAGATTTGCAAAATAAATTTCAAAAACTAAAATCTAAGGGTTTATTTGATTGAGTTTTACTTCTTAGTTTTTGAAAACTATTTTATAAATAAATTTTAGAATATTATTTTTAAAAATAAAATTTTAAAAAAATTTGTTTGACAACTCTAATTTTTTATAACAGTTTTTGACTAGAGAATTAAAAAAACTGAAAAATGAAAAGTAAAACACAATTTATCTGTTTTGCTTTTTTAGTTTTAAAAAGTATAATATTAAAAATAATTTTACAAAATAGTTTTTAAAAATAAGAAATCCAAACAAGTTTTTTAATTTTAAATTTTAAAATACTAAAATAGAATTTTTAAGATGTGAACCAAACAAGTCCTAAAAGTGATTTATACAAGTTCTTAATTTCGAATTTTGTTGAACACATTTGAAAAACTGAGAGATGGGAAAAAATTTAAAATTTAGTTTAGAAAAGTCAACGACAAATTTAATTTTTTTTTGAAATAGAAGTATAATTGTGGAGTATTATTAAGTAAAATTTTCAACAGTCATGACTACTGGGCCTTTTCCTACTTCTTCTTTAGCCCAACAAGATACTAAACCCATGGATTTGTAGCTTATCCCCTTTAGGGGAATGTTACTATGCTGAGCCCAAAAAAAGGTAATGTTACTACGCCACACACATTTTACAACCCCTTAACCTATTTCTTTTTCAAAAATACCCCTCTCTGTTTCTTTTCTTGTTCTATTGTTTGAAATTTTACAAAGGGATTGAAATCAAATTGAATATAGTGATATCTATTTTTTTCTATTCTACCATATTCACACAATTTTCTTCACTCAATATGGAAGTATTGATGGAAACATTCACTCTAATTATATTATTACTAATGTTTATGTGAATTCTGTGTTTGTCTATCCATTTTTGTATTGTTTTTATTTATTTATAGAGTAAACAATAAAAAAATTAAACATAACTAAAAAAATTGGGTTCGAATTTAAGTCATGTATTCACCATAACAATATCAACATTTGTCAATTAATATTATTTATTTTAATTTTGTATCTTTTTAATCATAACAATAGTATTGTTAATTTTAATTTTAAATAAAATAAGTAAAACTGGTTATTAAAATTGAATTGACTTGTTAAAAAAATTTAATTTTTAGTGAAAGAAGTGTTTATTACCTTCCAAACATATTTGTAAAAAGACGTAGAAGACTTCGATGAATATAAATGAAATGACTTGAAAACTGAGTGAAAAATAGCTAATTTTTTTTTAAAATTTTTGTAGATATTAAAAATATTATTTAACCTATTAAAATAAACTGTTAAATTTTTTATATCAAACATTTTTAAATATTTTAATATTTTTTTAAAATAAAATATAAATAAAATAGTAGTTAAAAAATTAATATATTTAAATTTAATTTTCAATTAAATATATCAAATTTTTAATTATTATTATATTTATTTTAGATAAAATATAAATTAAGAAAAGATCACTTTTTAGAAAAAGCATTTACCTTTCCACAGTCAGTATAGTATGTATGACTGAGTTCTGAAACCGACAAGTATAAGGATACTTGTCTCATCTAAAGATTTTTACGATCGATTCAATCTCCATCAATATCACTCCCATCACATACATCCATCCTAAGTAATCCTCGCAAATAGTACCTCTTATCAAGTTTCCATCAGTAACTAATATTTCGATGCTACCCATAACACATAAGACAATTAACAATTATGTCAACAAAAAAAAAAAACAAAAACAAATTGTTTATGTTAATGTGAATTTTAAATTAATCCAATGCAGTGTGCACTATAATATAGTAGTACTTTTTAATTATTTTTGTATACTATGAACAATATTTAACATCTTATTTGGGTATAGAAAATATTTTAATCATCGTAATTTTACTCATTTAAGTTGTTGTAATTTCTATTAATTTTATATTTTTGTCCATTCTCATTACAATCTTGAGTTTATTAAATATACATCTGACTTCATGGAGTGAAAAATGGGATCATTTTGAGTTTGAAGTTTTTTAATGATAAATATATTAAATATTAATTTTATCTTTAGTGTTTTTTTTGAAATATATTTCTTCTGTTTTAAAATAATTAAGTCATTTATTTATTTTATAAATATTAAGAAAAATATATAAATAAAAGAGAAAATATCAATTTTATCAAATTATTCTTGTTAAATATTAGTGTATTATTAATGTTATACAAGCATAGTGAAATATATTACATTAAAAATGATACAAGTAGTATTAATTAAATGGTACAATTAAAAATAAGTGTATTAGAAATGAAAATGATTTAGCAATTTTAGATAAATTTCTTTTTTGTAAATGGATAAATTATTGTGGAACTGAAGGAGTAATGTATTTCAAAATTTCACTTTTCAAAGTTTTATTGAAATTTAAATTTTTAGATTAATATCATTTTTTTTATTTCAAGATAATCAATTTCAAAATCATGATAATAATATAAATATTTTTTTTATTCCATCTAACTTAATATTTTTTATAAATTATAATAATTTTGACAAAAACATCTAATGAAAAAATCTTGGGTGCTTCTGTTTGTATTTGCTATATTTGTGCATCTATCAAGGTAAATTATTTTTATTTAAAAGAATAATCTAAAAAGATTGTTATGAATTTTGTTATTCTTATAGTAATTTAAATATGAAATATGTGTCTCCTAGCTATATAGTAGTTTAATAAATCATATATATTTTTAAAATCATCTTATTAGTATACTAATTTTAATTCTCTAATTTTTTTAAAAATAAAAGTAATTATTAATACTAGGAATAAAAAAATAGTATAAAGACAAAAATCTTACTGAAACTTGTAAAATAAAATCGAGGGAGTATACTAGTACTAGTACTACTAGTAGGTACCACGCATTACACAAAGCAGTGAGTGATGACCAAAACAGTGAGTTTTGCAGAATTGCGAGATTTTGTTTCGTTGATGGGAGGGTATAGCAGAGAGAGAGAGAGAGAGCATGATTTTAGGGTGATAGGGGTGTTTGGTCATTTTTGGGTCTCGAAGAGGTATATATGGCCAAGAAGATAGGACACAAACAAAAGTTGCCACATAAGCTGCCACGATAAATAAAGGAACATTACAGACTGAGACACCTAATTAGGGCTTCTCATCCTTGCATTTGTAGGGTATAATCATGGTGTTTATTTTGTTCGTGAGAAGTGCCTGTTTATCTTTGGTTAATAACGAGGATTGTTATTAAGTCAACGAATAATACATTGTCTCTTTTATTTTATGTGGAGGCTAGTGAAAACTTATTTTATTAAAAATAATAATTTACTTTTTATATATACAATAAGTGAAAATAATTTTTATATTTTCAATCAATATTCATAAATATTTTTTATAGATAAATACTTATATCTTTACATATAATTAAATTTTAATGATTATGTTATTAAAATTGTGTAATTTATACTTTATAATTGTGACCATATTTTAATATATATAGCATGACCACATTTTAATATATGTATGAAAAAATGAGTTCAAATTAAAATTAAAATCCTAATTATGCCTTAGCCAATGGCTTCCAATTTAGATTGTCAAACACTTGATCTTTTTTTTTTAGAAGATCTGTTTGATAATAGTTATTTATAAGTTTATAAATTAATTTAAGTAGTTTATGAGTTATTAGTT
>JBBPBQ010020322.1:9756324-9782157 GCA_037974755.1 Cicer yamashitae
ATATATATATATATATATATATATTTATATGATGAAAATATGTTGATTTTATGAGTAATTATGTGATAAGTTATTTTATTTAATAAATTAATATTATCGATAAATTTCACCAATTCAACCGTCAAATCAAAAGTTCTTATTGAGTAGATCAACTTTAAATTTTTCTATAAAATTTTAAAACTATTTGATAATTCATTAAATAATTTTAAATAAATATATAATAAATTTTTAAAAAATATAAATAAATACTATAACTAGATTATATAACTACGAATTTTGAATTTATATAAAACTTTATGTGACAATCTTTAATATATTATGTCAATAATTAATGATTAAATTAATAAAATTTATTATTAATATTAAGTGATCAAACATAATAACTCATCAGATATTTATTTCTGGAATATCTCAACCTATATATAATATATATATGAGACGCAGGAAAGAGAGTACTTCATTTCTGTCCGTACAAGCGAAAATTGCTCAATGGACAAATGAATGGTGTTACAAGTTACAACCAATTACATTTACATTATTTTGTCAAATAAAAGATTACATTTACATTATTTTGTCAAATAAAAGATTACATTAACATTTCCTGGAGATGGATACATTTATTTTATCATAATGTAGCATAAATGAGAGTGCAATATTGATTTGCAAAATTGCAATTGCAATTGCGTAGCATATATATGTGTCGTCCCAATAATGAATAATAATGCCTTTATCTGTGAGTTACTACTACAAATTTCTATCAGGCAGCTTTTCATTAAAAACCTCTGCTTCTGATGTTTCTTGCAGATACAACCAGCCAGATCATTCGTGTGAAATCTGATGCTGTAGGTATTTTTACTTCTGGGTAGGTGGGACCCATGCAAAACAACATGTTTTATCAAGCATGCACCAGCATATCCCGGTGCAGATCTCTTTTTGCAGATTCATTAAGATATGCTCTCACGGATTTTCTCTTCGATAAATTAAGGTATTTATTAAGATATTAAATCAGAAATATAATTTTAAAACCAATACATTTGGTTATTTCAAATTTGATCCTTAGAAATGCTTGTTATACACGAAACTCTATTTTTTATTTATTCAATAAGTGCTCCATTGTTAGCATGATGTTATATTTGTTTTTTCTTTTATTTATCTTTCTTTTTAATATGTGTAAATATATACTATTTTATAAATTTTTAATCAAATGATTTAGTTTAAATATTTAACGAATTTTTAATTAAAAATATTTATTAAAAAAATTAATTTAAATTTTACTTAAAATAATTATTAATTATACTTTATGTACTTTCCGCCTTCAGATTAATAATCTTGTTCTTTTAAAAATCAGAGGTTTAAAAAAAATTAAAGTATTTCTATTGACAATTTTTTTATAGAAGTTAGAAAATGCCACTTTCAAAACAAATATCTTACATTTATTTCCATTATATGTTCCTTTAAATATTCGTTACATTTTTTCAAAAACAAATTTAAAAAATAAAATAAAAACTATTACATTTATCAAATGCATTGAGCAAAACGGCACATGCAAGGTAATTACACTTAATTTGATGTGTGGGGAGTGGCCCACACTTGATTTTGATTTTGTAAGAAATTTTTTGAGTGCTTAACACACTAATAAATAATTTATATAACAAATATATTAGAGATGGATCTCCACTATGGTTAAATATTTTTGAATGTGTGAAGTGCTATTATAATAATTTTTAAATATAATAAAATTATATAAATAAATATAAATATATTTTTTATTATTATTTTTATCTTTAAGAATATATTTTTAAATAAATAATTTAGTTTTTAAATATAATTTTTGATAGTCATTTAATTTATAACAACTCTTTACTTGTTTTTAATATTATATATGTGACAACGGTAGAATCAACCTTGAAAATACTGTATATAAATATATTTTTTATGTAAAAATCTCATTAATTCATTTTATTATATTATTATTCACACACTCCTCGTTGACTTTATAAATTAATACAAAATGAAAGTGATTCGCAGTTATAGTCATAGACTCATAAGCATCTTTTTTTGTTACATGGTCATAAGTATGTACTACATTGTATTTACGCAGTGGTTTTTTTTCGGATCCAATTAGGCAGGGGTTTTAGGTTTAACCCCTGACACCCGTTTCAATTTTAAGTTCCGTGAGAAGCAAAAACAATTACTACTATAAGTTTCTCATTGAATTATAATAACCTACACTTTAATTTTGACTTGTGAATGCATAGTTATTTACTACTATTATTAATATTTATTATAGAGTTATAAAATTCTCATCTATGAGCTTCCTCTTTTACGTTTGCCAGCTTTCACGTCCAAAAAACCATCCATGATTCAGCTACTATTTTCTAGTGCGCATTATGAAACCAATAAATCTCAATTTTAAACAAGCTACTCATATTTTTAACTAGAAATTTCAATCAATATTTACTTAGGTAAAAGAAAAAACTAGGAATATTGATAAAGTCAATCGCTAGTGATTGAGGTCATAATGGAATAGGTAACCTTTTATATATTTTTTATTATATATCTTTTAAAAAAAAAAATAACTTTTCAATATATACCTTTAAATTATATACAAAAACATTTTTTTTTTATCATTGGGATTATTTTTATTTATTAAAATATAAATTAGTATATATAATTGTTTAAAAATAAAATAGATGTTAAGAACATTTTATTTTTGTCTATTTTATTTTTAATATAAATAATTGTATCTTTATTTTTTTTCTCTGAAAAGAAACAAAATTTGAGTACATCATATACATAGACACCATGAACATGTTAAAATTTTTGAACATTTTACATTATTTAAGCAACCATATATATACTAATTTATATTTTAATAAATAAAATATGATGCACTCTACAGTAAAATATGAGAGAGTTGTTAATTTTATTTATAAATAAAATTGATAGCAAAATAGGAGGAATTTGACTACAAAACTAGATAAAAAATAGAATGAAGTTATTAATATGATGAAGTTGTTAATTTATTTACAATAGACTACAAAATAAGAGGGAGTCGTTAAAATATTAAAACACATTCTTTTTTTACACTTCTATTGCATTAACTTTTTAATATATTTTTTCATTTAATATATTTTATTTTATTTTATTAATTTAATTTAATTTAATTTTTTTATTATATTTTATTTATTAATTTTACGTTTGTTATAAAAGGTTAACACAATAGGGGAGGACGATCAAAATAATGAATAGTTATAGGTAAACAAATAGCATAACATGCGAGTGAGTTTGCCAATTGGTTTGTCTGCATATATATAAATGTGTGAGATAGAGACTTCCCATTCCCTTATAATTAAGGCAATTGATTAAGGATACAATATGCGAGCAAGGATAGGAAGGAGGAATCCCTTCGTAACTAGAGCCACGACCACCGTTCAGTTTGACTCCACAGCAATCAACCAGTGAGGCATAGCCATTACTCTACATTTAGTCAAAATCAATAATCCTTCACAATGCTTGATATTCAATTAATCCAAGCTTTAGCAAATATGACTATGAAAATCCACAAATAATTAGGAAACCATATGTTATGAGTACTAATAATATACATGTACTTGGATATCTGTGACATCAAAAAACGTGTAATGTTGGTAAAAGAGAGATACAATATATTTTTATGTTCACATATTATTGTGCACTTTCTAATGACCACTTACAATTTAAAAAAAAAAATACATTTCAGTATAATAAAATAAGACTAATTTATAAGTCTTTTAAAATATGTCATATGTTATAGTGCATTGAATATAACATTATTTACAATTGTATGTATACACATGCGCTCTCACCGATCTATTTTATATAAACGAGATTTTGATTCTTATTAAAATCCACTAGTATACAAAATACTTTAATAATATAATATTTAATATTATATATAATTGTGTACACACTCTCATTGATATAAAAATATATATAAGCAAAATTATATAATTGTGTACACACTCTCATTGATATAAAATATATATAAGCAAAATTAAGATTATTATTAAAAAACTACTTGTTTAAAATTACTCTCCAATTAACATTAGGATACTAAATTTCCAGTGTAAAATTATCAAGATAAGTAATTATATAATTTACCATTAATAGAGTTTCACAAACTTAACCACATTTTACACATAAATATAGTAGAATTATTAAAGTTTATCATTAATAGAGTTTAACAAACTTAACTAAACTATTCAATATTTCAACTTCAAAGTTAACCATGTTTTCTACATATAGAATTAGGAGCTTATAAATTTACGGTTTAAATATGTCATTGATCCTTGCAATTATAACATTTTTTGATTTTGATCATCGTAATTTTTTTTGTTTAGTTCGGTTCCTTGTAAATATAGTTTCATTTTAAAATAGTTCTTCCATCAAACTTCCGTTACAAAAGCTGTAACACTATTAAACCTAAATATAATTAAAACATAACTTTTTTTAACCTAAAATTAATCCCATCTGTTTCATTCTTCTTTCCTAAAAAAACCTAAAATTAACCCCAAATGTTTCATTCTTCTTCCCTAAAAAAAAAACACTCCTACGTAAATTAGGATTAGGGTTCCAAATACAATATTAATAGAAAATTACGAATGTTTGTTTCTTCTTTTGATTGATTCACTTCAATTTTCTTTGCATCGATGGATGGAAAAAGTGAAATTGAAGCTAGCGATTGAGAATCGGTTCAACATGATGAACCGATTGATTTTGTTATCAACAAATTGAATTTCAATTCATCAATTATCATATCCGATCATTTTTCAATTTCGACTAACATTCCCAATTTGATTTCCAGTAGTTTCGGTTCCACCAAGAATCTGGTCAACTAATTGAAAAATCTGGTCAATCAAGAAATTTTAAAAGCAGGTTTCACCTTGAAACGATTATTATAGAAGATAAAAACTAAAAAATATTGAACTAACAATTTCAAAAGAAACCCACCGATATTGTTGTAATATTTTTGCTATCTTTGATAATATAATACAGATTGCTATCTTGCAATTAACATGTCAATGTTGATGCTCTAAACTTGAACCAACAATTTCAAAAGAAACCATTTTGAAGTTGTTAATTTTAGGTTTTTTTTTTAGGGAAGAAGAATGAAACATTTGGGGTTAATTTTAGGTTTAACGATGTTATAGTTTTTGTAACGGAAGTTGGATGGAATACCTATTTTAAAATGAAACTATATTTGTAGGGATTTGAACCAAACAAAAAATTTACGAGTACCAAAATCAAAAACGGTTATAATTGCAAGAAGCAAACACATATTTAAACTTAAATTCAAGAACGTTCTTTAATTTGGAACTTTGGAGAAAGTTCTTCATTTTACATAATTCTTTCAAGAACGTTCTTCGTTTCTCTGAACGAATTTGCTTCTTTTTAATATGATCTACTTTGAATTGCTTGGTACCTATCTTTGATTAACACGCTAAAACACACATGTTCAATACCAAAACACTTAGAATTATAATTAGAAGTCTTAATTAACTTTTGCTTAATTATCATTAAAACATTAATTTGAGATTTTGTCTCAAATGTTGTTGTGACATTTAGGTCATTTAAGTTTAGCTTAGTTTTCGCTTAGATCCTTTAACTTTTTATGTTCCTGATTTAGTCATTTAAGTTATATTTTACTTTCACCATTAGCCTTTAAGTTACATTAAATTAAGCATGCAATTCAATAAAGTTGATCATTTTCCTGACACTACTAAATTTTGACCATTTGCTTGAATTACTGTTAAGATCTAATCCAAACAGCACAATGAGTTGACTATCCCGGCTACTTTAAAGGTGAATGAAGTTAATAATTTTGATTATGTCGGTAGATCTTTATTACCAAGTTTTTATAGGCTATATATGAGTCTAAATGGTTAGAGAAAAATTGATAAATATAGATCGTTTATAAGGTTTGATGATTGTTTTCTAAATGATTAGTATGATGGACTTATTGTGGCAACATTTGGTAGAGTTTCTATTAATAAGACGTTTTCAATTGCACTAGTCGTTGTTTAAAGTGAGGGAAATGACTAATGATGTAAATATGATGTAACTTAAAAGATCTAAGCAAAAACTTAAAGGACTAAATCATGAAAGTAAAAACTTAAAAAGACCTAACCGGAAACTAAACTAAACTTATAGAACATATATGTTACAAAATAAATATAAATGATCAAACTGTTATTTTCTTGAAACATAAAGGACATTAGGATGTATTTTGCCAAAATAATATTATTAAACAAATAATACTTGTTTTTCAATTCTACATAATTGACATATACAATTCTCCCACTTGATAGATAATGATAGTTGAATTATCAATCCAAAATATTATTTTTTTGAAAAATTTAAACAACCATTATGTTATGTGTCAGACTCAAGGTAACTTAGTCCAAGCCCAATAGAGAAACGGGCAACTTCGGGTCAACCGAGCCGACCAATAATGTCACAAAACCTTCTCGAAATTAGGATAAACTATTATGTAGTTGTGATCCACACTAAGTCACCTGAACCTTCAATCATTGCCACCACATGGATGCGAAGGAAATCTGGTGATGATGAAAACAATAAGTCACATAGAGCCACTTGGTGGAAATCCTACCATGGTTACGACCACCAGATGACACTTATCGTTTTATGATTAGAGGAACATGAATCGCACATCAGAGAGTGATCTAAGAATCAAGGATTTCCTCTATGATGATCATAACAGAATCTTTTAGAAACCTTAGAAGAATCTAGTATATAACGAGGACCCTCAAGGTCATAAACATACATTGAAACTCTAACCCTAAAAAACCACTCATTTTTTAACAAAAACTTACTTGATCATTAGAGTATATGTATGTATACCCCCGCCAACGAGGAGCTAGGAGTAAAGACCGTCATCATTTTTCAACCGTCATTCCACCACCAATCCTAGAGCCAAGATTATGTGTTCAGTACTAAATAGCTCAATTATCTTCTCTATCACACAATATCTATATGTCAAGTAATGTTACACTGATATAATATGTTTATCACTTATATAATGGATCCATTTGTTTAAGTTTTTTTAAAAAATGATTTTTATACTATTTTATCTTTTTATTATAACATTTTTAAAAATAAAGTTTCAAATGAAAAATTGGTTTAAATAATTTATCTTAAAATATGATTTTAAATATTTTATTTATTTTTTACAACTTTTTTTGGATAATGAACTTTCAGAAAATGATTAAAATAAAAAGCCATATTTAGAAGTTCTTCATACAAATCATTTTTGAAATATACTCTTTTTTAAAAAAAGTGATTTTTATCATGTTAAAATCTCTAATAATGAATATTTAAGTTATTGAGTATCAAAATTACTTTCTTTAATTGATAACAAATGAATCTAAAAAATTTATACTATTTGAAAATGAATTTTCATAAAAATCATTTTAAAAAATATAAAATTAAAATCACTTTTATTAAATCTTAAACAAGCGGACCTAATAGATAATTGCAATCCATTCTAACATAAAGTTTTAAAACAATTATTGCATTCCATAAATAGAGATAATAAATTACTATATGTTTTCAAAGATTATTTATTTCTTATTGTATGTCGTTCCAAAGAATAAATACTAACATTGATGTATTTGAAGCAATATTAGCGGAAAGGTAAAAATTATCTGAGAATTTACCTGCAAATTTTTTATTATGTTAGAATGTTTCTATTATGAAGAGAAACTGCAACAAAATCCTAACTAGTGTATGCCTTAAGTGTTGGATCTTTCGTTGGGGGTGTGCTGCAAATCTTGAACAAAAAGATGATGAACTTGATGATGATGAAGGTTGCATAAGTAAATTCCAAAGCGTGTGTATTACACTAAGCTTTAGGTTCGATTCGCCCCTACCATTCTATATATATTGGATGCAAACGGGTTAACCGGCGAATCCCCTTCAGGATACTTTGGAATCCTTGAAGTGAATTGCACATTCACATCAAGCGTATCTTTCAATAGTATGTTACAAAATAATGTTTCCTATTCTTCACTCATGCATTAGAGAAGAATAAGATAACTTAGAAAAATAATGCGTATTGGTTTGGTGGTCAATCAGCGCTTCTATTCGCAGATGACCCGAGTTCAAATCCGTCCATTGTGCCTTTTCATTTTTAATCAACAGTTGCGCCTTTTCACAAAGGAATTTATTCAAAAAAGAAAGCCAAGCACATGGATCAAACTCATGTCTTTGTTGTGACACAAAGAACACAACCACTAAACCAACAACAATATCATGTCAATTATAACCAATTATAAATACATATATTACCCAATATTTTGGAAATATCTCACAATTCCCCACTATTTTCAAAATATACTTAGTCCCATAATTTTGGAAATATCATGGTTTCAGATAATGGTATCTTACGATTTGAACCACTACTTAGTAAGCTATGGGTTCCACTTATCCCGAATAGATTGGTAGACAAGCTTTGAACCAATTATTCATTAGAACAAGTGTGCACAACTTACACATGAAATCTCGGTACTATCGAAAGAATTATAAAGATGACACATTTGATAAGGCCATGTGTCTCGTATCCTTTTCATGAGAATTTAAGAGTCAAGCTCTTGAACTCTATGAAGCGGCCCACTTCATTCTCGTATAGGTGGACTATATCAGAAATGTACCCATAATTATACATTCCAGCAAATATATGCTCTATGTCCATTAAGAGGAGACCTCATCCTACCACTTTTATCTTATGGTCCAAGTACTTTTACCCTTTGAGATGTATCTATTGTCAAGTACTTCAATCACTCTAATAGTGTACTTTCATCATTGAACTCAAGACTTGATGTTACTCAAGTGTGAGTTGATCATTCCACCATTGGTGATTATTTAGATATGAGCTTGTATCACATCCCTAATGATGTCTTCAACACCATGTTCTTTGTCAGACCTTTCGTCAAAGGATCTGCAAGATTCTTTTCAGTTCTTACAAACACTATGGATATCACTCCATTAAATCCTTTACATAGCTATGTCTTAAACCAATATACTTGGCTATATGTTTTTGATAGTGTGTATTAACTATCACAATGTATGGACACCAGTGTCATTGGCTTTGGCCAAATTGGTATCTCATACAACAAATTTCTTAGTCATTCAGCCTCTTTACTACCTGCAGCTAGAACAATAAATTATGCAGCCATGGTGGTGTCGGCAATGCAAGTTTGTTTCTTTGAACCCCAAGAAACTGCACATCCACCAAGGTTGAAGATCCATCCACATGTGTGAGCATGATCCTCAACATAAGTTACCCAACTAACATATGTATATCCTTCCAAAACTGAAGGATATCCACTATAGATTAAACTATAGTTAATTGCTCCCTTCAAATTTTTTTAATACTTTATTAATAACATGTCAATGTTCTTTACTTGGATTGCTTGCATACCGACTTAACATTCCAACAACATATGTTATATCAGGTCTGGTACAAGCCATGACTCACATCAAACATCCGATTACCTTTTATATTCTTGATAGTGTTGACCAACTATCACCAAACAATGACACTTTTGTCATTTAATCTCTTCACATTGTATTGCTTACAATTGATAAGTATCTCAATTATCACATAAACAAACTTTTATGTTATTCTACTTTTTACTATATTTAATAAGCATCTCCATTTAAAATTCTAACTCTCTTTTCAATATATCCAAGTTCAAGATATAATACATTGAATGCATTAAATATATATTGCCACAAGCTAACAAAACACAATCATAAAAATTTCTCATAATCAATATCATAAGGTGAGTCCAAACATGTAAGTCATTTACTCCTTAACAAATCAGAATTCATTTCATTTCTATTAAATAGAAAATAAACAATGAATAAAATCATTAAGATTTTCTATTACTTTCTGTCAACTTACAATCATTCAAAATAGATCCAAATCATTTTCAATATCAAAATAAGCAAGAACTTGACATATACTTTCATACTATCATGCACCCATAATATGAGTTAATCAATTCTTGACTTAATTACTTCTCACATGAAGCATTACTATATTGAGACATACACTTGATATTTATGACAATTTATTTTCACTATTTTAAACAAATTAATGTGTTAAATATGCATCTTAAATCATACATATTCATACTTGTCAAGATTTAAGAGACCAAAATTATAAGTACATTTTCTTCCACCGGTCAATCATAAATTCTTGTTCTTAGTCTAAAAACATCAACCATAGATAAACAAAAATTTCGTCAAAACATATTATCTCTAATTGCATATTATTAATTTTTCCACATCCTATCTCCATATTATTATATATGCATCCGAAAAAGAAACTTTATTATATATGCATTTCAAACATGAATTTAATATATAAATGTATTGATAATAAATAACTTCCAGTGCTGAACCATGAATTTTTCATATGTAATTATTTCCAAGACTTTAATTAATTTTTCAAATCCAAACAAGCAAAATTCATGCATAAACCATATTAAATTCACATACTTGAATATATATTCTAAATCATGCATATCAATCTAACCACATGTTAAATTTAACAAAAACAAATATAATTACTTTGGAGAACCACATATGAATTTAGAACTTCAAACATATCATATATATTTATATAAATTAAATGTGTACCTTTCACCATGGTCAAGAAAGTCTATCTCCTTTAACAGTTGCAGTCATAAATAAATTTGAAAATCGAACCTAAAGATTGTTGGATCTTTCGTTAGGGGTGTGCTGCAAATCTTGAACAAGAAGATGATGAACTTGATGATGATGAAGGTTACATAAGTAAATTCCAAAGCGTGTGTATTACACTAAGCTTTAGGTTCGATTCGCCCCCACCAATCTATATATATTGGATGCAAACGGGTTAACCGGCGAATCCCCTTCAGGATACTTTGGAATCCTTGAAGTGAATTGCACATTCACAACAAGCGTATCTTTCAATAGTATGTTACAAAATAATGTTTCCTATTCTTCACTCATGCATTAGAGAAGAATAAGATAACTTAGAATATAAGAATGGGTGAGAAAAATGGATGGCAATATCCAAAAATTCGTATTTTCATTCTGTTCAAAGTGACACTATTTATAGAAAAATAATGTCACTTGGAAAGAGGTACAATCCTTGGTTCAACCATTATGTTTCGCGAAACGATATATACGTATCGCGTTCCATTATTGAATAAAGCATTGCATTGGTTTAGTGGTCAATCAACGCTTGTATTCGCAGATGACCTGAGTTCGAATTCGTCCATTGTGCCTTTTCATTTTTAATCAACAGTTGCGCCTTTTCACAAAGGAATTTGTTCAAAAAAGAAAGCCAAACACATGTCTTTGTTGTGACACACAAAGAACACAACCACTAAACCAACTACAATATCATATCAATTATAACCAATTATAAATACATATATTACCCAATATTTTGGAAATATCTCACATTAAGGTCACTTGTTAAAGAAAAAATTAGAAATTTTATCTTAAAAAACACATTTTTATAGACTTTTAAACATTTTAAATAAACAAGTTTTAATAAAATATTTCTATATTTAATCGCTTAAAAGGTGCCTCAAAGACAATCATTAGATTTTCCCTAATTCAAATTGATTCTAATTTTTTATTTATAGAATTGATTATAATAATTTTTAGTATTTAATTTATATGGACATTTTGTATAAATTAAGTATTTCCGCATGATAATGTAAAGAGTAAAGATCTACTATCAACTCCAATGATTTCATTTGGTGGATAAAAGTCAGACATTGAAATTACAAGTTCGAGTTTGATTTCCACTAGCTAGTGTCGTTGTAGGGAAATAAATATAAATTACTTTGTAATTGCTAAATAAACTTTAAGGTCTTCATCATCTTTTTCCCTAAATTTCTTATTTTAAAAAAGAGTAAAGACTTTTCATCTCTCGAACAACATATTATTAGATCATATTGGTGCGTACAAGAATTGTTTACCTTTATTTTATCTACTTTTACCTACCTTTCTCTCGGGATTGGATCCTCTCCGATGAATGGAGAGTCAAGTGAAATATGAGCGTTACAAAAATAAAAAATATATTTTTTAAATATTAAAAATATAAATCAAAGGTATAGATTACTACGCATGAAAAACATGAGGAAATTCAATCGAAGTAAATCCAATTCCCTTTGTCTTTATCTCTGTCTACATTTGCCTTATATTTATCTTGTAATTCTCTGTCTATTCTAAACATCAATCTCTCTCTTATTTTATCACAAAATTTACCTAAAATTACTTTTAAAAGTACAAAGATCGAGAATCCAAAACCATATCAGTGCAAAGTTCTTCCTTTAAAAATATCTACATTGATTTATTTTGATTTGATCTAATTTATTACCACTAATTAACATAAATAAACTTGTCTCATCTCAACTAAATACCTTTGGATCAAAAGATCAGAGGAAGTAAACACAGTTTGTGGTTGAAATAGTTTCTCCGCAGACCTACCTCCAAAATCAAGAACAATATATGCATGGCTTGCCAAAATAACTACAATTATTCAATATACCCTTTTAAATCTAATTCAATATACTCTTGTACTTAGCTATATTTAACTGGTCCTGAGTCATATTATTGTTTGTAAATATAGGGACCACGTTGATGGCAATTGAATTTTAAGCTATTATTAGCCTATTAATTAATACTTTTATAACCAACGATGACATATTGGTTTTGTATGTAATCATATAATCACAATCCGATATGAATATCATAGTTCGGAAATCCACAATTTTTTTAAAAAATCTGTATTGGTTATTGTTTCAGATTTTAAAAAATAAATTTAAAAAATTATCTTTTTAAATAAATTTATTATTGATTTTTATTTATTCAAAATCTATAATATTTTAATAAATTAAATAAAGAGATTAAAAACAAAAGACGATATGTTAAATTAAAAGAAACTCGCAACACATCGTAAAGTCAAAACAAAATCAACATTGTTAGATAATATTATTATATATTAGTAGTAAGGGTATTTTAGATATTTTCATTATTTTGTATATATACTCATGGTAACTCTATTGACTCAAGCTTTTGTTCATTCTATGATATAAAACCCTAGAGAGGTTGTTTCTCTTCTTCCTCTCTTCTCCCTCATTTCTATGTTTATTATTGTTAACATGGTATCAAAAAACTTTGATTGATTTTGGAATCTATTGCAAAGTGGTCCACAACTTAGTTGATTTTTGAACGACCCGTTTTGCAGTCGGTATCGATTTGCTTCCTTCGTTTCTGACCCGATTCTACCTCTCTGTTTCTAGTGCAATTATGCTCTTCAGTTTCTGGCGTACTTCTGCTCTTCTGTTTTCGACGTGGTTTTGCTCTTCTATTTCCGACACGATTTTGTTTGGTTCTTGATTGACTCTGCTATTGACAGATTATCCCCAATTTCTTTTGTTTCATAGATTGTGTTTGTCGTATTTTCCTGTCATTATTTGTTATGGATGGTGCTAAGGATGACTTTCTTCAAGCTGTTAGTGTCCACCTCAATGGACAAAATTACTCTTATTGAAATTATGTGATGTTTTTTTTTATTGGAAACGATATATGGTGTTATGTTTATGGAACTTATGTGAAGCCTACAGATAAAAAGGATTAAGTTAAATATGCAAAAGATTTGAAAACATGGAATGTTAGTAATTCAAAAATTATTACTTGGATTAATAATTCTGTTGAGCTGTCTATAGGTGTGCAACTAGTAAAATATGGTACTGATAAGAGATTTGGGATCACTTGAAACGTTTTTATGTTCAATCTAACTTTGCAAAACATTATTAGTTGAAAAGTGATATTAGGATCCTTAAGCAGAACAATATGACTATTCAGGAATTCTATTCGTCAATGACTAACTTGTGGGATCAATTGGCTCTTATGGAAACAACTGAGTTGAAAGTTGTCAAAACGTACATTGATTAGCGAGAAGAGCAACGTCTGGTTTGGTTTCTGGTTGCTCTTCTTGATGATTTTGAGGGTCTTCGTGGGGGTATTTTGCATCGTTTTCCTCTTCCTACTGTTGAATCCGTAGTAAGTGAATTGTTGGCAGAATAAATCAAATTTAAGACTTATTCTGTTGTGTTAGATAAGAGAATTCTCTCAACTCCCCCATCTGTTTTTGTTGCTCCTGTTCAAAATGGAAAACCTCAAGGGAGAGTTGGGCTTGGTAATGATGAATGTGGTTTTTGCAAAGAAAGAAGTCACAGGAAAACATATTGTCCAAAATTGGGGAGAGCACATAAGAGAAATTTTAGGAGATCATCATCCAACGTTGTTGCTTCTACTCCTCCTACCATTGGCTCTAGTTTTGGTTCTGTATACTCATATGAGACTGCTTCCCAAATATCTGATATTGCAAAACAACTCCAAAAATTTCTTGCCACTCAATCACATGTCATGTCTGCCTCCTCTACTAAAGGTTTGAACTCATCTAGTCTGTCAGGTATATCTCCTTCCATATGGATTCTTGATTCTGGAGCATCTCATCATATGACATATGATGATAAATCTCTTGCGTATGTGAATCCTACCTCGTTTGTGTCGGTAACGACTGCTGATGACACTCTTAAACCATTAGCAGGCATTGGTTCTGTCTCCACACCTAACTTGTCTCTTTCTGATTTTTATTATATTCCTAATCTCAATTTGAGTCTTGCTCATGTTAGTCAACTATGTGATTTCGGTTATTCAGTTATATTTTCTTCCACTTGTTGTGTACAAGATCCACATTCCGGAAGGCTGATTGGGACAAACCATAGACATGAGAGACTTTATGTTTTGGATGACCTGCGAGTCCCAAATGCTGAAGCCTTAACAACTACTATTGACTTATTATCTAGTTTTCGCTTGAATTCTTCGTCTTCTTGTTTTTATTTATGGCATTCTCGCCTAGGACATGTTTCTGCTTCTAGATTAAAAATATTTGGCTTCTACTGGAGCTTTAGGAAAGTTACAAACCAATGATATTTCAGATTGTTGTTGTTGCAAACTTGCTAAATTTTCAGCTTTACTGTTTAGTAAAAGTGTTTTTGTTTCATATGCGTCTTTTGATTTAGTTGACTTTGATGTTTGGGGTCCATCACCCGTTCTCACCAAAGGTGGATCTAGATACTATGTTTCGTTTATTGATGATTACACTCGTTATTGTTTAGTTTATCTTATGAAAAATCGGTCTAAATTTTTAAAGTGTTATGGTCAAGACTCAACATAATGTTGTTTTAAAGTGTTTTCGCTTTGATTTAGGTGGTGAATATACCTCTTTTAAATTCTTTGAATTACTTGTTTATGTTGGCACCCTCTACCAGCCATCTTGTACTGATACTCCTTAACAAAATGGATTTGCTGAAAGGAAACACCGTCATATTATTGAGACTGCTCGTTCCGTTTTGTTGTTTGCTTTGGTTCCCAGTGAGTTTTGGGGAGAAACAATTCTTACTATTGTTCATGCTATTAATAGAACTCCGTCATTTGTCATATCAGGTTTGTCTCCCTTTGAAAAATTGTATGCTTATATCCCTTATTACTATTCTTTGAAAGTCTTTGGTTCTACTTGTGTTGTTCTTCGTTCACAAGTAGAGCGTAGTAAGTTGTCTTCTCATTCAGACATGTGTGTTTTTCTTGTTTATGGGGATGGTCAAAAGGGCTATCGTTGTTATGATTCTCATACAAGCAAACTTTAAGTTTCTCATAATGTTGTTTTTCTTAAGCACATCTCTTTTTACTGTATCCTCTGATTCCCAGATTACTAAGAGTTCAGAACTAACCCATATTGATATGTTTGGTCCTAATGATAATGCTTCTAGTGATTGTAATGTTGAAAATTGTAGGACAAATATTATTACTCCACATGATGACATCCCTCTTGACCCCCTGGTTCTCCAACTTCCTCATGCGATTGTTGATCCTCCTCGTAACCCCTCTCGTCACCGTAAGTCTACTCAGTTACGTGATTATGTATATTCCACTTACTCAGCTTCATTTGCTTCTTTCTTAACCTCTATTCACAGTTTGTCTAAGCCATCATCCTATAAAGAAGCTATTATTGATCCTCTTTGACGGCATGTTATGGTAGAAGAACTCTTTGCATTGCACAAAATAGATACTTGGGAATTAGTTCCTCTTCCTCCTATAATGCGTGCTATTGAGTCTCGTTGGGTATACAAGATAAAAACTAAGTCTGATGGGTCGATTGAGCGCTACAAAGCACGTCTTGTTTCTAAGGGATTCTCTCAACAATATGGTATGAATTATGAAGAAACTTTTGTTCTTGTAGCCAAGATGACCACTATCCGTACTCTTATTGCAACTTTATCTATTCGTCAATGACATATTTCTCAAATGGATGTCAAAAAAGTTTTTTTATATGCTCCCTCCACAAGGAGTTTCTCATAATCAGGGGAAAGTATGTAAGCTAAAAAAGGCTCTCTATGGTCTTAAATAGACTCCTCGAGCTTGGTTTGAGAAATTTTATAATATGATCACTTCTCTTGGTTTCTGCTCTAGTGAACATAATTCTGCATTTTTTATAAGGTTCGCCACTTATGGTCGTATTATACTTTCTTTGTATGTTGATGATATGATTATTACAAGTGATGATGTTAGTGGAATCAATGAGTTGAAATTGCAGTTAGGCAAACATATTGAGATGAAGGACTTGGGAACTCTTCGCTATTTCTTGGGGATTGAAGTTGCCTACTCTCCTAGAGGCTACTTTCTTTCTCAATCCAAGTACATTGCCAACATTTTGACCAGACTCTTTATTCTAATACTAAAGAGTAGATAGTCCTCTTGAGTTGAATGCGAAATATGCTCCCTCTGATGGTGTTCCTTTACCAGATCCAGCTTTGTACCGTAATTTGGTTGGCTGCTTGGTGTATCTTACAATTACCAGGCCTGATATTGATTATGTTGTTCATGTTGTCAGTCAGTTTGTTGTCTCGTCCACTACAATACATTGGGCAATAATTCTTTGTTGTCTTCGAGGAATTCAATTACAAAGTCTTCTTTTTCCATCGTCGTCCTCATTGAAGTTACGTGCTTATTCTGATGCTGATTGAAATGGTGACATCACAGATCGTAAGTTCACCACAGGGTTTTATATCTTTCTTGGAGACTCTTTTATTTTTTGGAAGAGTAAGAAACAATACGTTGTCTTTCGCTCTTCTACAGAAGCTGAGTATTGTACTATGACATCTACTACTGCTGAAATAATTTTTGGCTGCATTGACTTTTGTCTGATATGGGTATCTTTTTTTTTTTTTTTTTTTTTTTTTTTCCTTTTGAGCCAACTCCGATGCACTGCGATAACAAAAGTGCTATTCAAATTGCTCATAACTCGATCTTTCATGAACGCACCAAGCACATTGGGATTGAGTGTCATCTTACTCGTCATCATTTTTAGCATGGAACCATTACTCTATCGTTTGTCTTTTCTTCCTTACAGATTGCTGATTTATTCACAGAGATGCATTCCATTAAACGTTTTCATTTTTTAGTTGACAAACTCTCAATGCTCCATATTAATGCATTGTGAGTTTAAGGGGAGATGTTAGATAATATTATTATATATTAGTAGTAAGGTATTTTAGACATTTTTATTATATTGAGTGGCTATTAAAATATGCATTTAAGATGAACAAGGCCAATTTGTGCTTGCTAAAGCTGAATAGTTTTCTCCAATTTGTGACATTGATATGGGTGAAGCTACTGATTTACTTTCAGTGTTGAATTGGGTTCACGAGTTGCAGCCAAGACTTGTGGATTTTGAGTTAGACTCAAAACACGTTCATCTTTTTCATAGCGAATCTTTTGATGTTAATGAGTTAGGTGATATTTTGTTTTATTGTAGAAATCATTTTATAAGTTTTATAGAAACTATCATTTTGAGTTTATTAAGATGGAATTCATTGATGTTTTTATGTTCATGCTAGAATGATCACATATTTAATTAGTTTTCAAATTCTAATTGATGTAATTGAACACTTTATTATGAATGAAATGCTATAAACATCTTGTATAAAAATATATTTTATGACACATTATTATGAAATTTACTGTATATTATAATTAATGTTATATATGTCACTCTTAAATTATTTTATTTTATTACACTATGTATTTATGATAACGGTAATCACATGAGTATTTTTAGTAAAAATAATTTAATAAAATTATTATGATTTTTATTTTATTTTTGGCCAATTCCAAATACTACTGGTATGTGCCAAAGTCCAAATTAACAAATATGATAATTATTGTATAAAACCGATATTATTAGACATGTTTACATTCTCCTTATCTTGTGGATTCAAGATGCAACTCAATTAGGTGCCAAGTGAATTATTTTTCTTTTGTACAAACAAAAATTAAACCAAGTGAATATTTTGATGCAACAAGAAAGGTCCCCGCATTATTATGTGAGAAAAAGCTAATGAACTTTATCATAACCAAGTAATCTACATTTGTTAATTGAGAAATGGAAAAGGCATTAGCTTGAGAGAATTCGGTTGAAATGCAAAGATTAGTCACTTAAAGGAGAACAAATTTAGGCAAAATTTGGGGTAAGAGTGGGTATGATCGTGTGAAGCATTGCCTAATTTTCGATTTTATGTCCTTTTTTCTGATTGTGAATAGTACAAGCTGTAACAACTTTTCAGTTTATAGCTATCAATAACAGGACCTAATCTCTAATCTTCATAAACCCCTATATATGAGACATGTCCATGTGATATTTAAATTCTTGGTTTTCTCAAACTCAACAAGGTAAGATAAATAAGCAAATCAGCAAATGTATCGACACTTGCATAATCAACATCACTAAAAAGGAAAATAAAATTAAAGTAAATAACCTAAAAAACCAAAGTTGGAGGAACAATTTCTGAGCGCCGCCACCGTAATAATCATTCAAAATCATAATCACAGGGGACTCCAAGACTTCACCTCCAACTTCCAATAAAATTTTATTTTTTAAATAAAAAATCTATTAATTCTATTAAAGCAGGTTTATCACTTCACCATCTTGCACACCAAAATCTCCATCCTTTATTTGCACTGCCTTTTGTTGGGTTTCATATTATCAATTAATTATAATCATTTAATAGTTTTTTTTATTATTAATTAATTATAATCATTTAATAACAATTAAAAACATGTAGTAACTCTTACTGCAACTACTTCAAGTTATACTCTAGTGATTTTTTACTAAAAATATTTGTTAAAAATAAAATTTTAAGATATTAATACATTATCTCTAAAATTATATTTCTACATTTAATTTTTAAGTGTGACATTTTTCTGCATTTGCTTGATTGAAAAAAAAATCTCATAAAACAATGATAATATAGTTATTATCAAAAGACCGAAATTATAGTTTGTATTCTTTTTGAACAACAAATAATTTATATTTATTGACAATATAAAATTGTTTTATTCCGACAATAATAAAAATTACAGTAATCTCATAAAACTTTGACAGGAAATTATAAATAAAAAATTATGATTATCAAAAGCAAGAAATGAGTACGAGGGCACATTTTTTCTTAAGCTTGTTTCTTTCATTATTTTCATGGAGTAGTGGGAAGGAAAATATGGGAAGATGCTAAAATTAATTAACCTAGTTTCATTAAAATATGCAATCTTCAATCATATCAACTTCTTTAATTTTTACATTGGGAAAACCTTTTCAATCATAAACTTCTACACGACCCAAAAAGGCATGGTTCATTCCCCTATCTCACCCCAAAATTGTTACCTTTCTATCTCTCTTGGAAATAGCTGAAGGTAATCAATTACTACTACTGGAGTGTGCTTAGCTGTCACAAATCATAAACAATCACATTGCCACTTCCATAAATCAACATATTACTAGTAAGACACCTAAAAACACTTTAAACTAAAATGTTTATTTTTTCTTTAAGCAATTTTGAATCTTAATTAGGACCAGTATTTTTTATTTATTCAATAAAAATAAAAATTACTCTTGTAATTATACAAATAGTACTTTGATCAAATGAAATTTAGAAATGTAATAATTAATATTAAAAATTTAATTTTCATACATTGTTAATATAAATAAATTTATAATATTGATATTTGACAATTATTTATAAATATAATTTTAGAAATAATTATAATAAAATTTAAATATCTTTAATTATGTGATAGGAGTTGGTAAATATCTTTAATTATAATAAAACTTAAATTTAAATATCTTTAATATAAAAATGATAAATACATATAATTAAATTTTAATATTAATATGACATGGTTATTAATTTGGATTATTGGTTTATGTACATACTAGTATTATTTTCTGTTGATAAGAGTTGTAAACACAAGAGAGGAGACAAGTGGGGTTGGGCAACAGTTGGGTTTTAAAAGTCTTGGGATGTAGGACGATAGTGGTCCGGCAAAACTAGCCCTAGTTAAGGTAGAGATACGCAAAATTCATTGGATATAAAGCTTAGTAGTAATGTTTTTTTTGAAATTTGAGATCATCTAAGGAACCTATATCGATCCTCCATAGAATTATACTAGTACTACTGTTGATGCGATTAACAACAGACAAATAAGAAATTTGTCATCACGTCATGCATGCACAGTTGACAAGCTTGCTTCTTATAAGAATTGCAGAATGTATTGTACTCTATAGATCTCTACAATAGGAACAACGGATTCTGTCCAATTTATTTTTACTCATATTTTATGTTATTTCATTCTTACACACTCTTAAATATATTTTTCTCTCATTTCTAATATATTTCATTTCATTTTCGTTTGATAATTTGTATTTCACTATTTTATCATGTCAATAGAATATAATTTATTCTCTTTGTACTTTATAATAATACAAATAAATATGTTCAAAGTTTTAGATATTTTATTTGATAATAAAGCAAAATTATGCATGTAAGTTAAGGTGCATTTTTTATTTGAATAAAATAATTGTATATTTTTTTGTTTTAATCATTTAATTTTTAAGGAAATGAAATTTTAATAATTTAAAATTAGATCAAAGATAAAATTTAATAAAAATTTATTCAAACCATATATACCTTCTCTAATATTTTTTGAGAAAAAAAGGATTTGAATAGAATCAATCAAATGCTAATATAGGTAATTTTTTTGAAAAAATATATATTAATTGAAGAAAAATAATAACACTACTTGACTTCTACAATGATTTGCTGAGTCTCTAAATTATCAATCTCTCCAATTTAAAACATAAATAGTAAGCGAGACGATGATAAGTTAGAGAGTATTTATTTTATGGATTTTAAATAGTTTAAAGAGCATTTTATAATTTATGACTAAATTGAAGAAAAGAGTTCAGTATTTTAAAAATGAAGTTGACGATTTATTAAAAAATATTAGATCAATGCAAATTGACATTGAAATGAATTAATCAAATTATCTTACTACTGAATTTAATACATAATGAGGATGATAATGATAATTTTTTTAGGTAACAATACTAATAGAATAGTGATAAATTTTAATGTTGACAAAGGAGTAATGATAATTAAACACCAGTAGTTCAACAGAAAAAAAAAAAAAAAAATCTGTTAATAAAAGTTGGTTTTTTGGTCTTATCTTATTGCATAGTAGAAGACAGTAAATGATTAAATATCAATGACTCCCACAATAAAAAATAAAAAATAAAAAATAAAATGGTGGCTACATAACACAATCCCTCTTCAGTTGCTATGTGCAATAACTCTCCCACAGTATAATTCGACACGAGATCACACCTCTATAAATATCACCCAAAACGCACCATATTCAAGATAGTGTACCAAAACTCATTTTCATTTCTAACTAAACTTTCAATCTTTCCTTTTCAAAATGGAAGAAGCACTTTTCCGTCTCAATGGAACATCCCCAACCAACATTCCCGAACCCGAACCTAAAAAACAAACCTCAGCCAACAAACGAACACTACGCGAAAACAACGCCGCAGGAGGCGGAGGAGGTGGTGCCATGAGGTACCGTGGAGTACGCCGCAGACCATGGGGCCGTTACGCAGCTGAAATAAGGGACCCACAATCCAAAGAACGCCGCTGGCTTGGTACTTTTGACACGGCTGAAGAAGCCGCTTGTGCTTACGACTGCGCCGCACGTGCCATGCGTGGCTTAAAAGCTCGCACGAATTTCGTTTACCCAACTTCACCCCCTCACACTTCTCCCACTTTCCCTTCCTTCAACTTCCCACACAAACATTCTCATTCTCATTCTCATTCTCAACAAACAACCACTCACAACCGCCACGTGTCATCATGTGGTTGGTCAGAACCACACAGTGTTGATTTCACTAACAATAGAAACCCTTCTAATTCACTCGACATGTTTCTGTTTCGTGAATTTATCAACTCTTCTAATAACAACAACGCTTCATTTGGTTCTGACCAGTTTCCTTATTCTTCTTACAACAATAAAAATTGTTGTTTGGTTAATTCTTGTGGGGGGTGTGCAAATAGCAACTTTAATGGCTCTTCTTCTACTTCTTCGTTTAAGACGAACTCCAACAACGTTAACAACAACTTTGTCGGTGTTAATGAAGATTCAGAGTTTTTTCCGAGAGAGTCTTCTGATTCTGGATTATTGGAAGAGATTGTGAATAAGTTTTTACCGAAAACTAAGCAAGAGAAAAACGAGATTTCACCAAAGACAGAGACTTTTTGCAACCCTTTTGTTCCTGAAGTTCCTTTTTATGATAACACGGTTGTTTCTTCTACTCAATGGTATAATGAGGGTAAAAAGGGGATTTCCAAGAACGAGGGTTTTGGTGTTTCTTTTGACAATCACAATGGTTTCAATATGCAACAGTTTGAACCTTTTAATAATAATGGGTTTAATACTTTGCAGTCTCTGCCTCTTGGAAATGAAGAGATCATGGTGAATCATGCTGAGAATTCTGTTATTCAAGATATATTTCAGTATCAAGAGCTTCTTAATGCTTTTGCAATGAGGATGCAAAATGCTTAGTTAATTTAATTATTAATTATGTATTTTAATTAGGAGAAATTTCACAAGTTAAGTTTATGTAGCTTAATTTTGCTTATTAGCACCCCTAATTCTATAGATATATTATGTTGAATTTCCTTCCCTTTGATTTTTAGGGTTTTGATGTTTCTAGGTTAAACAATGTTACTACTATGTACTTTTCCTTCTAGTAGCTACTATGTTCTGAAAAGTAATAGATTTCAATAGTATTTGGATAATCTTGTCAAAAGTTTTACTTTTTATTACTATTTTATGAATGCTTTTGGGCAAACATGGTTTTAACCTTTTCCTCTACTTTATGCCTTTGTTTTTGTTTGATTTGGTTTTTTCTGCTGTGAAGAATGAAAAGGGTTTAATGAGAACGACACACTCAGAGTAAAGTGAGTTTCTTAGTTTGTCTTGAGTTCCTATATAATCATGACTTATGTTATGTGGTTGACCTTGGAACTAGAAAAGTTTGTGTCTTAATTTGTTGCATATACTTTTTTATCATGCTTTGTTTGTTTTAGAGAATGTATTGGTCTGGTTGGAGTAATGTCTGGTTGTGATGTCGTTTTCTTCTTTGTTTTGTTGTGGAGTTTATGAAGTTAGGAACAAAAAGAAAGCCTAAAGGAGAATGGTATTGAAGGTGTGTTATGGGGAAAAGTGTAGAACAGAAGTTTGTATTTTATTGTAAAGGGAGAAAATAGTGACTGCAGGGTGAGGATTTTTAGTTAAACGACGAAACAACATGCAGGGGTGAGGATTTTTAGTTACTATAGTTGGGTAGTAGCCCAAAGAATAAAATAAAATTGATTATTAAGAATGAATTTGTTTGTGAAAGTGCAAGTTTTTGGTTCGGAGTTGCAGAGGATTATTCCATATATCAACTTTGTGCTACCTATCCTATATAACAATATTTGGACCTTAAACATTTATAATTAACTAGTTCATATATGTGTGCATTTATATGTGCCGTTAGTATATGATATTAAAAGGTGATTTGGTGGATATATACAACATAAAAATGGTTCAAGGTGAAGAAATGAAAAAAATTAACTTAGAAATTTTAATATAATGGATGATATTTTCAAGATTATATTTATTGAAAAGTAATATTTACAACCCTTCTTTCCTATATGATTAGACAATAATTTTAATGGTGTTAGTGTGACGTGTTGAGTATTAATGATTACATATTAGTTTTTTATATCAATCAAATTACTTTTATCTTTGAGAATGAAGCCATAAACATATTATTCTATTAAAATATATGGCTATAAGCATTTTTCGAATTGATCCTTTTTCTTCTATAAGATAGTGAATTGATTGATCAATCTACTTTGTAAGTGAAGGAAGTTAATGAAATTAACCTGGATAAATATCAAATTTTTAGAGATTATATGTGTTTAAGTGGTTATAGAGAAAATTAAAAAAGACCAACTTTGTATAAACTTTGATGAAATGTTCTCTAAAATATTAATACGTAAAACATTTTATTGTAGTATTTGGTAATTTTTCTAATAATCAAATATTTTTAATTACACTAATCTTTAATAAAAAATGAAACAAAAGTCAAAATGTAAATGAGACAAAAGACTGACCATAGAAAGAAAATATAACTTAAATTAAGACCAATTCAGACAAAAACACTAAAAGACCAATTCAAAAAATAGTCAAAATGAAAGAAGTAGTAGGACATGGGTAATTTTGCTTAAGAAGACATATGTGGTGGTTCGGTAGCATTGATATGGCCAGATAAGCATTGGTATTAAAAGTTGCGTAATCTAGCATTCGAAATTTGAAAGAACTGACTATGTATTGAATCCCCATTTATGTGTATATATGAGAGTTGCACTGGCCATGGTTGTCTCTTTGTGAATGGTATTATAAATAATAAATGAAATTATTATTGGAATGCAACATGCGACGCATGCAAATTATGAAAATTGAATGTGTTAATAAATTTCTTCAAGAAGTTGGAAGGGTCTTTATTCTTTGTCTATTTATTTTTTTTTAAAGGTTGTCCATCTTTTGTTTCTGTCTCTTTTTAATTAAAAATATTTTCAAAAAGTTTATAAATTATGTCCGGCGTGTTCTTGGTTGTTTCCTTGCAAACATTTTTTTAGAAAATGATAACTAGGGTAACACCAAAAATTGTCACTTTAGTTGCTTGGGCCTGTGTTTGGAAAGACTTTTTTATAGGAGCATTACCCAAAAAACCAATAACTACACCATTTAGCAAAGAACATTATATTTGATAAAAAACAAAAAAAACAAAGAACATTGTATTTTAGTTATTTTCTTATAAAAAAGAATTTTCCGTGAGAGTTTAATGTGTTCATAGTATTTGCACATTAGTTTCATCAATATAGCTTCTTCTTTATCCTATATTACTTTGGCGATTACTATTATAACACAAATTTATTAGAATTTTGAACAATTTAATGCTTTTATTTCTAATACACAATTCATTTAGATTATAAATATTTAATGGAGATAGTTGATTGTTCGAAATTAAAAAGAAAAATTTAATTAATTTATCTTGTGTTTTAATATAAAATCTAAAAAGTAGTTTTGTTTTATTTGTAAAAATGATGATAAATATCATCATAAATTCACACACAACTGTATGTCTCAAGTTCGAACTCGGAACAAAACTTCTAATCTAATTGACATTTGTCAATTGAACTAAGACTTAAAGAATAAAGATCTAAAAACTAGTTTTTTTTTTTTTTTTTTTTTTTTTTT
>JBBPBQ010020322.1:9787257-9846655 GCA_037974755.1 Cicer yamashitae
AAAATTTCTAATCTAAAGTTATGGTTTTAAAAAATGAACAAAATACACTCAAATAAGCAAAAAAAAAAAAATCTCAATTAAGAATCTTAACTATTATATATGATTGTGATGATGGATTGACTAATTGTCTAAAAATGTAAATTACATATTCAAGTATTAGAAATTATATTACTTTAGTTATGCCTCTGATTTGAATATAAATTCTTAATTAAATTAAATAATATTAATATATTTTGAGATTGATTAAAATACTAAATGATAGTTAAATTATGTAATAGAAAATTAATATTGATTAAAAATAAAAAATGAGAATTTTTCTTTTAATTAATATGTATTAAATTTATGATCGAAGATTCCGATTTTAAAAAATGGACATTGTATAGTTGAACGGAAAATAGAAAATCTTACTTATGAATATTAGTTATAATGATATGATGATTATTAATAAAGGGTAAAAAATTGACTTTTCATGTACAATATATATTAAAGTGAGTCATATTAGCTCAACTGACAAATATCGATATTGTTAAGTTGGACGTTTTGTCCGGAATCTGGGACCTCATAGTTGTGTAAGTTAATTATAGTGATGCAAAAGTGATGCAAATTATATTTCTTGAATTATGTGTGTGGTTTGCATATTGATTCTTGATTACATTAAATAACATTAATTTATTTCAAAATTGATTTGAAAAAATAAATGATTGTCTTGAATTAGCAAGAGAAAAAAAGTTTATATTGAAACTTTAGTTAAATGGACATAGAAAAACCAAATGGATTTAAATTATAATTGCAATCCACTTATAAACTTTTTTTAATTTAATTTTGTAAATTATTTTAATAATATGTATTTATATTTTAACCAATGTAATGTACCTTTATTAGGGGTACATGAATGCAGAAAGAAATATTTCAAAAAGAGATTAAAAGGCTAATACTAAATCTATTCTAAAATCTAATTTCTTCATTCGTTTCTTGGTATTTATTACAATCACTATTTTCCTATTTATAACATAGAAGAAAACATATTCTAACAAATTAAATAATTAGTCACTCTAATGGATATATCTAGATCCTTCTAGAAATAAATCACTTATCATATAAAATATCTAATGAAACTTGGATTTAGTCTTGGATTTAGTCTTAACATATTTGAGCCATAACAGAATGATAGAATGAAATTTATAATTCGAATATGCAATATTTTTTATAGATAGATTTTGAATCTCGAACTTCATTTTTAAAACTCTTTAGTGTCCCTCATCAACCAAGTTATACCTCCTGAATTCGAATATGTGTTTGTTATAACTAATTACATATAAATACAAATAAAGTACCTCCTGATAAATTTTTAACAAAATATTAAAATTAATAGAATGTTATATCTCTAGAAAAATTATAATTTGTTTGTCTTTGCTACACAAAATAATAAATTACAAGTTGTTTTAAAAAAAGTGATTGTATAGGATTTAGTTAAGAAATGATACACTTGTAATTCAAAAGCAATATATTATAATATATTTTCATATTCATAAGGTAAATTAACAATATAACTGAATTTGTTTTTTGATGGGCTAATGGTGGTGTGATAACATATGTTGACAAAAAAATCATTTAAATTAATTAATTTTATTTAGAAAAGTGTTATTATAATGATTCAGTCTTTTGCTATTTAAACAATAACCTCATTTTATCAATATAAATAAATTAGTTGTTCGATCTTAGAGAATTTTAGTTATTTTCCCTCTCTATTTTTTGTTATCGATCTTTTCATTATATTAATAAATTTTTTAAGATGATGCAAATAATTAATAAAATTGATATGTCAATTTATCATGACTGTATCTTTGTATTTTTAATTTTTCTTTAAAAAGGATATAATAATATTTTTTAACAAAACAATTGTGGCTAATTTTTCAACTAAAATAGTTGAGCAGCAACATAGTGCAAACAACCTAAAATTTAAGGTGTAAGCAAATAAATAAATGTTGTTTATAAAAAAAGTATTTTTATTTTTGATGTTGACATATTTAAAACTTTAATATTTTCTTAAATCTCGAGGTTAACAATTAATTATATCGTTAGTTATACTAAATCTTTATATTTTTATTTTATTTATTCTTGTAGTGAAAAGTAGTTATATAATCATACCGCAAAAATTACATATGCACATCAATATCAATATCATATATTAAAACAAACCTCTAAAATTCATTCATTTTTTATTCCTGATTCTACTAGTTCTTTGTCTATATCTCTATAATTAAAAGACCAATAATAAAAAAAATATAACTCCCATTATAAACTTAATTTAATTGTCACTTACTTTTTTTAATTCATTGCATATAAATACATCACAATATTTTAATTACATTTTAATAAAATGTAACAACCATAAATTACCACACAATATATAAAAACATAATCATCACATATTAAAAATCATAATCAAACTTATGCACAAACATTCAAGTGAAGTTAAAATTAAAAAAAATATTAAAACACAGCCGTTTAAATGAAGTAGCAATGTCAATCACAAGAAAGGGGGTTTGAATTGTAATCATTTTAAAATTTTGATTCCTGTGCTTAATTTAAATTAACTCAAAATTGATCTTGGTTTGATAAAGGCATAACGTTCTTCGTTAGAATATAACAATAAAAACTTCACAAAGTAATTAGTGTTGTGCAGGTGAAAAATAAAAAGGAGATAAGGGATAGAAATATCACACACAAAAAGTATACTCGTTTGCCCAACTCATGCTAGTCTAGTCCTCACAACTTGAGATTTTCACTATGTGCTTCAGAACCAAGAATGTTCTCCTTCACACCTTTTCTCATGATCACACCTTGATTAATTACAATCTCAGTAAATGATGATAAATAAAGACAAACTCAGTAAATGATGATCCAAAGATATAGTGAAGAGATCTGAAGTTTGCTTGAAGAGTTTTTGACTTGTTATTATTTGAACAAGTGTTGGTAGATTTGTAAATTGAACTATTGCCTTCATCTTCCAATTGATCTTCAATTTATAGATGATAAAAGGCTTTGAATATTCAGTTTAAACTGAATATAGTCGTTGGACAAACTTCCCAAGTGTTAGATATATTTTAAAGCAATTAAACATGTGTTTATATTGCTGTCCAGAATGTTTATGACAATCGAAGAATGTTCTTGCTTTTGGGTTTGATGGAAAACTTGAATGAGTGAATTAGCTGTGAAATGTCAGTTTGGTACTGTTTCCAATCAGAATTATGCAGAGCTTTCTGCAGAATATTGTAAGTACAATGTACTTGCGTCATTGCTCACAACTCATTAACTTGGAAATCAATCTTGAGGTTGTTTTCCTCCTTTGGGCATTCAGCTCGAGTTTTGGGCTTCACCATTGATTTGAGCAGCCTTGATACTCTTTAATATGTGGTTTGAACTGTGGAAAATTATCTATTTTAATTTTGCCTTTAAAAGAGAATAACCAGAATATTCTTTTGTAAAACTAGAACATTCTTCGTGTCTGTTTTATATGAGTGTTGGATTTTGATATTTGACAGCTGTTATGTGTCATGCTTTTCTGCTCTGTGCGCGAGCTGATTTTTACAGTGTCAGTGTCTTATCGTTTCTGTCCTTGTTGTACTTATTAACCATTAATCTGGAGATTGATCTTGTTGTTTGTTCTTGATGTTTTGTTTTGTTTTGCCTTTTGTTGATCTTATGGAAATAATCTGTCCAAAATGATCTTGAGTAGATTATTAAATGCTTCTGTAATGAATACTGATGATTTGTAGTGTAGATAGATGTACTTTCGTAGCCTAGATCGATCTTAAATTACAGCTGATTTTGTTCTTTGTAAACCATAACGTTCTTGGATTAAAGTTGTGAAAACCAAAACAATTTTCATTTCTATTTTGAGTGATTTGCTGGATTTTGAACTTCTGACAGCTGTTGTGTACCAAGCTTTTTTGTTCTGTACGTGTGTCAGTGATGTAGTGATTTTATCATTTCTATCTAGGCTGTACTTGCTTATCTTAGCCATCAATCTGGAGATTGATCTTGCTATTTGTTCTTGATATTTTGCTTTGTTTTTTGTTGATCGAATTTGTCCAAAGCAATCTTATTGTATAATAATGTTCTTTCGTTTTGAAGACTGGTATATTTGTAATGAAGGTTGACATATTTTCGCAGCCTAGAACGATCTTGATTAATGAAATCTTTGTCCAGAATGTTCTTGATTGAATGCTGTGAAAACCAAAATGATCTTTGTTTTTCTGTTTAATAACTAGAATAGTCTTGCTTTCTCAGATTTCTGTTTTTGATAAACCAGAATGATATTTGTTTTTTTTTATAATGATCTTGTCATTAATTTTTATGCACTTTGATGAAGTGAATGACTTCTTGCTTGTTCACTTATGCCATTCATGTTCCTTAAATAAAACTCAAGTGCAATTATTAGTAGATCACCATTCATAAAACTTAATCATTTATTTCATAAGGTTTGTTGTCATTAAAACATACATCAAATGTTTTTACCTCAACATTAAATTAACAAGTCTTTGCAAAAAAAAAAAAAATTAAATAACAGCAAATGATATTTTTTAAAAAATAAAAATGTTAAGTTATACAATAAATATTTTCAAAGTAATATACAATTTGTGTTCGTTTTTCTCTTATTAGTGTCTGGATACATATTATATTCCTCTAATATAAAAGAAAGTATTTGTCTATATAAATTGTTCATGAAAACAAAAACACTCATTTCAAAATATTAAACTTATAGATTTGATGAAGAATAAATTAGAGCATAGTTTCAATTAACGGCAAAAATAATCAAAATTAAGTAGTGATGCCTTATCATTCCCAACGATATTTCGTGTTTTTGTGGTAAAAAATAGTATTTTGAGTTTGTTTATCATATACACTCTCCAAAAAGATAATTAAATCAAAATATTTTTGAAAGAAACACGTGACATAACACCTCTAATTAATAATTAGTTATCGAAAGTTTAAGTGAAAATGAGACATAAAACATAAAATATAAAAAATAGTAGTTCACTCAATTAGTTAAAAAAGAATAAAGAAATAATTATAATCAAGATAAAAAGTAAAACAAAAATAAAAATAATGATCATATAAAAACTAATGCTTACAAATATATCTCAAATCAATGCTTGCAAAATATATATTCTATTTTTTATAGGAAGAAAATATTATAAAACGATTGAATGTTTCACTCATCTTTTTTTATTCATGTTTTTTAGAGTGAAAATAATTCCTTTTATTACAAATTTTTCACTTGTTTCCATTTCATTTATTCTTTTGTTATACGACCTCTATTTTTGTAAACTAAGAAACTTACAAATATTAAAACTTTTTTCTGATCTGATTGATATATTTATATATCATAAATATCACCTTCAAACCTTTTAAAAAATTTACATTTAAAGAAAATTTTACAAATTACACATATGCAACACGCGAGTTATATTCTAGTGTAAAATTATACCCGTGCAACCCGTATGTCACAATCTAGTTCGATGTTAATAATGCATTCTTGCATGAAGAATTGCAAGATGATATGTATATGGTCATTTTAGAAGGAGTTCACTGTGACAAGTCTAATCAAGTTTGTAAATTGATGAAAAATTTATACGAGCTCAAATAGTATAAAAATGTCTTTAAATTTTAGCTTAATTGATAAATACTGAAATTGTTAGATTGAAAATCATGTCTCGAGTTTGAACTTAGGACCTCACAGTTGTGTGCGAGTTTCTGAAGGTACTTTCCATCTTGTTTACATACTAAATAAAAAAGTGGTACATAAATTGACTTCTTTATTGATACACCAAGGATCAAATTGAGATTATTCTTTGTTCACATTTAAAAATGGTGACAATTTTACAACACTTTTAGTTTAAGTTGATGACATGATCCTAGATGGCACATCCATGGCTGAATTTTAAGATCAAGGACTTGAGAATTCTCAAATATTATTTTAGTTTGGAAGTTTTTCATTCAAAAGCAGGTATTTCCATATTACAGAGGAATTATTGCATTGATCTATTAAATGAGTAAAGTCTTTTAGGTTCTAAGCCAACTGCAACTCCTCTTGATCCATCTATTAACCTGCATCAAGATGGGGGAAACCCTTTGAAGACATTGGTTCTTATAGAAGACTTGTAGGAAAGTTACTTTACTTGAACACTACTAGACCTGATATTATCTTTGCTACACAACAGTTGAGTCAGTTTTTTCACAATCCAACCATGACACATTATCAGGCAGCTATTTGTGATACTATGGTTTTGAGCTTCTATGGTTCCTATTTTTATTGAAAGATCTTGGTGTCAATTGTTCTAGATCACTTGTGCTTTATTGTTATAGCCATAGTGCAATGCACATTGCCACAAATCATGTGTTCCATGAAAGAACTAAGCCTCTGGCAATTGATTGTCATCTAGTTAAGGAGAAGGTTCAACAGGTTTTACTTCCTATTTCCTCACAGGAGCAGCTAGCAGATTTTCTCACCAAAGCTTTACCACCTCCTAAGTTCAATAACTCTTTTCTTTATACTTTAATAGATTTCATCATTTCTTCATTGACTTAGTCTATGATTAGATAATTGGTTTAGTTCGATAAACATAACAAACATTTTTATTGGCTCATCATAACAATACAACAGTAGTAGATACATTAACATGTGTGTAATCATAATATAAAATGATTTTACTCATACATCATGGTGAGATATGATTGAATATTTGTGTAAATACTTATCTCTTTACATCATGAATGCATACAAATTAATCAGCTTGATTAAATGGCAACTCAAAGACTTCCTTGATCTTCCTCCTACTTCCTTGTTGGTTGAAAAATTCTTCAAGAAACTCAGAGAAGCGATAGTTTCGATACCTGGGAGGATGCTCTTCATCTATCAATTCTTGAATGGGCCCAATTATCGTGTCTGGGTCCGGTCCATAAAACATGGCCATCGACACTCGTGAGCGCGCGTTGTTGGTAACAGCCCTGTGATTCACACTTTTGTATCTTCCATTGCTTAGAACCTACATATGAAATTACAAATTAGTAGTATATGCCACACTTTTAACATTTGTTACATGTTACATTTGTTCAAGGTACTAATAACATGTAAGAATGTCTAGGAAAAGCAAACCAATAACACATATATACCTGAATTTGATCACCTAGATTGATGACAAAAGCATTAGGAATAGAAGGTACAGAAATCCATTTCCCATCTTTGTTAACTTGAAGGCCAGAAACTTGTGATTGCAAAAGGACAGTGAGAGCATTGCTATCAGTATGGTCAAGGAGACCCAAAGTCAACTCTGGATCTGGACATGGTGGATAGAAATTTGCTTGTGCTCTTAGTCTTGGCTGCTCACCTAGCTTCTTCAACAAATAATCATCCTCTAAGCCTAGCCCTATTGATAACAAACTCAAAAGCCTTCTCACCAATGCACCAATCTCCTTTGCATATTCAGTGAAAGCCTCTCTTCAAAATGAAAAAGTATAACATAACTAACTATAATAGCTTATAATTGATGTTGTAATCTCAAATTTCACTTTTTCCTAATTTTATAAAAAGTAAATAAATAAAAATAGGGAATTTCCTGACCTGTATTGAGTTACAAAATTTTCAGGTAGAAGTTGAATGACATCATGAATAGGATACCATGGATGATTAAAACATTCACTCCACATCTTAACCTTTTCTCCACCTTCAACTTGAAGATAATAATTAACCAATTTTACATTCTTGGCATGATCTGTTGAAAACAGAATGTCTCTTTGCTCTGGTGGCAATTCAAAAAGGTCATCAATTGTTTTCATCATTTTATTGCAAATTTGTTCAGGAACACCATGGTTCACAATTTGGAAGAAACCAAATTCCTCACAAGCCTTTGAAATCTTGTGAACCACTTCCAAGGATGAATAAGGGTTTTCATCTATGTAACTCAAATCAATTATGGGAATTGAGTCTAATGAAGTAACCTCTGAAAGGTGTGGTCTTTTGTGTTCTGGGAGAATAAATTGAGGAGTTAAGGAAAGGGGAGAAGATTCATTGGCTAATTGGAAAGACTTCATCTTCTTACAAAATTTTAGATTGAAGTTCATTCAACTAACAAAGGGTAAATATAATGCTCTAGCATTATCCCTAATGTTTTATTTTTTTATTAATAACAATATGCAGTATGCACATGTTTTATTATATTAATTAAACTAAATTATTATTGGTCTTGATTAAGCTACATACGTTATTTGACTAAAGCTCCCGAAGACAATTAATCTAACTCTTAACAATGCCTTTTTTTTATTGTCAATACTCTTAACAATGCTTTCAACTCAATTAAAGAAAAGAAACAATGCTTTCAACCACTAGCCTCAATTACAGAAAAACGTCACAAGATTATTAGTATTCAAAGGTCATTAGACTAAACAAATAAAACTAAAGCTACCCAAGCACTTAATTTTTTATTCACAAGACTCAATCGAAAATCTGTATTCAATGGAAACCAAGTTATTCCTTACTTAGTGTATGTTTGATATGGTGTGGATTTGTCAGAATCACTGTGATTTGGTTAAAGCTACAGCTTATAACTTTTGTAAAATCACCAACATAGCCTTAGACTTACAAGCATTGGTAAAATCCAAAAGCTCTATCACCAATATGCATCCCACAACATTATGTAACTAGTGTATGTACATACAGAAACTCAACAAGAGTAAATATATATATATCAATCACTGCTGTTGATCCAACCATGAGGCTCTAGGAGCTTTTCCAACGCCAAAATATCCCGCAATGCTTTCAGAAACCCCGACAACATTATTCAACAATGAGGCTCCCCACGCTATCCATCCCGTCTGCGCTTGCTGATTTTGAGTTTCAGCCATGTTTTTCTGTTGCTCTTCAACAAGTTCAAGCCACCGCTTAGCCATGAACTCCTTGACAGCCTCAGTTCCTTGATTAACAATTTCGAATGGGGGAACAACGATCGGATTCTGGTCCACATTCAGCTTTGTTAGTTTTTCAAGCCTGCAAAACGAGTAAGGAAGTGCTCTGATCTGGTTGTTGCTGAGGTCTAGTTCTGTTAAGTTAACCAGATTGCCAACTGTTTCAGGAATCTGTGTCATGTCATTGAAATTACTACCTATGTTTAGATATTCAAGATTTGTTAGCTTTCCAATTGATTGAGGTAAGCCATGAAGCTCATTGAAATGAACATCAAGATATCTGAGAGATTTCATTTCTCCAATCGATGCGGGAAGAAATCGTATCTTATTTAAATGGATCAAGAGTTTCTCGAGGTTAATGAGTCCATAGCTCATGTTTGTTGGCAGACACATTAAGTTGTTAAAGCTTGCATCCAGTTCAACTAGTGACCTACAGTTACATTCATGATAAACTTAACAGAAGCAGAAAATAGGACAAACAAATATGATAAAACTTTGGTTAATTTTCAGACAAAAAAGAAACACACCTGCAAAGAGAAATGGATTCTGGAAGAGCAGTTAGCTTGTTCCCTGACAGATTAAGGATCTTTAGATTGATTAACAATCCAATGGAGTCTGGTAGAAACTCTAAAAGATTAGACGAAACGTCAAGCTCCACAAGCTTTTTTAGTTCTGCTATTGAATCCGGAATCGCCTGTTTCGAGGGCATGGAATTATTCAAAATTATAAGTTACATTGACATAAAACTATGACTGTTTTCAAATGCTCAAGAATAATAAATTCAATGCACTTCCATTATTTCTTTCTGACTGGCGTCCAAACGGACACTCTCGTGTAAATTTATTTAAATTCTACTACGCTACTACCGTGCTAAAGCCGCTAACTAAATAGTATATGACATGACAATATCAATTTATTGAAATTTGGCTAAGTTGTAACATTTGTGCTATAGTCCCTATTTCACAACCATGAACATATCCATACTACTTAAAAAACATAAACAAATATACATAGAAAGCTAGAAAGAAGATAATTGATACCTGTAAGTGATTATGGGACAAATTAAGCACAATTAAACCTTTAATCTTCCCAAACGCCTCAGGAAGAATCCTCAACATAATACCAGAAAGATCAACCTTCTCAACAATCTCACCCTCTTCATTTTTCCTCAATATCATAAAAACACGTTCATTCACTGATTCCACCAAACTCTCCTCAGAAACGTTCAGCATCTTCAACAAAGGCTGAGAAAGTGGGAAAATTGATTTGAGATGAAGATGAATTCAATAATACTTAATATTTTGTGATTAAATGGGTTGGCGTGGAAATTTTTGAGTTGCCGTTTGGTTTGATTCATTAGTCGTAGAATTGAACTGGTCAACCATTCAATTCACCAAGGAGTGTGCAGTGTGCACTCGTCAACCATGTCACTTCACTAATCTAAAAGCATGAGAAAACAAATTTATAGTTAATCCAAATTCATAGTTAATCTTTACGTGACATGTTATCGACTCTTCTATATCTATATGGATTATATATCAATGTCAATTTAATATTGATTAATTTGTTTATGAAATTTAGGTCACGGTAGAAATAAATTTGTTAATCATTATAATTATGGATGGATTAATCAATAACAAATTAATTCTTAAGAGATTAATTAGTCGTTAGTGTGGTGGTATTAATGTGTGATAAACATGAAAGAGTGTGTTCAATTGCAGATTACATTAACTATTTTGCTTGTTTTTTTTATAATTTCGTAGATTTATTTGTCAAATTACAAAAGAAACAATTATATGATCTACAATTTTATAAGATTTACTAGTTAAATATTAGTTTTATATATTTAAAGATTAATTATTTTTGAGATTAAATTCTTTAAATATTTAATTGAAGATAAAGTAATCTTTGTGAGAGGAATTTTCAAAATATATTTGGAATTTTTTAATAGCTATATTAATGTAATAAAATTAAATAACTTAATGTATCACTTGGTCAAGTGGTTGCAATGCTTGGATTTAATTCAAACCAATGCATCAGTTAAGTTACCAAAGGTTACAATCTTTCTCAAGAGTTGTTTTCTTTCACCAATTGGTATGAGTTCAAGAGTTGTTTTATTTCACTAATTGGTATGAGTTTCTCTATAAATAGAGATGCTTTAGAGGTAGAAAGTAAAACACAATTTTCATGTTACATGAACTAAATGTCTATCAAAAATATTTCTGAGTCATTTCTTCTTTTCTCTAGTGTACGAGAGTAAATGAAGGAACTTTATTCCGTAAACTATCATTGATCGATAGGTTTGATGTGAATGTACAATTTACTTCAAGGATTACAACGTATCCTGAAGGAGATTCACTGGTTAACCCGTTTGCATCCAATATATATAGATTGGTGGAGGCGAATCGAACCTAAAGCTTAGTGTGATACACACGCTTTGGAATTTATTTATGCAACCTTCATTATCATCAATTTCATAATCTTCTTGTTCAAGATTTACAACATACCCCCAACAAAAGATCCAACAATCTTTAGGTTCGACTATCAAATTTATTTATGACTGCAACTTTTAAAGGAGATGGACTTTCTTGACCATGGTGAAAGGTACACATTTAATTTATATGAATATATATGATATGTTTGAAGTTCTAAATTCATGTGTGGTTCTCCAAAGTAATTATATTTGTTTATGTTAAATTTAACATGTGGTTAGATTGATATGCATGATTTAGAATATATATTCAAGTATGTGAATTTAATATGGTTTATGCATGAATTTTGCTTGTTTGGATTTTAAAAATTAATTAAAGTCTTGGAAATAATCACATATAAAAATTCATGGTTGGGCACTGAAAGTTATTTAGTATTAATACATTTATATATTACATTCATGTTTGAAATGCATATATAATAAGTTTTCCTTTTCGGATGCATATATAATAATATGGAGATAGGATGTGGAAAATTAATAATATGGAATTAGAGATAATATGTTTTAATGAAATTTTTGTTTATCTATGGTTGATGTTTTTGGACTAAGAACAAGAATTTATGATTGACCGGTGAAAGAAAGTTTATTTATAATTTTGGTCTCTTAAATCTTGACAAGTATGAATATGTATGATTTAAGATGCATATTGTAACATCCTCTAAAATTATTAATTAAAATAATTTGGATCTATAAATATATTTTCCAATATTAAATTAGGTGTAGTAATTATTCGCTTTGTTTGCCTTATTGTAGTAAAGTTTTTAGTAAGAATTATTTAGTAGATGTATTTTTATTTCTAAGGCAAGAAGAATTTGGACTAAGGGTTGTGGCTCGGTATCACACGACCCATTTGAATGAGTAGGAAGTTGGGCTGGGAGTTTATGCCTTGTTATTGATGAAGGTTAACTAATAATAATAATAATAATAATAATAATAATAATAATAATAATAATAATAATAATAATAATAATAATAATAATAATAATAATAATAATAATAATAATAATAATAATAATAATAATAATAATAATAACAATAATAATAATAATAATAATAATAATAATAATAATAATAATAATAAGAATTATAATAATATTTTCTCTCTTCTATTCCTTATTCAGGCCCAACACTATCTACCAAATAATGTTCTATAAAGAATACCAAAATTCTAGCCACCATCACCATCACCTCTTTTTCTTCGTGCATCAAAAGCTTGGAATTTCTTTTCCTTGTGAACAACTTCGTGGGGCTTAGAGAATTGTAACAGGAAGAAAAGCGGCCAAGGTAAGGGCTTTTCCCCACACAAATTATAGTTAGACCGTTGGTTGGATGGAATGAAATTAATAATTGTGATTGCTTGCTTTTTGAAAGGAATAATACGTAGACTAATGAATTAAAATAATGAACCTCCAATCCTTTGTGTTAAGTTTATTATATAATATATGATTTTTGGAAGTAAAGTATGAATTTTGATGTTATATGTGATGAAGTTTTGATTTTTATGGCGAATATAAAGTAAAATATGAATTTTATGTTATATATAAAAATGGGTTTTCAATATAATTTTGTAATGATAGGATTGTCGCGATACTTCTAAGTTTGTTTTTAATCAACTTTTAAAATGCATTAGGATTCTAGAAATGCGGAAGTGGGTTCCCTTCCGTTAGGAATTATTGTTTTTCTTGTTATAGTCTTGAATAAACATTTTCTTAATAAAATTAGATAAACGTGGTTGTTATTAATTATTTGCATGAATAAATGTTAGGTAGTTAGATAAAAAAAATTGTCGTAAATCTTTCTAAACAATATATTTTCAAGTAACGTTTTGGATCAAAAAATCCGGGGCGTTACAATTGGTATCAGAGCAATAATCCTCGGAAATTTTGGGGTGGGACGATTTTGTATGACGCATGCCTTGATTTATGCCTTGATTTGTGTGTGATGCTTGACTTTGTTATATCTTTATTATAGGATTCATTATTAATTTTGTTATATATATTTATATAGGGAAAATTAACAATATGCATTGATTACTTGATCTCTTTTAATGCTAATTCATTTTTTTTTCTTTCTCAAAAATAGGAATTTCCTTTCAATTAATTACAATTATGATATGCCTTGAATTAATGATCCTAGATTTGAAATGGTTTTAATTTGATTCAATGAAATAACTAATTATGATGGTATGAAATATGAATTTTTGTATTATGATTTGAATTGATTTCGATTTAATTTGATTCAATGAAATAACTAATTATGATGGTATGAAATATGAATTTTTGTATTATGATTTGAATTGATCTCGATTTAATTTGATTCAATGCAAAAATTGCTTTTGACGTTATGACGCCATGAATTTACTACTCATGATTTGGATTTGAAATTTTTACTAATTTACTACTCGTGATTTAACGATGTTGTTAATTATGGCAATTGAATTTATAATGATTATAAATATTCTATAATTACTTAAATTTTGATTTATGATCTAAATTTTTGTAATAAAGACAATGTTTTAAACCTCTAACCTAATCCCCATAATAGAAGGGAAGGGTAATACCGTAAAAGTTGTATTAGTGGGATTCTGGCTAAGGAAAGACTTGGTTATTAAGTGGTCCGTTGACCCACGTCTCTTTCCTGGGAACCCTTCTAGTACACGACTTACTGTGTGACCTGAACATATTGTATAACCGTGATATCCGTTTAATGGTTACCCTACCCTTTGTTGAACCAGTAAAATGTAATTCGGTGTGCTTGCAATGCCCGCTGACTGTGTTTAAAATGAACTTTAAGACCGATTTAATTTATATCCCTCTAAAACATCTGGGAGTAATTCTGGGAATGGGTTGGTTGTCTAACAACTACGTCCTACTAGACTGTGCTCGACGGAATGTGATATTTCCGGATCCCGATATTTTGAAGTTCCTCTCAACCAACAGACTGAAGTTTTCTCTGAAGGGAGGAGTCCAAAAATATGTGTTTCTCAACTCAATCAGTATGAATCCAGAGGTTACAGTCGATGATATCCCAGTGGTGAGGGATTTCTCTAAAGTCTTTCCAACAGACGTACCAGGACTACCCCCAGTTCGCGATGTCGAGTTTTCTATTGATGTTATTCCGGGTACGGGACCCATTTCTATGGCTCCTTACAGAATGGCCCCCTTAGAGCTATCAAAACTAAAGAGCCAACTGGAAAACCTTTTGTATAAACAATTCATTCGGCCTAGTGTGTCACCATGGGGAGCCCCCGTACTATTGGTCAAGAAGAAGCATGGAAAGTCGAGACTGTGTGTTGATTACCGACAGCTCAACAAAGTCACAATAAAAAACAGATACCCCTTACCCCGCATTGATGACTTAATGGACCAACTCAGAGGAGCAGAGGTGTTTTCTAAGATCGATCTAAAGTTGGGATACCATCAGATTCGAGTGAAAGAAGATGATATATCCAAGACGGCCTTTAGAACGCGATATGGGCACTACGAATACTTGGTGATGCCCTTCAGAGTGACCAATGCGCCAACTATCTTCATGGATTATATGAACAATATCTTCCGTCCATTCTTAGACAAGTTTGTGGTGATTTTCATTGATGACATCTTGATCTATTCCAAGAGTCGGGAGGAACATGAGGAACATCTGCGTCAAGTTTACAAATACTGAAGGATCAACAACTATATGCCAATCTAGGAAAATGTGAATTTTGGTTGGAAGAAGTGAAGTTCTTGGGACATGTAATTTCTAAGGAAGGGATTGCTGTTGACCCATCCAAGGTAGAAGCCGTGATGGCATGGAAACAACCGCAAACAGTCACAGAGATTAGGAGTTTTCTGGGTTTGGCCGGGTACTATAGGAGATTTATTGAGGGATTTGCCAAGATTGCTGCCCCATTGACACACCTTACGAGGAAGAACCATATTTATGCTTGGACTGAGGCGTGTGAGAAAAGTTTCCAACTGATGAAAGAAAAGCTAACTACGTCCCCAGTGTTAGTGTTGCCACAACCAGAAGAGCCTTACAAGGTTTATTGTGATGCTTCCTATCAGGGTTTGGGTTGTGTTCTGATGCAGAACAAACAAGTAGTGGCCTATGCCTCAAGGCAATTGAAGGCGCATGAAAAGAATTATCCCACTCATGACTTAGAGTTAGCTGCAATTGTTTTCGCATTGAAAATTTGGAGACACTATCTATACGGGTGTAGTTTTGATGTATTCAGTGACCATAAGAGTTTGAAATACTTATTTGATCAAAAGGAACTTAACATTAGGCAGAGGAGATGAATGGAGTTCATTAAAGATTATGAGTTCACGTTGCATTACCATCCAGGGAAAGCAAATGTGGTGGCTGATGCCCTAAGCAGGAAGCGAGTTCATCTCTCGTTTGTATCAATGAAGGGGTTGGAGTTATTAGAGAAGTTTCGTGACTTGGATCTTTATTTGGATTCTGCATTGGAGAAACTACACTGTGGAATGATTGTTATAAATAGTGAATTGATGAATGAGATTAAAGTTCTCCAAGTTACAGACGTGTCGACTCAAGAAAAAAGGAAGTTGATCGAGGTCGGCAAGGCACCTGAATTCAAGGTGGGCCCCGACGATATTTTGAGATGTAGCAGACGTGTTTGTATACCTGACAATGCAGAGTTGAGGAGGACTATCTTGGATGAGGCCCACAAAAGTAAGCTGAGTATTCACCCTGGTATCACCAAAGTGTATAAAGACCTTAAGTTGAAGTTTTGGTGGCCGGGAATGAAGAAACAAGTAGCAGAATATGTGGCTTCGTGTTTGACTTGTCAGAAAGCTAAGGTAGAGCATCAGAAGCCAGGGGGACTACTAATGCCATTAGATATTCCAGTATGGAAATGGGATAGTATATCCATGGATTTCGTGGTAGCATTGCCTAAGACTCAACGGAAGTTTGACTCCATTTGGGTAATTGTCGATAGGCTGACCAAATCTGCCCATTTCATACCCGTGAGGACTACTTATGATGTGACTAAGCTTGCAGAGATCTACATTGCCGAGATTGTCAGACTACATGGGGTGTCGTCTAGCATTGTGTCGGATAGAGATCCGAAGTTCATTTCTCGTTTGTGGAGAGCATTACATGAGGCGTTGGGTACTAAGTTGAGATTGAGTTCGGCCTATCACCCTCAAACCGATGGACAAACAGAAAGAACTATTCAGACCTTGGAGGATTTACTAAGAGCGTGTGTGTTGGATGAGCAAGGAAGTTGGGATAACATGTTGCCTCTTGTTGAGTTCACTTATAATAACAGCTACCATGCGAGCATTGGGATGGCACCGTACGAAGCCCTGTATGGGCGTAAGTGTCAAACCCCCTTGTGTTGGTATCAGGATGGTGAAAACCTAATTGTAGGGCCAGAATTGGTACAACACACCACAAATAAGGTCCGTCTGATCCAAGAAAGGATGAAAATAGCGCAAAGTAGACAAAAGAGTTATGCCGACCAACGAAGGAAACCATTGGAGTTTCAAGAGGGTGAACATGTATTTTTAAGAGTGACGCTTACTACTGGAGTTGGTAGGGCACTAAAGTCTAAGAAGCTAACTCCTAAATTCATTGGCCCATACCAGATCCTCCGACGTGTGGGTCTCGTAGCTTATCAGATTGCTTTGCCTCAAAATCTAGCTAAACTGCACGACGTGTTCCATGTGTCACAACTGAGGAAGTACATCGCTGATCCTTCCCATATTATCGTGCCAGACGATATACAGTTAGAGGAGAACTTTTTGTTTGCAGTTCCGCCGCTGAGCATTGCGGATAGGACTACTAAGCACTTACGAGGCAAAGAGATCACCTTGGTCAAGGTGATTTGGGACCAAACGACTGGAGATGCAACCTGGGAATTAGAGGAAAAGATGAGAGAGCTCCACCCTAATCTTTTCATGTCTGACTAGTTTCGAGGACGAAACTAAATTTAAGGGGGTGAGTATTGTAACATCCTCTAAAATTATTAATTAAAATAATTTGGATCTATAAATATATTTTCCAATATTAAATTAGGTGTGGTAATTATTCACCTTGTTTGCCATATTGTAGTAAAGTTTTTAGTAAGAATTATTTAGTAGATGTATTTTTATTTCTAAGGCAAGAAGAATTTGGGCTAAGGGTTGTGGCTCGGTATCACACGGCCCATTTGAATGAGTAGGAAGTTGGGCTTGGAGTTTATGCCTTGTTATTGATGAAGGTTAACTAATAATAATAGTAATAATAATAATAATAATAATAATAATAATAATAATAATAATAATAATAATAATAATAATAATAATAATAATAATAATAATAATAATAATAATAATAATAATAATAATAAGAATTATAATAATATTTTCTCTCTTCTATTCCTTATTCAGGCCCAACACTATCTACCCAATAATGTTCTCTTTAAATAGGAAGGAATACTGAAACCCTAGCTACAATCATAAACCCTATTTCACAAACCCTTTACAAACAAGATTCTGTAAAGAATACCAAAATCTAGCCACCATCACCATCACCCCTTTTTCTTCGTGCATCAAAAGCTTGGAATTTCTTTTCCTTGTGAACAACTTCGTGGGGCTTAGAGAATTGTAATAGGAAGAAAAGCGGCCAAGGTAAGGGCTTTTCCCCACACAAATTATAGTTAGACCGTTGGTTGGATGACATGAAATTAATAATTGTGATTGCTTGCTTTTTGAAAGGAATAATATGTAGACTAATGAATTAAAATAATGAACCCCCAATCCTTTGTGTTAAGTTTATTATATAATATATGATTTTTGGAAGTAAAGTATGAATTTTGATGTTATATGTGATGAAGTTTTGATTTTTATGGCGAATATGAAGTAAAATATGAATTTTATGTTATATATAATAAAATTTTAATTTTTATAATGAATATGAAGGAAGAGTTGAATTTGTATAAAGTTTTATGATGATGTATGAGTTGGAGTTGAATCTTGTTGTTATATATGTTAACGTGTTAATTTTTATGGTGTGTATGATACCAAGTCTTGATTTTTGTGTGTATGTGGTGGAAGTTATGATTTTCATGATTATTTGTTCATGGATATGTGATCTTAGTGATATGTGAATAAGATGATGATTTTGAAAAGTGATTTGAATGCTTATGACATGATTCTTAGTGGGCTGTGTGGAAATATATCTCTTTGATAATATATCATCATATCATGTCATGGCATATGCATATTCGTGGAAGTTGCCTTAGTGGCAGGTTTTTCCCCATTGGTATGGGTGATCTGTGTGGAAGTTGCCTTAGTGGCAGGTTTTCCCCATTGGTATGGGTGAATTTTCTGTGTGGAAGTTGCCTTAGTGGCAGGTATATCCGGATCATATAGTTTTAGGAGCATGCATCATGTATATATTTTTGTTATGCAATTTATTGGTTTGTGTATTTTTCTTTTAAATTGGAAGTTTTTACTTTTATATAATTTGTGTTATTCTTCTATATGTTTAACTTTGGTTTGATGTGGATGATGGATAAAACTGACCCTTACAACAACATTTTAGGTACTAATGAGTTCGAGGAGATTCAAGAGTAGTTGATGAGTATTACCGTGCGACAAATGGGGGATAAAAATGGGTTTTCAATATAATTTTGTAATGATAGGATTGTCGCGATACTTCTAAGTTTGTTTTTAATCAACTTTTAAAATGCACTAGGATTCTAGAAATGCGGAAGTGGGTTCCCTTCCGTTAGAAATTATTGTTTTTCTTGTTATAGCCTTGAATAAAGATTTTCTTAATAAAATTAGATAAACGTGGTTGTTACTAATTATTTGCATGAATAAATGTTAGGTAGTTAGATAAAAAAAATTGTCGTAAATCTTTCTAAACAATATATTTTCAAGTAACGTTTTGGATCAAAAAATCCGGGGCGTTACACATATTTAACACATTAATTTATTTAAAGTAGTGAAAATAAATTGTCATAAATATCAAGTGTATGTCTTAATATAGTAATGCTTCATGTGAGAAGTTATTAAGTCTAGAATTGATTAACTCATATTATAGGTGCATCATAGTATGAAAGTATATGTCAATTTCTTGCTTTTTTTGATATTGAAAATGATTTGGATTTATTTTGAATTATTGTAAGTTGACAAATGTTCATGGAAGAAACTAATAAAAAATCTTAATGATTTTATTCATTATTTATTTTCTACTGTGATGCTTATTTGGATTTACCATAGAACATATTTAAATATGAAACTTGAATTAACAAATAGAATTCATGATGCATGCATTAGTTATAGTATAACTATGAAAAAAAGGTTTCTTTAATATAAATGAAACAAATGCTTATTTGTTAAGGAGTAGATGACTTACATGTTTGGACTCACCTTATGATATTTGATTATGAGAAATTTTTATGATCATATTTTGTTAGCTTGTGGCAATATATATTTAATGCATTCAATGTATTGTATCTTGAACTTTGATATATTGAAAAGAGAGTTAGAATTTTAAATTGAGATGCTTATTAAATATAGCAAAAGGTAGAATAATATAAACGTTTGTTTATGTGATAATTGAGATGCTTATCAACTGTAAGCAATACAATGTGAAGAGATTAAATGACAAAAGAGTCATGGTTTGGTGATAGTTGGTCAACACTATCAAAAATATAAAAGGTAATCGGATGTTTGATGTAAGTCATGACTTATATCAGACTTGATATAGATATGTTATTGGAAGATTAAGTCGGTATACAAGCAATCCAAGTAAAGAACATTGGCATGCTATTAATAAAGTATTAAAATATTTGAAAGGAACAATTAACTATAGTTTAATCTATAATGGATATCCTTCAATTTTGGAAGGATATACATATGTCAGTTTGGTAAATTATGTTGAGGATCATGCTTCCACAAGTGGATTGATCTTCAACCTTGGTGGATGTGAAGTTTCTTGGAGTTCAAAAAAACAAACTTGCATTGCCGACACCACCATGACTGCAGAATTTATTGTTCTAGTTGCAGGTAGTAAAGAGGCTGAATGACTAAGAAATTTGTTGTATGAGATACCAATTTGACCAAAGCCAATGGCACCGGTGTCCATACATTGTGATAGTTAATCCACACTATCAAAAGCATATAGCCAAGTATATTGGTTTAAGACATAGCTATGTAAAGGATTTAATGGAATGATATCCATAGTGTTTGTAAGAACTGAAAAGAATCTTGCAGATCCTTTGACGAAAGGTCTGACAAAGGACATGGTGTTGAAGACATCATTAGGGATGTGATACAAGCTCATATCTAAATAATCACCAATGGTGGAAACGATCAACTCACACTTGAGTAGCATCAAGTCTTGAGTTCAGTGATGAAAGTACACTATTAGAGTGATTGAAGTACTTGACAATAGTACTCAATTCGTGGATAATCTGGTATTCAACTTTGTAACTGATTTTTTATAACCAAATTTAACCTAATATTCTCTAAAAGTTTCTGATTTTAGCCAAACTGACTCGCGTATAACCCTAATTTACTAGTTTGTCTGTTTTGGTTGGCATTCCATATTTGCATATTGTATAGTTATGTTTGATTGTATCATCTCAAATCACTTATTATATGAACAAATTTCACTTTATAGCAAATGTCTTTATTGTTGAATTCAATTTAATATAAATATGTCTAAATATAAATCACTTTACGTTAATATATTTTTTAACTAAAATCAACTCTTTCAAAACCAATTTTAATCGCTACATAATTAAACAGATAATTGACTAATTTGGATACGGTGCAAGTTGCAATTCTCGCGTTCTCAAGGCAAATCAAAACATATTTAATCTTCCTAATTTATGGATGTCATGAGTTTTTTGAGAATTTTTTAAAGACCAAATCATCCGATTACATACATATACACGCTTTTTATAGAGATCGAGTTTCACGACCAAGTCATCGGTTTAATCTAATTTAGTTATGCAGTTCAACTGACTCTAGGAGTCGACCAATAACTCTATAACCTTACTGAGTTGATGTCCAAGCCAATTTTTAAAACATTTAATTATAACAAACTTTGAAAAAAATTATGAATTTTAGAAAATCATAATTAACAAAGTCAGATAGCATACTAAAACAATATAAAAAATGCACTTAAGTTTTGGTCTATATATTTAATCAGGAAGCCACCAAAAAACGTCGCAATTGAGGTAATGCTTTTTAGTAAAATACGGCCTCAGAAAATAAAATAAAGTTTACTCAATTAAATTACATTTTATAGTTTTGACACAAAAAGAATATATTATTATAGTTACATCAATGACTGTGTCTTTATTTATTATATTTTAATTTATTTAATTATTTCACTAAAAATTATTACTTTTATTTTAAAATAATTGAATTATTTAATTATTTTGTATATATTGAAGAAAATATACAAACGAAAAGAATATTAGTTTTATCAAATTATATTTATTAGATATTTATATATTATCAATGTCATATATTGCATAATAACAAATATTATATTAAAAATGATACAAATAGTATTAGTTAAAAAATATAATTAGAAAAAATGTATTAAAAATTAAAACAATTAATTATTTTGAGACTATTTTTAAAATAAGTTAATTATTTTAAAAGAGTGTAACAAAAATAATGTGATAAATGAAACTCATTTTATCATCAAAGTCATTTATAATGGTACAGATAAAGTATATGCTCCTTGATGATAAAATCTCAAATTAAATTAAATAGCATGAAATGGACGGTACAAACCATATGAATATGATCTGACTTAGTGCTTATCTCTACTCGCATACTTAGAAATGATACAACATGACAAACATGACAATGACTCATTTCCATTTTTCCCCAATTTCAATGGTATGATTTAGTTTTTCTTTCGGGTGGCCCTCGAAAACATATCTTTGATGTTATGTGATTCCGTCTCCAGTTTTAACTTCTTTGCTTGTCTACCTTTCTTCACAATTGTAGCCTTCTTATTATCACTATCTTCCTCTAATACATTACTCAAACCTAAGTTACTTTCCTCAGCATTTGCTTGTGTTTTTCCTGTTACCTCAAGTATATTTAACCTGCAAAAGTAAAATCTACTCAAGTCAATAAGCCATCTTAAAGAATCTCATTCCAACTCAACCATGGTTTTTCATTTAGCTGCAAGGAATATATAAAAGATATTCTCAAAAGCCATACTTAAGGTGGTCACACAAAAGCTGCAACCAGTGCTCTTCGTTTAAATATTCTCCTATTATAGAAACTGCATCGACCACTGCATCAGTAACATCAGTAGGTAAATGAACGGAAAATTTGTGACATGAAAAGACCATAGATGCACTTCTAACTAGAACAAAAGAATCACTCTTACAATCAAGAGATTGGCGAATGTTACAAAGAAAATATAGGCACATCAAGTATTTTAAGTATCAATAAATAAGATAAAATCAGCTATTCTATTTAACAACCAATGAAACATAATTATTTGTTTCAATGCAATATACTGTGAAATATATTTGTCTGTCCAAAAGAATTTTAGCCTGCATTTACACAAATATGCAGATCTCAGTTTCACATGTTGCCAATGAGCCCCTCATCATCAGTGTGCATGTATACAGAGTATAGGCTGTATAGCAAAAGGCATACATCTGAGAAGGTGCACAAGCACACACTTCAAGGAATCAATTTATCCCTCTTTTCCTATTCCATATACAAAATATCTGTCTTTTCTCAATTTAATTTAAAACAGAATAAAATTATCCAAGCTAGCTGAAAAGACTGGTAGTAGAAAATTTACACATGTCTTTCTCTGATTGAACGGCGTAGTTTTTGTCCAACTTGGGTAGTGTCTGTTTTAGCTGACAAACCTAAAATACGAGAAATCAGAATAAAATCTTTAGCACCGGTGAAAAGCTTTGTAGCAACAAAACAAGAGATGTGCCAAGCATATTCTTGAAGACAAAAATAAGCTACAATGTAAACTCTATAAAGCAAGCCAAGTATTGCTCGGAATACCTATATCAGCAATCAACTCTGATGACAAGCTATATGACACTAATGATGTGAGGTTTATGAAATGATGAAGTAGATTAATCATGTATCATGTTTCAACCTTGGTTCACATTAACATGAAAAACATAATGAGGTTAAGACATCTATCTGCTAACATAGACTAAATATTATGTCTCCGTTATGGAATTACTAAGCACCAACATAGTGTGTGCTAGTTTTATGGAATTACTAAATAATTAGAATAATAATATGGAAATAGAAGGAGATATACACAAACCTTATAGCACAGCCAATGTAGAACCTTTGCATCATCGAGCCTAAAGAATTTTAAGGATTCAACTTCTGCATATGCACAAGGATAGAAGAGCACAGATTTAAAATCACCACAATAACATTCAATTCCAAAACTAAAAGTAAAATATGATCTTGTTAGGAACCCAATTGAGAAACTTGGGCCCAAAAGATGATATTGAGAAAAGATAGGAAAAGGGAGTGAATTAGGTGACGTGGCAGATTTAGCAATTTTGAATTAGGTGAATTAGGTGACGTGGCAGATTTAGCAATTTTGTTATAAGGGGTGTGGGGAGAGTGAGAAATGCATTGAGCATATTTTTCAGTTAGAATCATACTGGTTGGGCAGATAGAGTAGTAACTCTTCTCTAAGGAGCAATAGCTATGGGATTACAGAGGTTTGATCTTCTGTAATACATTTAGTTTTTCATCAATAAACAATTTCTATTTCATCTAATTTGCGGGTTTTATCAGTTATCATTACAGTTCAAGTCAAATCTTTCACTTATATACATCCCATCAGATAGCCATTCCTCACACAGTATTATTGAAACATTACAGAGCGAATCTATCCTATCACCTAACATCAAACTACTGATACACAGAACTGGGAGAATTAAGAAAAATATTAACAAAATGAGGTCACCATACTTTGCACTCAACCAATATAAAAGACATAAAGCCAAACATGGACTTCTCACTTTCTTTCCTCAATATCTGCCATTAAAGTACTTAAATCATAAACATGGCCAAATTCCAAACAAAGTTGTAAGTAGAACTGTAGAAGGTATAGGAGAATAGTACCTTTGACTTCACAAACTACTTGCATACAGCTCTCCACGAGGGACATTAACTGCTGATATCCTGGATACCCATCAACAAACAAGATCTCATCCAATTGCCTGAACTTGCCAAGATCATCACCTTTCTGCATGCATTTTAAAGAACATGCAATTATGCATGATACAATTTTATTCCAGGTCGTGGCACACAATTTAGACCTAATTAATCCTTTCACAGTTTAGCATACCCTGCATATAAGGCATATCTTGGACTTTGTGTGTGGATTCCGCTATGGTTATACACTTATAGCTGTAACTATTAGTGTGAGTAGACTCTACGCATGAAGTATCAGATGTGTAATTTAAACTTTATTTTGCTTCATCTGCTAGACTGCTACAATTGACCGAGGATTTACTCAAATGGGAAAGAACAAGGAAAATAAATGTCTACTGCCTTTCAATTTCCATGGTAGAAAAGAAACAGAAAATTACCTTCATCCTAGCTTCCTCAAATATGGACAACATTATGAAAACAGGATCAACAGGTGTGGATATATACAGTCGACCATCTGTTAGAGAACAAAATATAGTGATGATAAAAATGAAAAAAATATCTGCCAACATTATTGTTTGACTATATTGTCTTTGCGGGCGAAAGACCAAGAGACTACTACTAACTTAACAAGAGGAATCATGATGCTTACATTCAGATAAAGATAAGAAAACAATATTTTTTTCGAAGTGTAGGTTAGAATTTACAAGAACAAAGAATAAGTTGAGCAAAAACAAATATTTTGTGGATAGGCATATATTACTATATTAGTTGTTACTTAGTATTTTCTCCTTCATCAAGTTTGAACCACAACTTGTTCAACCCTCGGCTCAAACCAATTGAGCTACCCACTCCCCACAATAACAAAACTTTTCGAAGAAAAGCATATAAGCAAATGATTTCATTAGACAAGAGGTTGATAAGAGAAACTAATGTACCTAAGTACAATAAAAACTAGGAGTAAAATTAAAAAAAAAATGCATTACATCTTAGATAATAAAAAAAATCTACCTTCACTTGTGTAATCTCCTAAAAACCAAGATCCATACATGTTCTTAAACCATTGAAATTCTTGAAGCAGCCCATTTACAAATAGATATTGTGTCGCATTTCCTGGCAAACAAATGAAAACATATATGAAGGATCCAAAAGAAGAGAAAGCTGAATAAAACTCAAAAGTCTCAAAAGTCTGAATGGTGGATATTATTTGAGTTACCAGATTTGGGATGACGGAGTAAAATCATGCGTCCCAGAGTATTTCCATTTGTATCAGGATCTGCAACATTAACAGCAGCAGAAACATTATTGCAAAATTTGATAAAAGTTATTAAAAAATAATAAGAATGTTAAAAAGAATGAAAGCGTATATAGTAAATAAATTACCGGGTGCAACGAGAACCCGGGTTTCATGAACACCTTTGCACCAAGTCATAGTTAGGTTTAAGTTTCGCTTCTCACCTGTAACTGTAACCGTAACAGGTGAAATGAAATGTATTGTTAATATTCGCTTCACAAGAGTGGTGCGCGCGCGGAGAATAGATATTAGATATCTTGGACAGGATAATCCGACGTACACTGTTTTCTTTGTGGTGTAATATCTCTAACACATCACAAACAACAAAAGCAAGATTTAAGCTTTAAACTCACAAATAAAATATTATGTTCTTCCAAAAATGTGATTCACTTCAACAATCAACCTGCACAGAAAACATATTTAAAATTAGAATTCGGATTATTAAGATTAGATGCTCTATAATTAAAATCAAATTTTACCCACACAAAAAAATTGTGAAGACCATAATATCTTTCTTCAGAAACAAAAGAAATCTCAATAAAAGATCCAAACTTAAAAACTATATCAACTTATTATTGCCATCATTATATATGTAATTTCTATTCAGACAGAAGAATTATTACTTCTCCATAGACATATTAAAAAAACATAAAAAGACATGCATGATTGAAAAAACAATAACATCTCAAGCATAACTCTAATCAGTAGCCCTAAACAATAAAACCTAAATGGTAAAAGTAGAAAACCAAAACACCTAACACAGAAACCCTAAATCTTAAGCCAAACCCATATACCCTGAGTAATAAGACACCCTAACTCTAAAAATAACAATCAATAAGCATAAAAGACTTAATCGTGTGACTTCAACCCATCAATCCATAAGTTTGTCCAATTACATATAGTCGAAAATGAAAAATAAAAATACATTTCAGTGAAATATGCTGCTCGAAAAACGAGGGGTAAGTCTTACCATGAAATGAAGACGATTAAAGATGTGAGAACGAGAGAAGGGAGAACTGAGAGCTTGGGTTCTCTCTGAAAGTGGGAATGACGGTGGCTAAGAGAGAAAACGTGTTAGTTGCGTGAGAACGAGTGAGTGTACGAGAGAATTTTGGGTCGCTGGGTGTGGTGCTCCAGATTGGGCTATTAGTTACTAGCTGCCGGCGGTGGAAGCTGACGGCGCCGAGAAGATACAAGAGGAAAATGTCTTGAAGTTTTTTTTTTCTGCCTTGAGACACAAAATAGAACTTTGGAGGTTATTAAGATTAATATATTTTTGCTTTGAAACACAATTTTTGCTTTAGGATTAATATATTTTATAATTTTGTTCAAATTTTTATATAGAAAATATTCAAGATATACATTATTAATAAAATATATATTTATTTTTTAATTAATTAATTTGTAAAAGATCATATTTTAATTGAATAATATTAAAAATATTTATCTAGTGTATAATATTCTTCAAATTTTTATTTAGAAGAAATTAAAGAGACACAATAATAATAAAAAATATATTTCTGTATTAACTAACTAGTTGATGAAATATCGTCTTTTAACTAATTGATAATAAAGAGACACGCTACTAATAAAATACATATTTATCTTTTAATTAGTTAAGTTGAGAAAAATAATTTTAAATTAATTATTTAATGACAAATATATATCTCGTGTATAATTTATATAAAAAATATTTCAAATAAATTTGATTTTATTTGAATTTTGAAGAAAAAATATTTCAATAATCGAACCAAATCAAACTAATTAAAACTCAAACGCAATTAAATCTTTCTTTTAAATTTGTCCTCGCCTTTGAAGTAAGATTTGTGTACACAGAAATTTGAGCAATGGAAAGCTTAGCGGAATTCACAATCCATGCATTATGCTTTCAAAATAATAAAGCTAGTATGAAGGGATCATTAAAAAAAAAAGTAAGAAGGGTTGGGGTTAAGTTGTTTGGTTGATTACTAATTCATATGAGGTTATTTACTAATTGGGTGTAGTTCAATGGGGGTGATTTCCTTCTGGTCTCCTTGGTTACTTGCCAATCTTTCAAAACATTCTTAAATTTGTTTTTTTTTTTTTACATATAAAAACATACTTGATGTGTCTATAAAAATAATAATAATAATAATAATAATAATAATAATAATAAAAAAGTGCTGATTAATCAATACCTTTGAAGCTCACACATTGAGCCTGAACCCAATGTTCCAAAAATGGATGCATATAATATATGGTTGTTAATTTGTGATTGCGTATCGTGTATGGCTGGCTATAGCGTAATAAGTTTGTAGTGTCAGCAAAATTAAGTAAAGCTAACCGATGTAATTCACGTTGGTTCGGCGTGGCATTGATAAAGACAGAAAAACACCAAGTGTGCATGCGAGGCAATGAATGGAATAAATTAGGATACCATCAATGACAGAAAAAGGATGAATCGTGTAGACAACAATTTTATTTCATAATTCAAGCGTTAAATGTTATATTATTATGTTAAATATTATAGTTTGAATTTAAATTTATGATTTTTCAGTTGTGTACGATTTTTTATACTATTTTATTTATGAACAAAGAAAAAACGTAAATGATTTTAGATAGAAAATTGAATATTTGACATTAATTTTTTTGACTAGAAAAATCCAGTAGTAATAAAAAAATTGAGTGGAAAATTTCAAGTTTTGCTTCAAAGTAAATACACAATTTTCAAGATTTGATTTACATATTGAAGTTCTTAACAAGTGATAGCATTTCCGTTGAGAATATTATAAATGTAACCAGAATTATAAATACTCATTTTTCTATTATGTTTTTTACTATTTATTATTTTATTTTATTTCAATTCTTTTAATTTATATTTCTATTAATGGAGGATAATTTTATAAAGTAATTTATAATTTCTCTTTTCAATACAACATTAACTACATTTCTTAAATTTTATAAAATTGTCAAAGTGACATGCAATTTTAGATACAAGAAACATAATACAATAATTATATTTTAGTATACAAACATACATCATACAAATGTTTATTTAAAAGATCACCGTTCACATAATAATTTATTAAAAGATAAAATATCGCAATTCATATTCCAACATTCATTTCCAAAACTTCTTTTAAGGCATTCATTTGTAAATTTACCTTTGTTTTACTTTTTAATTATATTGTACTAATAAGTTTCACTTATGTATAATAAACCCCTTCACTTTATGTTTTCATTACTAATTTTTTTATTTTCACATTTTAACTTCCATTTTGCCTTCACTGCCAAAGAAAATAATATTTTCATGGTTTACACTGTAGTACTTCGGAAACCATCAATTGAAATAATTTTTGTAATTTTTGGTATAAACCAGGTTTTTAATTATAAAAATTTAATATTTTGTTCTTATGATTTTGTTGTTCATATTGCTTCATGTTAATTTTGTCTTTGTAAGAAATCTAGGTCGAGTAAACAAAGTGACTAATATATTTATAAAATTATATTTTTATTTCACCTTAAATAGTGAATTTATTAATATTTAGCCGTAAATTTATCTCAAAATGACAAACAACCCCCTCTTCCTTATAACACCTTTAATCCATCTTTAATATCTTTACTTTGACCAATAGTTCATCCTTTTGAACTAAATAATAACTTTTTGTTTCCGGTAAATCAAAATATTAGTCAATGCAAATTGTTGAAAAAATCCAACTTACTTTTTATCATGAGAGTGGCCATAGAATTGTTTCTCAGTCTTCACAAGGTATCAAGTTGTGGGATGAGTACTAAATTTGAAGCAATTTATATAAAGGAGAGACCAAATTCTGAAATGCAGTCATGTATTGATATAGAACCAAGACAACTATTATAAATCAATTTTTTTTAATAACATTTTGAAAAGGAAAGTTGTGACACCCTAAGTCCCATGATAACATATATAATAACTTATACTAGATTTTTTTTAAGATAATTCGCAGCGGATAAGAAAATTTGTTTTCAAGGAAATAAAAACTTTTATAACCAATTTAGAATATCACATTTCTCAAAATACACAAGTAAAAATTAACTTTATTCCTCAATTAAAACAGTGCAATCTCAATTAACTTAACTTAACTATAATTTCTTAATCTAATTCCAAAATCTTAGTACTTATAAGGTTTTTATACAAAAAGTCGTTTCTAATTAAATAAGTAAAAGTACAGTACAAATTACAACTCTTAATTCCCGGTATCACCTATCAGAGCGGGGTTTCTCCCAAATTTGAACTTCAAGACTCCTTAACCTGTAATAACTGCGATTTCGCAAACGCTGGGCCAAGCCAGTCAAACACAAACAACGAAGGAGATGAATTTTGAAATCATGTTGATAGTATAATATAAGTATGAAGAACACGCAAACAATCATAATAGACCGTATCATAACCACATTACGATATATCAAAATATTCAAGCAAATAGTACCATATTATAACATCAAAATCACTCAAGTAATCATCTCAGAGAAACTATTATTACTTTTGAAACACATCAATCACAAGAAAATACAATGATATGCATGAACTTAGATTCTACTTCACAATGTGATACCATTCTAACTCTGAAGTACTTGGTTAGGAGGCTTGATACTATGCCACCATCCCAGTGGACGGACAATTCAAATTGGCCATGTCCTCATAGATCCCCTCAACTAAACCGAGACACATATACGCGACAGTCGAGGTAAACGTGTATTGCATGGTAACTCCCAACATTTGGAGCGCTACCTCCAAGTCACCTAGGAATTCCCCACCCGAATACCTCCAAGGTCTAACAATCTTGCCTTAAGGCTCAACAGCAGACCGCCATGATCAGGCTCATTCAGTTGGACTTCCCAGGAATCACTAGGCTTGTCAGGCCCTACCTATATGATGACAAAATAATCTCCACTTCACAAATTCTCAATATTTATTTTCTCCCCCCGTTGGCCTATGATACTCCATTAAGACCGTTATCCCAAACACAAATTGGAATCACCATTATTTCATCAATTATGGGGTTACTTCAATATTCTCATCAAAAATTTATAACATCACTATCATTAATCACACATCATCATCATCACATAAACTCATCACAAATTTATATCATCACTATCATGAATCACACATCATCACATAATTTATCACAAATTTATAACATCACCATTATTAATCATACATCATCACATAAAATTATCACAACACATCCATCTTTTATTATCACATCACATAAACTCATCTAATCACACATATACATAAAATTAATTCAACACCCAATATCACAATAATATCAAATACCACACATTCTAAAGAAATTAAATCAACCAACACCTTACAAATATTTCTATTCTATATTTTAATCTCACAATTTCCATATTTGCAGATTAATTAATTTATCCCTCAAAGGGCTACTGCCGAACGTAGCGAGTCCCAGATGAATCGTTGGGAAATACGGTTTTCCCGTTCATCTTACAATATATTATACTCATGAATTCAAACGTTCTCTCACCCCTTACCTTATTTTGACGCTTTCACACACAAATACGATTCCACAAGCAAACAGTCTTTCTTCTTTGACTCTTTGTCCTTCAATCGATCTATCTCGACAGTTTATGGGTAAATGTTAAAAATAAATTATGAGAAACTACTCTAAAAACTAAATTCGAAATTCGGTCAATGAAAATCACCATAAATCAGAAAACCAATCAGTGGATAATATAGCCACTTTTCACATGATCATTTTGGTGTTGGTTTCACTCAAATCGAACTTACGGTGAAGAAGAACGGTGCAAAATAACGAATTCTACAAACGGAGAAGTCGGGTATTTTAGAGAGAAATCGGAGTTGTTAAAAATCTAATAAATTGTGTTTAATTGACTAGCTAAATGAATGAAATAACATACTCAAATTTGGGCAACAATAGAGAAAGTTTTCTGGAACAATTATCGATCACCGGTGCCAAAGAATAGGCTTGTTGTTGGTTTCCTTTTGGGGGGCCGGCTGGCTGAAGCTCCCTTTCTTATTATTTTATTTTATTTTATTAACACAATTAGGGATTTAAATAATTTTATATCCATGGGTCAAGCCCATTTGTCTCCTTTTATGTTTTACTATTACTATTTTTATTTTATTTTTTTAAAACACAATTTCATTAATAAAACATTATTAATATTTCAAAACTAATATTTTATAAAATAAAATAATTAATCTTTTAAAATACATTAATAACCAAAACTCTCATATTCAAATTAACCACTATGATTATACTTATTTTTTCCAAATACTTACCTTAAATTACTACCATAGTTAGAAAATATTTGAAATTACAAAATAAATAAATATAACATCAACACTTTATATTAATTACTAATTCAAAATAAATAATTATAAAATCACAATGGCATAACAAGTATATAAAAATCAAAAAAATCAAATACAATATTACTACTATCTCAAGATAATTATTTATAAAATAAATAACTAAAAATAGAAAATAGTTATAAATAATTGGAATATAACTACGTGCACACTTAACATCAATCAAATGCATCGTAAAATATCACATTAATTGCGTACGCGCATATACGCGTAAAATCGCCAAAAATCTTAAACTTTAAAATATTACACTAAAATATTATTTTGAAAAATATATAAAATATAATATTTTTTATTTAGATTACTCATTTAGTCCAATACGTATAAAAGTAGCACATCATCTAAAACACCCATATAACGAAAACTAATCACGAAATTTATTAACATGTATTCTAAAATAATTTTAACACCAAATTAATTATTTAAAATAATATTTCATTAATAAAATACTTTAATATAAAAGTTGGGGTGTTACAAAAGTCATGTAAGAATAAGAATAATAAAACTCACAATTGGAGCTGAGTTTTTCAAGTTTTGTTAACTTTTACCAATTGAATATCTTCTTCGATATGACTATATGTAACCAAACGATAGATGGCCATACATAACTAGAAGTCTCTCATTAATAACCAAAAGTTGCATAGGATAAACTATTGGTGAACGTGAATGTGTTAACGGTGTTAAGAAATACAGGGTTGTTTGTGACTTTGAGAGAAACTTAATAGAGGTTAGTTTCCTTTAAAATTAGAGGGGGTGTTTGTGCTTTTTAAGTAAACGTTAGGGGAGGTTAGTGTAATTTACCTAATGTATTATTATAAAATAGAATTAAAATAGAATGTGGTATAAAGCTAGGTTTTTCAAAATCTCATGTTAAATATTAAAGTAGAACTTAATTTTATTGATATATTAACTCGTTAGTCTATTTAATATATGTCTAATTTCTTAGTCAAATATATTAAAATAAATTAAGCTTTTACGTAAATTAATAGATCATATCAGACTTTCATTACTCAAACCTAAAAAGTAAACTTACGACATACGACAAATAAAATTTAGACTTTAAATTATTTTAACACCCCGATATTGCAAAGTCTAACTTATCATGCTGTTACTTAAAGGTGTGCAGAATTAATTTTTTGAGTTAGAAGCTCACACACTGAGCCTGAACCGAATGTTCCTAATATGGAAATAGATTGCTCGTTAGTTTGTGATTGCGTATCATACATGTGGTGCAATTAATGGAATGAATTAGGATCCTACAAGTTAATTACAAAGAAAAAGTGCGAATAATGTAGAAGATTTTGGACGGAAAATTTGATATCTAACCCAATCTTTTTTTGACTAAAAAAAAGATCATGTAGTGTATAATTGAGAAGAAAATTATAAATGTAAACTCTTAAATTTCTGTTGTTTCAAAAAATATTTAAATGTTTCAAAAAAATAATTTAAATATGTAATTACATAGTAAAAATAAGATTTTTGTCTTTAAATCGAGTTTGATTTCTACAATATCAAATAGTATCAATAGTAAAGATGATGCTGCTGACAAAAATAACATCTTTGCATTGATGAGACCAACTTTTGTTACACATGACAAGAACATTTTGAATCAAACTAATATCAATTTGAGAGTGAAAAATATAGTTTAACAAAATAAGAGCCTAGTAGAAAAAAACATGATAAAAGATATGATTGTCAGTCTCCATTTCACATTTACAAAGCTCACATCTAGAAACAATTTGACAACCTCGAGAGATTAAACTATCATTAGTAGTTATGCAACAATCTTCAAAACTTATGCCAAATAGCTTTGGCAACCTCGAGGAATGTTATTATGCCAAATAATTTTGGCGTGAGGAATTTGTTGTCATAAAGACTTGAAGAATAGAAGAGCTTCCTTAAAACTTAAAATCTCATAATTGTTTAATATCCAAATCAGATGATCCTTACTTTCAAAATTAGGAATAGTAGTCTTGGTCAACAAGGCAACTAGTTGAGAGTAAATATATAAGAGAATAGAAGGAACTTTCCAATGATCATCTTGAATGAAATGATTGACAGTGGCATGAAGAGGAGATTGTTTGTCTTCATCAATGTTAAAAGTAGAAACTAAAGAATCATTCAACCAAGTGTCGACCCGCAAGTTAATATTGTCACCTTTACTAAGTTGCCATTTGTTTTTCTCGTATATAGTAGTTAACCTAGCTTTGAGTGCAATCCAAATGGAGGAATCAGTGTAATATCTAATATGCCCATGCCTTTGAAAGACCCGACCTCTAAGAAAAAGAGCTCAATGTTGACTAGAAGTAACTAAGTCCCAAGCGAGCTTAATAATAACAACATTATTAATGTATCTCAAAGACCTAATTCCAAGACCTCCTTCATTAAGATGATGACAAATTTTATGCCAAGCAACAATAACCAATTTTATATGCTCAAAGTTGCCATACCATATGAAATTCGTAATTCATTTGTGTACATCCTTGAGAAGAGAAATCAACCAAGAATATATATAGAAGCTATAAATCAACATGCCATGAAGGATACTTTTCACCAATTGAATTCTACCTCTCATAGAGAGAAAATATGTTTTCCAAGCTACAAGTTTAGCCTTGTTTCGATCAACTATTGATTGTAAATAAGCAATTTTAGGGTTTTCCTCAAAAGTAGGTATTCCAAGATATGTGAAAGGGAAGGTACCAATAGAAAACCCAAGCAAAACAACTAAGATATTATGTCGTCTAATGGAAACAAATATAGTATAAATTGTAGATTTATTAGGATTAATTTGTTGATCGGAAATAGTGGCATATGTATTAAAAAAACTTTGTAGGCTATTAACATTGGAAAGAGAAATCTTGCCAAAAAAACATCAAATCATCAATGTACATAACATGGGAAGGAACAAAAATGCCTCTTAGGCCATTAATCAAAGAAAGGGAGTCTTCATCAACCAACTTAGATATAACCCTACTAGAACCTCTTCAACAATGCAAAACAAAAGATGAGATAAAAGGTCCCCTTTTCTGACCCTCATTTGACAAGAAAAGAAATCGGCATACTTGTCATTAACAGGTATAGACAGCTTAGCAGACTTGATAATGATTCTAATCTAGTGACAAACTTGTTGTTGAAACCAAAAGTGTGAATAACTTTGATAAGGAATGTCCAATCTATAGTGTAAAAATTAGGGGGTTTAAGCTTCATGAAGTCTGGTAAAGTAACCTCAATACCCCTCGTTGCAGCAGTCGTCTGTTGCTCAACTTGTCTAACCTCTTGTTGATCGTTGGGATTTTCATGTCTGTGATCACCCTCTTATTGTTATCCGACGACAACCCCAACAATTTGTTGCACAACCTGTTGTAATCCATGCAGACCAACAGCAAACTCTTCCATGGCTGGATTTATGCGCCTCCTCCTAGGTATCTCAACTTCGGCATCCAAGCCACGTCCACCAACATTAGCTCTACGCTTATTTCGAGCATGAACTAATACACGACCTCGTTGACGAGTGCCTTGGGCTTGGGCAAATGACTCATAAACAATTTCCCTTATAGTAGGATTCCTAGTCTTGGGTGGCATTCTCACCTAATCAAAGAATAGTGATCAAAAATTGAACAAGACGACAAGAAAATATGGAGAGATAGTGATGATAAATTTAAACACAGATCAGACAACAGATGAGACTCTCATAGAGTGCTAATAGCCCTTGTAAGTAAGTTGTGCCCGGGTACACAATTTACTAACAAGAATCTATTATCACCTTATGTTTGCAACTATTAGAACCTACGACCGAGCTCTGATACCAACTTTGTCACGACCCGAATACTAAACGCCGTGACCGACGCACAAGCTATACTCCTAGCCTGGCAAGCCTACTCACCGACTTAACAATCAAGCAACTAAATAGTATATATATATATATATATATATATATATATATATATATAACTTTTCTCGGAATTTCGATAGAGTATCCTCTGTAACTTCAACGTTTCCAAATTTACAAAATCCCTGTTTAAACTTCTAATTCAGCCAAATTCAAATAACATAATCTAAACATTCAGTACATCACCCAAATGACTTTCTAGCCTCAAAATAGCTGCAAATTACATCATGACTCAATAGAATTTACAAAAAAATGTCATCGATCAAAGAGGCCTACCAAAACAAATATGATCGAAACTTGAATTTACTAACAGCTTACTACCCAGCTGCCTGCGAATCTGAAACAAATAAACAACATGAAGGGATCAGTCACAAAGACTTAGTGAGGAGACAACAAAACTGGGGCAAATCCTATTCGCACTTCAACATGGGCAACTCCTTTCTTATTGGTGTATGGAATGGAAGCAGTACTTCCCCTTGAAGTTGAAATTCCTTCGATCAGAGTCTTGATGGAATCAAAACTGGAAGAGTCTGAGTGGGTTCAATCACGATTTGACCGATTAAATCTCATAGAAGAAAAAAGAATGATAGCTCTATGCCACGACCAGCTATATAAAAAAAGACTCACAAAAAGCATATGAGAAAAATGTCCGTCCTCGAGAGTTTCAAGAAGGGGACTTGGTGTTAAAGAAAATATTGCCCATAAACAAAAAATTCTCGTGAAAAATGGACCCCGAATTATGAGGGACCATATGTTGTGAAAAAAGCTTTCTCTGGGGGAGCTCTAATACTCGTTGAAATGGATGGAGAGGAATTTCCACTTCTAGTAAATTCGTAAATTCAGATGCAGTCAAAAAATATTATGCTTGAAATTTTTTTTTGAAAAATGGGCAAAAATTAGAGCATCCCGATGGATTGAAAACTTGGAAGAGCGGTCCATACAAAAATTAGGGATTAAACAAAACACTCCAAACTGGGGCAACTATTAATCATTGTAAACAATTGACTTTGTTTCGCCTCAAAAAAGCGGTCATACGATAAGTACGAGGAATCATTATGCGGAAACAATATTTGTTTTTATTCATCCGTTGAATCTTGGGGCATAGAAGAGCATAAGGATCGGGGAATCAAAGAAATGAATAAGAATTGATCAATAATACATGACACACATAAATCGTGCATAATTTACTCACACTCACATGATCCATGCATCTTCATTCACACTTTACCTATACTCAACAACCTTGCATAATGCATAACACACGCATGAATCATTCATACCTTATATTTATACTTTATTTATTGTTTGCAATACAAGTATCATATACATATTCTCTCTCTTTATCTACCTTCAAGATTGGACCAACTACCTTTTTTTTTATTGATCTACGCATTGGTAATCAATCCGAAGACGATCACTTCACTTACACTCATGTCGATCTACGCATCGGTAACCAATCCGAAGACGATCACTTCACTTTCATTTATGTCCACTTATGCATCGGTAACCAATCTGAAGACGACCATTTTCTATTTATGTCGATTTATGCATTATGTCGATCTACGCATCGGAAACCAATCCAAAGACGATCATTTTCTATTTATGTGGATCTACGCATTGGTAATAATCCGAAGACGATTATTTTTACTCATGTTGATCTACGCATCGGTAATCAATCCGAAAATGATCATTTTGCAAAAAAAAAAAAAAAAAAACTGCAACCTTCCTACTTTAACATTTTAGGGGCATTTTGTGTTTCACATACTTTTTCATTAACTCACATACTTTTGCGTTAACATTTGTTGGACAAAATTTAGGTCCTTATATTTAATTATTTTTTACCCATGAAAACCATTTTTATTCATATTTTTCAAGCAAAATATAATTAAATAGGGGCAGCTGTAGTACCCCAATTTTGTCCGGCCCGTTAAAATATACTCTTACTATATCAATTTTTATTTATATTTTTCAAATCTTAAATAAATAATTATAATAAAATATATATATATATATATAATAAAATTAAAAATAATACGTTAGGCTCATTTTGTCCCATCAAATTACAATTTTAAGTTACAATTACAAGCCAAATCAAATTACAATTTAAAAAAAAAAAAGAAAGCCATTTTATGTTGCCTTGCTTGGTTTTCTTTTGATGTGGTTTTCCTTTGCCTTGTTTGGTTTTCTTTTGCTGCCTTGCTTTTGCTCCAACTGTCTGCCTTATTTGGTTTTCTATTGTTGCACTGTCTTGAAGCACTATCCTAGTACCTGTTTTGTAACTAATTAGAAAAAAAAAACATAATCTTATAAGTCAGAGAATTGTAACTATTTGAAAAATGATACATGACAAACGATGATATGTAATGAATTAAGTAATAAAAAGTCAATTCCCTTTGCCCTTAGCCATTGTACACATTATACAGAGCAAAGAGATAAACTTTTGAGTTTTGAAAAAAAAAACTAAAAGACAAATTAAAGCTGCAAATGAAAAAGCTCAGCAAATGAATAGATAAAAACAAAGAAATAGGCTAAAACCATGAATGCATCAGATGTGCAGAAAAGACTCAGATGATGAGAAAAAGAAATGAAGCATCAAACAAGGAACTGGAAAGCTCAAATAGAGACACAGACAAAGAAAGCAACTGAACAATTAAAGAAAACTCTATAAATAAAGTTTTGTTTTTCAGAAACAGCAAGAGTTTTTTTTTGAGATCAGTAAAAAAGGTTTTTTTAGTTTGAATGTTATGAAACATGAGATGAATGATAGAAAAATATACTAATTCAAAACAAGAGCTAATACTTAACAGAAGAGCAAATCATAACAGTGAAACAAACATCCAATTTGTGTGTGGTAACTATATCTAAACTTTATTATTTATGCAACAATTTTATATTCTTGATGATTATACCTTTCAAAAAAAAAAAAAATGAATCCATTTTATATCTACTTTAATTCTTTTTGTTTTGTTTAGCTTTGATTTATTCTTTTATGTTTTCTTCAAACTATAAAAAAAAAAAGTACATACAAAATAAGAACCTTTTTATTAGAAAACGAAAAAGAATAGAGAAAAGAAGAAAACTCAAACCTTCTGTCACCGTCGCCGCCGGAAAAACAACCATGCCATTTGGCGCCGTTGTGCCCTCCTCCTCGACCACTTCCCCTCTCTCGGTCTCTTCTTTCTCCCACTTAATCTCTTCCTCTTCTTTTTCTCTTTTCTTTTACTTTTTTCGTGTTGTTTCCCAGCTGATGCACAACCGCCTCTTGTTAGTTTAACCTAGGTTTTAGTTTTACCTTGTTAGCTTTTTTTTGTTTGTTTTAAGTTAAGTTGGGCTTAGGCTTGAAAGCAAAAACAAATAAAACAAAAGTATGTTCATATAAGCTCAACCCATTTAGAGCTATTTATTTATTTATTTATTTGTTTTAAAAAAGAAAAGGTTAATTTGTTTCATAACTTAAATATCAAATTTCATTAAAAAAAAAAGAATACAAACAAATATTTCATTAAAGATGAACTAAATGTGACATTTTTTTTAATCTTTGAGTTATTAGAACACAAGTTGCGACAACTTGGTGGTTCTAAATCTCATCTTCACAGATAAATTAATAAATTAAAACTCGTAAATAAATTAATAAATAAAAATTATTATTAAAGGTTAATTAGAAATGACATCCTTTAATCCATGAGTAGCAGAACACAATTTATACAACTTGATAATTGTAAAACTTATTTTTATAAATAAATAAATAAATAACTTTTTAAATTTGATTATTTAGATGTGACTTTTTTGTTTTAATCTTTGAGTTGTTAAAACACAAGTTGTACTACTTGGTGGTTTTGAAACGCAATAATAATATAAAATATTTTTTATGAGGATTAAATTAGTTGTACAACTTGATCGTTCTAAAACTCATATTTTAAAATATTTATTCAAATCAAACTTTTTTTATTTTTCTTTTTTGCAAAACATTTTTTTATCACAAAACAAATTTTATTTGAAAACACTCAACACATCCGTTTTTTTTAACCAAGAACTACATAGTTTTGATTTCTCCATCGCACCGGGAGATATGTAGGAGCAAGATCACACTCTTTGCATATGCCACACGAGAAGAAAGGGGGAACAATTTTGTGTTGTGTTCCAGTGCTGTATACTTGGTTCATGTCTCATATGTTCAAGAAAATGTATCATGTTGGAGTTAAAAGTAATCGTGAATGGGCTCAGAGTATAGCTAGCCTTATTGGGGACACAATTTCATGGTATCATACAGAACAAGGGGTGGAGGAAGTACTATGCCAATGTAGAGATTTCCCAAATCTACCTCTCATGGGAACCAAAGGATGTATTAATTACAATCCGACGGTAGCTCTGAGACAGCTTGGCTATCATATGTTGGATAAACCAGATGATAAGTCGTTGGAAGCTTTTGTTTTGCACAATACGGGTATAGTAGACCCACGAATGTTGATTAGGATAAGTCGAGCTTGGGAAATAGTCATTAGAAAAGGAAAAGCACTCAGATGCAAAAGTTGTAGCACAAAAGAACCATATCAACAATGGGTAAAGAAAAGAGCCCAAAAAATCAAATTGCCTTTCCACAGTACACCCTCGAGTGATAAGGAAATACATGAGTCTACCCTTGTTACAAATGAAGAAATAGAGGAAATCAAAGCATCATTGTTAAAATCTGAACAAGAGAAAAAAGAGCTACAAGCAAAGTTAGAAAAAGTCTCACAAGAGAACGATAAGTTACGATCAGAAAACTCCTGTAAGAGTCAGTTCATTGAGAGAAGCAACAAGAGGTTGAGAATTGAAAAGGAAAATAAACTTGACATACAAGACTGTTTGAGAGGTGCAAATGAAGAGTTAGATGTGCGAAAGCAAGAAAAGAATGCAACTATTGAAGAGGCTTATATGTGGAAGCAGTTGTGGACAAAAGCAGCAAGCTCTGAGAGGAACATAAAAAAGGAGTTTGAAGATTTAAAGAAACAACTGAAAGAAATGGTAGCTGAGTACAAGAGTCAAGTAAGGAATGAGAGGCAACACAAAGAAGAAATTGAAGAATTACTCTCAAAACATCAAGACGCACTAAGAACAGAAATGGAGAATTCTAGTGAGTTGAAGAATTACATTGATTACCAAGAAAAGATCTATAATGACTTAAAGGATGAAACCATATATTGGGAGAATCGTTTTATGATGTTGTTAGGTCAGTTGAAGAATCAAGAGATCTATAAAGAGCTGGAAGATAAAGGCAAGCATTGGAAAGACTATTTTTCAAAATTGGCAATGCTAGCTAATCAAGCAATCATAAAAATTCCAAAGCATCTAAAAGAGATTGATGCGGTAATGCATCCGCTCAATACTCCAGTCAAAGTCTAGAAGTTCGTTGAATATTGCAAAAAATTGGTAGAAGAATTAGAGGAGAAGATTGGTTTTCCTATTAAAAGAGAAGATTGAAATCCCATAGTCGATGTAGTTTTTAATTTTGTGATGTACTTTTTTTTTTCATCAATGAAGGATTTGCTGTTTTGTTTAACGATTCCCATATTTTCTTCACTAATAATTCGTTTTTGTTAAAAAAAATTACATAAGGCTTATGATTCCCCAACATCCAACTATCATAATTAACTAATTGATTTCATCTTCATTACATTCATATTTTAATGCATACTCATAGAAATTTTATTTATTTATTTAAAAAAACAAAAAAAATCAATAAAGTTGTTTCCCCGACACCCTTATCGAACTCGCACAAACTCCAAGATCATGGATGAACTTGAGCAAAACCAAGAAGTGATAAGAGCAGATGTTAACCAATTGAAGGACAAGGTTGATCGAATCCTAGAAGCTATACAGGCTTTGGCGAGGAAGGAGAATACAGACGGGGATCCTCCAACTGCAAATGAAGAACACCAAACCACTCCTTCTCACCCACCAGGCTTTACCCCGACTACCTAACAGTTTCGTACAGCAGCTACGCAATTTCCTATGTATGGTCACCTGGTTATACTCTGCCTGTAGTCATCAACCCCATGGACAATAACCAAAACCACTCAACTATCAACCCCCAAAACCTAAACCAATCACCAATCCCATCTCATTTGGGCTACGTGCCACCTCAAAACACTATACCCTCAGAAAATATTCCATATAGTGCGCTCCAAATACCCCATTTTGATGCTAATGGGAATTGGCAACAGCCTCACGTTGGGGATGATACACAATCGAAAGAGAAATTCCATGTTTTAGAAGAAGGAATAAAAGCAATTGAGGGGAATAATGTCTATGGTCTCGAAGCTTTTGATATGTGGTTGGTTCCCGATGTGACTATCCCTTCAAAATTCAAGGTTCCTGAGTTTGAAAAATACAAAGGCGCCACATGTCCTAAAAACCATCTGACTATGTATTGCAGAAAAATGGCTTCTCATGCTCATAACGACAAACTTCTCATTCACTTTTTCCAAGACAATTTGAGTAGGGCATCGCTAAGTTGGTATATGCATCTCGAGCGAAATCAAATTCGTTCGTAGAAAGACTTGGCTGATGCCTTCTTGAAACAATACATGTAGAACATTGACATGGCCCTTGATAGGATGCAATTGTAAAATTCATTGAAAAAGGATAACGAAACTTTCAAATAATACGCACAACGGTGGAGAGAAGTGACATCACAAGTAGAACCTCCTTTATTTGAAAGAGAAATGGTTGGTATGTTTATGGATATTCTCCAGTCTCCTTTTTATAATAAAATGATTGGGAGTATATCATCAAACTTTTCTGACCTGGTCATGATAGGAGAAAGGATAGAAAGTGGGATGAGGAGTGGCAAGATCGTATGTGCAACAAGTGGCGTGAAAAGACCCCATACGACATTCACAAAAAACAAAGAAGGGGATGCTAACGCTGTAATGGTAAACCCAAGAGTCTCCTATTTTCCATCCATGAATTCTTATAGACCCCCAAATTTCCATCCCCCGATACCCCAAACTCCTTACATTCCCTATCCATATGTTGCTGCAACTTCACAAGCTTCATACCCTCAATATCACCATTCAAGACTACCTTTTTATCAACCACCTCTGGTCTAACCACCACTTGTCGCATTTCCCCAACAAAACCAAAATCCAAACCTGAATCAATACAAACCACCTGTTAATCGAGAAAAGAAGATAACCCATTTTGACCCAATTTTTGTGACATACAGCCAATTGTTGCCTCACCTACTCCAGAATTCAATGGTAGTCTTGAGACCAATGAAACCTCTGGAACCACCATTCCCAAAATGGTATAACCCCAATGCCAAATGTGAATACCATGCAGGAGTTGTAGGGCATTCCATCGAAGATTGCCAAACCCTAAAATCTAAAGTGCAAGAACTGATTAATGCAAAATGACTTACCTTCAAGGAAGACGGTCCCAATGTAGGGAGTAATCCCTTACCGCGCCACGGGGATACCTTTGTCAATGTCATTGAAGATGTGATAGACCAATGTGCAAAAGATGACCACGGGGAAAATCTTTAGCCAACTCTTAGTATGCCAAATGCAATAATTGTCCAAGCACCAACCCCTTTTTCTTACAAAAATACCAAGGAGGTGCCATGGAATGATGAAGTTACCTCCCACTTGGTCAATCATCAATCAAGTGATAGCTGTGAATCTAAAGGAATTGACGTCACTAACATTTCAGGGATTGGTGGGATGACTCGGAGTGGTCTAGTATAAGCCCCTCGACAACCTAAGGAAAAGGAGGGCCATGGGGGAAAAGGGAACATAGTTATGAATCATGCTATAAAAGGGCCAAATACTTGCAATGAATTTTTGAAGTTTATTAAGCAGAGTGAGTATAAGGTGGTAGGTCAACTAAATCAAACCCTTTCCAAGATATCTGTAATTTCTTTGTTATTAAACTCTGAAGTGCATAGAAGGGCACTGATGAAAGTTTTAAACGAGGCCCATGTTACTCATGATATCACTGTCGACCAGTTTGATTGAGTTATCGGTAATATCACCGCCAGTAGCGGCTTGAGTTTTAGCGATGGTGAATTACCAGCTGAGGGGATAGAGCATAATAAAGCACTACACATCTCTGTGAGGTGTCATGATAATATTCTTGCACGAGTGCTAGTTGATAATGGTTCATCATTAAATGTCATGCCGAAATCAACACTATCAAAACTATTTGTTGATGGAGCTTGTTTGAAGCCGAGTCCTATGATGGTGAAAGCGTTTGATGGATCTAGAAGACAAGTTGTTGGTGAGATTGACCTGCCGATTCAAATCGGACCCCATAACTTTGGAATAACCTTCCAAGTGATGGATATTAAGCCGGTGTACAGTTGCCTTTTAGGGAGACCGTGGATTCACGCTGTTGGAGCAGTGACATCCACTCTCCATCAAAAGCTAAAGTTTATAGTGAACAATAAGCTGGTGATAATATCTGGGGAAGAATATATGATAGTGAGTTATCTATCTTCTACGGGATACATTGAAGACACGGAGGAAGCCATAGAGACTTTCTTTCAAGCCTTAGAAATCGTCAATGTTGTCTTCATGGGTGAAGGATCTACCATATCGTCAATGTTGTCTTCATGGGTGAACCAAAGTTGTCTACCATATCATTAAAGTCTACCAAATCGATGTTGGAAGGAGGAGTTTTTGTTAAATTGGGAAAATTGTTAGATATACCCGAAAAGAACGATAGGTACGGGTTGGGATATGTACCTACTAAAGCTGACAAAGAAAAGGCTGTGAAGGAAAAAGTGGAAAGTAGGATGGCTCATTTGGAAAATCAGACACTGAATTCACAGAAGATTCCTATTTGTGATATTCGCCAAACCTTTCAGAGCGCTGGAATAGTATATGCTGACCAGGTGGCTGTTGCGGAAGAAGAGCATGTTGGTGATGATACCGTCAAATTGGTGTACCCTTGTCTTCCGAATACCAATCTCAACAATTGGAAGATCATTGAGTTTCCCGTGTTTGTTAATTCATGTTCAAAATAATTAAGTATTTCAACTCCTTTTGCTTTGCCCTAGGCAATAAGGATAACTAATTATGGCACATGTATTTCAATTCCGTACTTATAATCAATAAATGCATTTTGGAATTCTCTAATCGTTTCTTTTTTTTTTCTTTTCTTTTTCTTGAAATGGAAATCTTTATTCATATTTTCTTTTTTCCTTTTCTTTTCTTTTTAATTTAAACAATGTAGAGTCGAAAATGAATATGTTGAAAATAGCAGCGCTAGAACCCTTTCTTGTAATTTTGAACGTCCAATTAATCACGCTGATGAGGATTGTGAAGACGATTGGGAGCCTCCCCCATAAATAGAAAGTTTAATTGCATAGGAAGCTAAGTTAATCCAACCTTATCAAAAACCTGCTGAGGGGATCAATTTAGGGACTGAACATGATAAGAAATAAATTAAATTGTTATGTCTATGAAAGAAAGTGAACGAGAAAAGCTGGTTAAACTTTTATTTGATTATGTGGATGTCTTTGCATGGTCATATTAGGATATGCCTGGGCTAGAGACTAACACAGTTGAACACAAGCTACCACTCAAGCCTGAATGTGCTCCAATTAAACAAAAGTTAAGGAGGATGAGGCCTGATATGTCACTTAAAATTAGAGAAGAGGTCAAGAAGCCATTGATGTTGGTTTGTTAACAGTAGCAAAAAAGGATGGAAAGGTTTGAATGTGCGTTGATTATCGAGATTTAAATAAAGCTAGTCCGAAATACGATTTTCCTTTGCCTCATATTGATGTCTTAGTGGATTGCACTGCTCAATATTCTCTTTTCTCCTTCATGGATGGTTTCTCAGGGTATAATTAAATCAAGATGGCTCCCGAGGATATGGAGAAAACTACATTCATCACATAATGGGGGACTCTCTGTTATAAAGTGATGCCATTTGGATTGAAGAATGTTAGGGAAACCTATCAAAGAGCAATGGTAACTTTGTTTCATGACATGATGCATAAGGAGATAGAGGTTTACGTGGATGATATGATTGCAAAATCTCGGACCGAAGAAAGAAGTTTGTGGCTTTTTGGGTAGATTGAACTACATTTCCAAGTTCATATCACATCTAACCGTTGCATGCGAGCCAATTTTCAAGTTGTTGCACAAAGACCAAAAGGTTGAATGGAATGAGAATTTTCAAAAAGCTTTCGAAAAGATTAAGCAGTACTTGTCAAAACCTCCAATCTTAGTGCCTCCTGTTCCCGGGAAACCGCTTATTATGCACTTAATAGCACTTGACGAATCAATGGGTTGTGTACTGGGGCAACATGATGAATCTAGTAAGAAGGAGCATGCTATTTATTATTTGAGCAAAAAGTTCACCAGTTGTGAAACAAGGTATTCACTACTTGAACGAACTTGTTGCGCATTAGCATTGGCTGCTCGTCAGTTGAGGCAATACATGTTATGTCATACCACTTGGTTGGTATCTAAAATGGACCCAATTAAGTTCATCTTTGAGAAATCTGCTCTTACTGGAAGGATTATCAATCAATGCAGTGTGAATTCCCCGATGAAGGCATAACGACTTTATTTGAAGAGATTGAATCATCTGATACAGAAAAATGGGCGTTGGTGTTTGATGGTGCTTCTAATGCATTATGGCATAGAATTGGGGCTATTTTGATTTCCCCAGACAACCAGTTCACTCCTTTGACGGCTACATTGTGTTTTGATTGCACAAACAATATTGCAGAATACGAGACATGTGCTATGGGCTTTAAAGCAGCTATTGAATCAAAGGTAAAAGTTCTTGAGGTATATGGAGACTCATTGTTATTCATCCATCAGACAAAAGGAGAGTGGGAAACTTGAGATTCCAAATTGATTCTGTATCATAAACATATCAAAGAATTGACAGAACATTTCGAGAAAATCACTTTTCATCATATTCCTCGAGAAGGGACCCAATCGGCCGATGCCCTTGCCACATTGTCGTTAATGTTCAAAATAAGCATTGGCTAGGACGTGCCAGTCATAAAAATTTAGCAAAGGAACAAACCTAAATATTGCTTATCAATAGAAGAAGAGCCTGATAGCATGCCATGGTTTTATGATATCAAATCATATGTTAAGAATAGAGAATATCCATCGGGTATTTCAGAGAACAACAAGAGGGTTTTGAGGAGGTTGTCAATGACTTCTTCTTAAATGGTGATGTGCTTTATAAGAGGAATCATGATATGGTTCTCCTCAGATGTGTGGATAAAGCGGAAAAAATCATTCAAGAGGTTCACGGAGGTTCTTTTGGAACCAATGCAAATGGGCACACAATGAAAAGAAAAATCTTGAGGGCTGGCTACTCTAGGCTGACCATGGAGTCCGATTGCTTTAGTTACGTAAAGAAATGTCATAAATGTAAAATCTATGCTGATAAAGTACATGTACCGCCCACCACTTTGAATGTTTTAACATCACCATGGCCATTTTCAATGTGGGGATGGATGTTATTGGACTCATCAAGCCTAAAGCTTCAAATGGTCACCGGTTTATCCTAGTAGCTATTAATTATTTCAAAAAATGGGTTGAAGCCGCTTCTTATGCCAATGTGGCGAGAAGTGTGGTTGTCAGATTCATCAAAAGAGAATTGATTTGTCGATATGGCTTGCCAAATAAGATAATCACTAATAACGTGACCAATCTAAATAATAAAATGATGAAGGAGTTGTGTGATAATTTCAAAATTCAGCACCATAATTCTTCGCCATATCCTCCAAAAATGAATGGGGCTGTAGAAGCAACAAATAAGAATATCAAGAAGATCATACAAAAAATGGTGGAGACATATAAGGATTGGCATGAAATGCTTCCCTTTGCATTACATGGCTATAGAACCTCTGTTCGCACTTCAACAAGGGCAACTCCTTTCTCATTGGTGTATGGAATGGAAGCAGTACTTTCCATTGAAGTTGAAATTCCTTCGATCAAAGTCTTGATGGAAACAAAACTGGAAGAGGCTGAGTGGGTTCAATCACGATTTGACCAATTAAATCTCATAGAAGAAAAAAGAATGATAGCTCTATGCCACGACCAGCTATATCAAAAATGACTCAAAAAAGCATACGAGAAAAAAGTCCGTCCTTGAGAGTTTCAAGAAGGGGACTTAGTGTTAAAGAAAATATTGCCCATAAAAAAAGATTCTCGTGGAAAATGGACCCCGAATTACGAGGGACCATATGTTGTGAAAAAAGCTTTCTCTGGGGAAGCTCTAATACTCGCAGAAATGGATGGAGAGGAATTTCCACTTCCAGTAAATTCAGATCCAGTAAAAAATGTTATGCTTAAAAAAAAAAATTGAAAAATGGGCTCGGTAGGTTGAAAACCTGAAAAGGCGACCTAGGAAAAAATTAGAGCATCCCGATGGATTGAGAACTTGGAAGAGTGGTCTAGGCAAAAATTAGGGATTAAAAAAAATCAAACACTCCAAACTGGGGTAATTATTATTCTTGGAAGTTGACTAATAGGAGTCCTAAATTAGAAGAATGACTAGCATTTGTTATGCCTCCAACTAAAGCTAAACACACTCGTCCCCACATTGTAACCCCTGCCTTAATTGTTTTGTTTTCAATATAACGAATGTACATTTTCCAATATTGTCATTCAACGTTGTACGTTACCCTCTTTCTAAGCTAATCCAGTTTCATTATTGATTTAAAATTTTGTTTTATGATAATAAATGTTGGAATTTGAAATATGTGAAAATATAAAATATTTTAAGTATTTTGACACTTGAAAAATATATACACGGGAACTCGATTGATTCTCAAGATATATGAGTGTGTAAAAAATAAAAGAGGGTAATCATTGTAAATAATTGAGTTTGCTTCGCCTAAAAAAAGCGGTCATACGATAAGTACGAGGAATCATTATGCGGAAACAATATTTGTTTTTATTCTTCCGTTGAATCTTGGGGCATAGAAGAGCATAAGGATCGAGGAATCAAAGAAATGAACAAGAATTGATCAATAATGCATGACACACATAAATCATGCATAATTTACTCATACTCACATGATCCATGCATCTTCATTCACACTTTACCTATACTCAACAACCTTGCATAATGCATAACACACGCATGAATCATTCATACCTTATATTTATACTTTATTTAACGTTTGCAATACAAGTATCATATACATATTCTCTCTCTTTATCTACCTTCAAGATTGGACCAGCTACCTTTCTTTTTATTGATCTACGCATCGATAATCAATCCGAAGACGATCACTTCACTTACACTCATGTCGATCTTCGCATCGGTAACCAATCCGAAGACGATCACTTCACTTTCATTTATGTCGATTTATGCATCGGTAACCAATCCGAAGACGACCATTTTCTATTTATGTCGATTTATGCATTCTGTCGATCTACGCATCGGAAATCAATCGAAAGACTATCATTTTCTATTTATGTGGATCTACGCATTGGTAACAATCTGAAGCATAATTCCTACTTTAACATTTTAGGGGCATTTTGTGTTTCACATACTTTTTCATTAACTCACATACTTTTGCTTTAACATTTGTTGGACAAAATTTAGATCCTTATATTTAATTATTTTTTACCCATGAAAACCATTGCTATTCATATTTTCATATTTTTCAAGTAAAATATAATTAAATAGGGGCAGCTGTAGTACCCCAATTTTGTCCCGCCCATTAAAATATATTCATACTATATCAATTTTTATTTATATTTGTCAAATCTTAAAAAAGTAATTATAATATATATATATATATATATATATATATATATATATATATTTCTTTGTATCAAACTTGGGGGGAATAAGTTATACAAAATTAGTTATAAGTATTTAAAATTTGTAATTTTAATTAGAAAGATAATAGTTTCTGGGTAGTAAGTCCGGTGCTTAAGCCGACAAACAGGCGTTTTAGGGCAGTGAATCCTTTGAAAATTTTTTCTAATTAAAACAAAAAATTTCAAATATGAACAACTTCTTTTGTAGAACTTCTTCTTTTTCCACTCCTTCTACCCAAAACCTCTCAGGACAAAAGGAACCTATCAATAGTGAAGAAATTACTATTGAAGATTTTCAAAAATCTATTAACAATTGGCAAATTCCAAAAATAAAAAAGGACCAGATTTATGAAACTAACATTTTCAAAAACTTACTCAAAAGTGACTTCGTAATCAAAAATGAAGAAAGAGATGTTCCTTTATCAAACCCTTTTGAAACCATAGATCTTCTTTCTCCAAAAACACTGTAGAAACACCGTAACAGGAACTATAATTTCATACATATAGGTCTTGTCCAAGTAGGAATCAAACCCCTAACTAGGGAAGGATTAAACACTTCAATCCTATGTGTCTTACGAGATGCAAGGTTCTTAAACTTTCAAGATTCAATAATAAGTACAATTGAATCTAGTTTGTGCCAAGGACCAATTTGGTTTGAATGTTATCCAAATTTTTCATTATCCTTCAAAGACCCAAATATCTTAAAATCCCTTATATTACAAATCAAAACTCACAATTACAATATGTTATCAGGATCTATTCCTGTAGCTATTATTTACAGAGTCCATTACAAAACAATGTTTTCAGCCTTTACCGCTACTAAGAATATTGAAAATAAAAAGGGTGAAACCCTATTCTTACAAACTGATTTAACAAAAGCAAATACAGTTATTCCAAAAACCATCCTTTGGAAAGATATAGATCTTCCTGAAGAATGGGTTCTGGAAGGAGCTGTTAAACCACAGTCTCCTGAACAGTCAAAGCCAAACACCAATTTGAGAGAAGTAATACAATATAAAGACGGAAGGGTAAAACTAAGTTTTTCCAGAACCTCCAGTGCCAGATATTCTGATGCTGGCCCCTCCAGACTCCCTTCAGTTATATAGTTACCTGATAAAATGGAAAGCTTCACAAAACCACGTTTTTCGTGTTCTAGTATACCAAGTGCTTCTTTTCAAAACGTAGATTATTCCACAAATGTACCTCATCAAATCTATACGGCACCTCCTAATACTAATGAGCAGCAACAAAACATTTCTCCACCAACTTCACCATCTTTTTCTGCAATAACTGAAAATGTTATTAATGAATTAAATGTTTTAGAAAAAGAATTTGAAGTTGATAAAACTATGCTTCATAAAGATTTCTATTCTTCAAAAAATACAGAAAAAAGAACTTGGTTCTTCGAAAACTTTTTAAAACAAAGAAAGGAAATTCAAAATGAATTTTACAAATTCGTTTTTCAAAATAAAACTTAGATTCTATTTTTTGATTGGTTTGAAATTTATGCAACACAAAATCAAATTTCTTACCCTTTTAATCAGAACCAAAATTCTGTAAATCCCATAACGACTAGAAATAAGACTCCAGAATGGGAAATGTCTAATGGTAGGAAAATACAATCCGATCATCCACCTTTAAGACAGATCAAAATAGCCCATTTTGATCAAGTTGTTGAAGCTGCACCTTACAAAATCCCAGGTGAAAATTCTGATAAAGATATAAAGAATATCATTATACAGAACAATTTCACAAATGCCCATCTTAGCACGATTGCTAAACAATTAACCAAGATGGAAGAAAACCATCAGACCAACATTGTCTCTCTTGATGAGACAACTGGGTTGAAACTTAAGAACCCAGTCTTTAAACCTTTTCAAATTTCTAAAACCAGCCAAAAATTGTTCAAAAATGGTAAATCTGAATTTACCCAAGCCTTAAGAGACCAACTAAGTAGGGTAGAACAATCTTCTACATCCTCACCTATAATTATTAAAGACTCTCTAGAGAAAACCATCACAACTTTAGACCAAGCCTCTGAAGTTGAACATTAAAAACAAAACATATGCAGACTCCAATGGCAAAAGGGTCAACCTTTAGCCATGGTTACAACACCAGACCTAAGAATTAAGAATAGACCAAACGTCCTTTCTGAATCTAAATTCAATGCCAGTACTGTCTATGAATGGAACATAGATGGTATGTCTGAATACAATATCCTAAGTCTTCTCCAATAAATGACTATGGCATCTAATGCCTATAGAACCCAAGCAAATACACCTGACAAAGCCATAGCTGAACTCCTAATAGCAGGATTCTCTGGTCAGCTTAAAGGTTGGTGGGATTACCATCTTACAACTTCTCAACACTTAGAAATTTGAAGTGGTATCCAAACCACAGAGGAAGGTATTCCCATCCTCGACGAAATAGGAAACCCTATACCGGATGCAGTTGCAACGCTAATTCACACAATTAGCTTGCACTTCATAGGTGATCCTTCTCACTTAAAAGAGAAAAATGCAGAACTTCTTTCAAACCTTAGATGCAAAAACTTATCTGATTTCCAGTATTACAAAAACACTTTCCTAACCAGAGTCATGCTTAGGGAAGACTCTAACCAACCTTTCTGGAAGGAAAAATTCCTTGCAGGACTCCCAGCCCTTTTAGGAGAAAAGGTTAGAAACAAAATTAAGGAAATCTTTGGAGTAAACCAAATTCCATACAACCATTTAACCTATGGGGAATTAGTTAGCTTTACCCAAAAGGAAGTATTGAAAATCTGTCAAGATTTGAAACTTTAAAAACATCTAAAATGGGAAATGAAAAGAACTAGGCAAGAACTAGGATCTTTCTGCAAACAATTTGAAATACCAACAACCAATACTCCTAAAGACTGTGGTGGTTCTTGTTCCAAAACCTTTAGAAAACCTCACCGAAAACCTTTCTCCAAACCAAGAAAACAAGATTTCTATAAATCTTCCAAACCTCAAAATTCCTACAATCAAAGGAAACCAAATTTTCACAAGAAAAAACCCTTTCATAGGAAATTCGAGCCCCAAACTTCAAAGCAAATAACTTGTTATAAGTGTGGTGAAACAGGACATATTTCAAGGTATTGCAACAGAACCAAAAAGCTTCATGAATTGCAAATTGATGAGCAATTATTGCAAAAGACTGAAGCTATTCTTTTAGAAACTTCAGAAGAAGAAAGATTCTCAGAATCTGAATTAGGATCTTCTGAAGATGAAAAACCTTTACAGTTTGATGATTTAGGAACTTTAGAGTCTCCTAGTGAAACAGAGCATAGTTCTAAGTCGGTCAATGTCCTAACAAAAGATCAGGAATTAATTCTTGAAATTATAAAGCAAGTTGAGGACACAAACTTACAAAAGGATATAATAGAAAAACTTCTAAATACCTTTGAATCAAAGCGAAATCGACCTTCCACCTCTTCTTCGAAGTTACTTCCTAAGACCACCTATGATCTGACCAATATCCTAGGTGCAAAAAGAAAATTTCAAAACCCGGCTACCATCCAATCTCTTCAAGAAGAGATAAAACTTGTTAAACAGGAGTTAAAAACTCTTAAGCAAAAACAAGACTTGGATTCAAATATTCTCCAGACCCTTCTTTCCCAAATTCAAAATCAAACCGCTTCTGACCCAGAACGAGATGAAGAGGCAGAAGACAATGAAGACTACTCTCTACCCTTACCCTTAGAAAACAAAATCGATAGCTTAAAAGAAATCCTAGAAGATTTCTTATGTATTTTGAGATCGATAACCACGAGAAAATATTTAATCAAAATCAATTTAGTCTTTTCTGAAGATTTCAAATTTGAAACAATTGCACTTTTTGATACAGGAGTAGATCTAAACTGCTTAAAAAATAGCATTGTTCCAGTTAGATTTTTCCAAAAAACTAATGAAAAACTTGTTGCCGCAAACAACTCCAAAATGACTGTAACAAATAAAACTGAAGCCTCCATTAAAAATGGTAACGTTTCTATCAAAACTCCCTTTGTTTTACTAGAAAATATATCTTATTCTGTCATTTTAGGGACTCCTTTCATTAACATGATAACTCCCTATTCTGTCAATTATGATAGTATTTCTTGCAAAACAAAAGATGCCAAAATTGTTTTCCCTTTTTATTGAGAAACCCAGAACAAAGAACTTAAATCTTTTAAAAGCTTGTTCTGTTTATAAAAATAAATTGAATTGTTTAATTCAAGGAAAAGAAAAACATCTATGTTTTCTAAAACAAGATGTTTCCTTCCTCAGAATTGAACAACAATTACAAAAGGATTTTATAAAACAAAAAATTTCTGAATTACAAAAGAGAATTGAAACTGAAATTTGTTCAGATATGCCAAATGCTTTTTGGGATAGAAAACAACACATGGTAGATTTACCATATGAAAAAGATTTCTTAGACAAGCAAATCCCAACTAAAGCCAGACCTATCCAAATGAATTATGAGCTAGAACAACATTGCAAAAAAGAGATCCAAGATTTAGAACAAAAACATCTAATTACGAAATCTAGATCTCCTTGGAGTTGTGCAACTTTCTATGTTAACAAAAATTCAGAAATAGAAAGAGGAACACCTAGGCTAGTAATAAATTATAAACCTTTGAACACAACCCTAAAATGGATTCGTTATCCTATCCCAAACAAAAAAGATCTTTTGCAAAAACTACATTCTTCATTTGTATTTTCAAAATTTGACATGAAATCAGGATTTTGGCAAATACAAATAGATCCAAAAGATAGATACAAAACTGCATTTACTGTTCCATTTGGACAATATGAATGGACGGTAATGCCCTTTGGATTGAAAAATGCTCCTTCAGAATTCCAAAGAATTATGAATGACATTTTTAATCCATTCTCAAAATTTTGCATCGTTTATATTGATGATGTGTTAATTTTTTCAGAAACAATTGACGAACATTTTAAACACCTAAAAACCTTCTTTATGATCTTTAAGAAAAATGGTCTAGTCATTTCCAAATCAAAACTTTCCCTTTTCCAAACAAAAATCCGTTTTTTAGGACATTACATTTCGCAGGGCACCATAACCCCTATAGAAAGGTCCTTATTATTCGCAGAAAAATTTCCAGACAAATTTTTTGACAAAAACCAATTACAAAGGTTTCTAGGAAGTTTAAATTATGTCCTAGATTTCTGTCCAAACATCAATAGAATAGCAAAACCTCTCCATGATAGGTTAAAGAAAAACCCTGTCTCTTGGTCAGAGGAACATACTAGAACTGTCCAAATAATCAAAAAACAGGTTACAGAAATACCTTGTTTACATCTAGCAGATTCTTCAGCCCAAAAAATTGTTGAAACTGATGCTTCTGATATAGGTTATGGGGGAATTCTTAAACAAAAACTAACTAACAAGGAATGCATTGTTCAGTTTACTTCTGCGCATTGGAATGATTGTCAAAAGAATTATTCTACTATTAAAAAGGAAATTCTTTCAATTGTCATGTGCATCACAAAATTCCAAAGTGATTTACTCAATCAAATTTTTTTACTTCGTATTGACTGCAAATCAGCAAAAGAAGTTTTACAAAATTCCAAACATTGCATCAAAACAAATTTTTGCCAGATGGCAAGCTATCCTTAGTATTTTTGATTTTGATATTGAATTTATAAGAGACAAAAACTTAGTTCCAGATTTTCTAACCAGAGAATTTCTCCAAAACAGGACTTGAGAGATGCCCAGGAAAACCAAAAGAATTGAGGTCCAGAAGGACCAACCACAAGAAAACCCAAAACCCATTTCTTCTGCAAAACCCATCAAGTCATGGGCATAGGCAGTAGAAGTAGTAGAAGAAGAAGAAGAAGAAGAAGAAGAAGAAGAAGAAGAAGAAGAAGAAGAAGAAGAAGAAGAAGAAGAAGAAGAAGAAGAAGAAGAAGAAGAAGAAGAAGAAGAAGAAGAAGAAGAAGAAGAAGAAGAAGAAGAAGAAGAAGAAGAAGAAGAAGAAGAAGAAGAAGAAGAAGAAGAAGAAGAAGAAGAAGAAGAAGAAGAAGAAGAAGAAGAAGAAGAAGAAGAAGAAGAAGAAGAAGAAGAAGAAGAAGAAGAAGAAGAAGAAGAAGAAGAAGAAGAAGAAGAAGAAGAAATTAGAGGATTAATGTCAGATGACATTAACTTTCAAAAGGCTGCAAGGCTCCGGGAACTCCAAATAGAGATTGAAGGAACTTCCATTTTCACAAAAAACTGAAAGGGGAGAATCTTAAAAAACACCTACACAAAAAATTATTTCAAAACCTTCATAGGAGGGATCATCCTGTAAAATCATTTCAAAACTTCCTCAAGAGGAATTTTCAAAAATATCTTTGAAACCTGATGAGTCTCAGACTTTGATGATTTTTAAACCAAGATCTGAGTATTTCATCAAAAAAGAATCCCAAAATATCTGGACAATAGAGGATCACTATTAGAATAAAAATCCTCAATCGATCATTTCAAAAAATTTCCCAGATGGTTGGTTTTTTAAACCTTGGGATTTTTCAAAACCACAACCTTATTACAAAGCTATTCTTGAATTGACGGGTTTAGTAACAATTCAAGACAACCCAAAAGAAGGCCCAATGGATTACTCCACTGCGAAAATTCATAAAATTATCCCACCATCAGAATGGGGACCAAACCTATATACTGCAAAACAATTCCCAATTGACTTCAAAACAACATTTAACCATTGTAGAACTTTCAACTACTGTGACTACCAACAGGCCTGGTATAATGCTTTCCTCATCCAAAATAAAAAATTCGGTCATACTTGGCTCTTTTTCTTCAACCTCACCATGGATGCATCAAAGATCCCTCAATGGTTTGCCCATTGGTGGAAATTTTCCGGATCAATCCCTGAAATACTATAACCGGAAGTCCAAAATAGCTTCCAACTTTTCAAAACACAATATAAACCATCAGACAGAGAACGCATTTTTCACCCTCTAATGCTATTCTCTACAAAATTATTTTTACCATGGGTATTAGCGTGGTACTTTGAAAATGACCAAAAAGAGGCCCAAACAATTCTCACTAGAAAATTCAAAGTAAGATGGTGGACAAAATTCTCCATTCCACAAAGCATCAAAATACCAGTCGTCACAACTTGGCTTCAAAATCAAGGGTTAATGAAACCACAACCAATACAAACTCAATTCTTGGCTCAAAAGTCATTTGCCCAGATACAGTTGGCAGCTGCAAAAACAGAAGAAGAATATTTTGAGATAATGGCTCAGCTACTAAAAAGCAAGACCAATTCCTCAAAATTTTCCTCCGGTACTTCTTCAGACGCATCCTTGAACTTTGAAGACGAAAACGAAGATGACTGTTTTGGTATCTTCGCCCCTGCAAAATAAATTTGGGCCAATCCAAATTTGATCAAATCGGGACTAGCCCAATAAAAAAGAAAAAGAAAACGTGAAAAAGCCCAAAGGGCAAAATTGGAATTAAAAAAGCACAAACAGACAAAACCAAGGAAATTTCTTAGAAATTCCATCAGAAGACAAAAGCTTGGCATTTGTCTGCCACCAACATGCTCAGTCAAAAAGAAGAAGGAATATCATCATTTCCTCCACTAAATCATTTCCTCCACTAAACAAGCCATCTGTTTCCCAGATCTTTGGCTATATAAGGAATGCTCCTCTTCAAGCATAAGGCAGAGTTTAGAAACACAAGAGAGTAATACATAGAGTTCACTTAGAAATCTTGTAATCTTGAGTGTCTTAGTTTATCAAAACTTGTATCTTTAATTTCCTTTTTCAAAATCCCATTGTAAGTACTATTATGCAATAAATTTATTTATTCATACACATGTACTTATCTTTGCAAAACATAAGTATGCTCTGCACTTGCAGCTCTTGCTGATCTTGTGCATCAGAAACAAAAATATTTCATGTTAATACTTTAATATGCACTTTGCTTTTGATATTAATGATATATATATATATATATATATATATATATATATATATATATATATATAAATTTATTGCATAATAGTACTTACAATGGGTTTTTGAAAACAGAAATTAAAGATACAAGTTTTGATATATATATATGTATCAAATAAAATTAAAAATGATACATTAGGCTCATTTTTATCCCATCAAATTACAATTTTAAGTTACAATTACAAGCCAAATCAAATTACAATTTTTTTTAAGAAAAAGAAAGCCATTTTATGTTATCTTGCTTGGTTTTCTTTTGCTGTGGTTTTCCTTTGCCTTGCTTGGTTTTCTTTTGCTGTGGTTTTCCTTTGCCTTGTTTGGTTTTCTTTTGCTGCCTTGCTTTTGCTCCAATTGTCTGCCTTATTTGGTTTTCTGTTGTTGCACTGTCTTGAAGCACTATCCTTGTATGTAACTTATTAGAAAAAAAAACATAATCTTATAAGTCGGAGAATTGTAACTATTTGAAAAATGATACATGACAAAAGATGATATGTAATGAATTAAGTAATAAAAAGTCAACTCCCTTTACCCTTAGCCATTGTACACATTATACAGAGCAAAGAGACAAACTTTTGAGTTTTGAAAAAAAAACTAAAAGACAAATTAAAGCTGCAAATAAAAAAGGCTTAGCAAATGAATAGATAAAAACAAACAAATAGGTTAAAACCATGAATGCATCAGATGTGCAGAAAAGACTCAGATGATGAGCAAAAGAAATGAAGCATCAAACAACGAACTGGAAAGCTCAAACAGAGGCACAAACAAATAAAGCAACTGAACAATTAAAGAAAACTCTATAAATAAAGTTTTGTTTTTCAGAAACAGCAAGAGTTTTTTTTGAGATCAATAAAAAATGTTTTTTTTTAGTTTGAATGTTATGAAACATGAGATGAATGATAGAAAAATATAATAATTCAAAACAAGAGCTAATACTCAACAGAAGAGAAAATCATAACAGTGAAACAAACATCCAATTTGTGTGTGGTAACTATCTCTAAACTTTATTATTTATGCAACAATTTTATATTCTTGATGATTATACCTTTCAAAATAAAATAAAATAAATATGAATCCGTTTTATCTCTACTTTAATTCTTTTTGTTTAGTTTGGCTTTGTTTTATTCTTTTCAGTTTTCTTCAAACTATAAAAAATAACCAGTACATACAGAATAAGAACAAACTCAAACCATTTTTTTATCAGAAAACGAAAAAGAATAGTGAAAAGAAGAGAACTCAAACCTTCTGTCACCGTCGCCGCCGGAAAGACAACCGTGCCATTTGGCGCCGCAGTGCCCTCCTCCTCGATCACTTCCCCTCTCTCGGTCTCTTCTTTCTCCCACTTAATCTCTTCCTCTTCTTTTTCTCTTTTCTTTTACTTTTTTCATTTTGTTTCCCAGCTGATGCACAACCGCCTCTTGTTAGTTTAACCTAGGTTTCAGTTTTACCTTGTTAGCTTTTTTTTTTTTTAAAATTAAGTTG
>JBBPBQ010020322.1:9846925-9868023 GCA_037974755.1 Cicer yamashitae
AAAAAAAACAAAACAAAAGTCTATTCATATAAGCTCAACCCATTTAGAGCTATTTATTTATTTATTTATTTATTTTTTTAAAAAGAAAAGGTTAATTTGTTTCATAACTTAAATATCAAACTTCATTAAAAAAAAATACAAACAAATATTTCATTAAAGATTAATTAAATGTGACATTTTTTTAATCTTTGAGTTATTAGAACACAAGTTGCGACAACTTGGCAGTTCTAAATCTCATCTTCACAGATAAATTAATAAATTAAAACTCGTAAACAAATTAATAAATAAAAATTATTATTAAAGGTTAACTAGAAATGACATCCTTTAATCCATGAGTAGCAGAACACAATTTATACAACTTGATAATTGTAAAACTTATTTGTATAAATAAATAAATAAACATAAAATTAACTTTTTAAATTTGATTATTTAGATTTGACTTTTTTTTTGTAATATTTGAGTTGTTAAAACACAAGTTGTACTTATTGGTGGTTTTGAAAGTCAATAATAATATAAAATATTTTTTAAGAAGATTAAATTAGATGTGACATCTTCTTTACTCCTTGAGATTTGTGACACAAGTTGTACAACTTGATCGTCCTAAAACTCATATTTTAAAATATTTATTCAAATCAAACTTTTTTTATTTTTCTTTTCGTCAAAACATTTTTTTATCACAAAACAAATTTTCTTTGAAAATTTGTTCTCCATCGCACAGGGAGATACGTAGGAGCAAGATCACACTCTTGTCAAACACATTAATAAAAAATCTTTTTTTTCCCTATCTTTTTTAAGCACATATTTATTTCAACAAAAAAAAAAACAATTGGTATAAATATTTAATAATGAGGAGAAATAAATATATTTAAGTTAATATTAATTTTACACAATTAGTTATAAGTAACCGTATTTTAACAGATGTCATAGGGTGCTAATACATTCCCTATGCATAATCGAACTCAAAATCTGGTTCCAATACCATTTTTATTTTTATGTTTAAGGGTTTTTCAATATTTTTCCTATTTTAAAATAAATTTTGGTGGCGTCTCTATTGAATTCGAAAAACACTCAGGTTGGGACACATAATATTGTACACGATTCTAACTTTTAATACAAGCTTCGTGGAAATAGTATTTCAAAGTAAATTAAACTATGATTTTCTATTGTGTGTGTATTTAGGAACGTTCTGCCATCAATTCATATTTAAAAATCGTTCAAAATATTAAAGATGACAAACGTCTAAAAAAATATCAATGATGACTAATTTTATCATTAAGGGTAGAAGTTCATACGAATTGAAGTGATAATAAAGTATATGAGTTCAACTTCGTTTATCTCACAAAATTAATAAATAACTAATTAACATTGGTCATTTAAAAAAAAAGAATAGAAGTTCATAGTCCTCTTCATCTTAGAAGATTAAGAATTTATGTATATGTATATGAATCATTTTGTTCAAAAGTTCTTATTATCTCTCCCAACACAATCTATATAAAATCCCATAAAAAAAACCGTCAGAAAGATTCTTAAAAATTTTCATTCGAAAAAGAACTATAACTAGACAAATCACTCAAACAACCTCTATCATCCCCTAAGTTGTGTAGCAATACAATGAGAGTCATTAGTTGTTTATATACAAATTTATCACTCACAGAACAATGGTGTTGGCTAAGTATATCCAGTTCACTAGAAATTTACATCTTACAGAACGTGGCGTAGTAGTGGATTGGCGCTACGCAAAACACTATTGCAAAGCGGATTAGTGTAGCAAGTGTAATGTTGTGCATGGAGGCAAAATTTCGGAGGAATGACAAAGGAAATGCGTAGAAGACAACCTCTAGAATAAAGATGGAAAAAAAATACAAAACCCTAAATTTTAATGTAGAATGACAGCAAAGCCATTATTTTTAAATGCGAAAAGACAAAAGTCCTTTGCCTTTTAGTTTTTGAATTGTTTAGAGTTTTTTCTTCTTCTACCTCTACTCTTTTCTTTTTCCTAATCTCACCTCTCGTTTACAAATTTGTGGTATCTCTTCTTTGCAACCTTTGTTGTCGTGCCGTGTTGGCACGACCAGTGTCGATTCAGGTGGATCCAAGGATAAAGGGTAAGTATAAGTTTTTAGGTGTCTTGTCCCCTACCACCACTTCCATATTTTTATTGAAACAAATTGGAATGGCTACACAAATTACTTACCACTCTCAACTTGGTTAACTTCCTTCACGACCTCGGTGCCAATGTTATGTGTTATCTAGAAGGAGGAAACATGTAATACTATTACTATATTAAAATATGTTATGTGGATGATAGGGCCATTGTCAAAATATGGTTGTTCCCCAAAACTTTCACTTCCACTTGTAAGCAACAAACCATATTTAAGTGGAGGTTTTGGAGGTCTAGGATAATCATTGACTCCGCCCCTTTTCATAGCTTATTCCCCCATTTGTTTAAGGTTGTTGCCAACAAGTAGTGTAGTGTGGCAGCAATGGGTTGTTGGAGGGTGATAATTGGGTGTGGGTTGGATTTGATGTAGGATGTTGTTTTTTTAGGAGGGGGTTGGTGGCTGAGTTGCAAAATTTGTTGTGTTTTGCATGTTTGAAGCGTAAAAAGATGATGCTTTGGTCTGAATGTATTTTCTTTTTTTATTGTAATTTAATAGAATATTTTATCAGAGAACTCCGTCTTTTTTTTTTATTGCGATTGGATATACAAATTTTTTTTTTATTTAATTAGGGTTGCTGACTCAATGGTAGAGTACTTGGCTTTTAAGTGCGACTCCATTTTTTACACGTTTCTATGAACTAATTGGTTCATCCATACCATCGGTAGGGTTTGTAAGACCACTAATCATATAAGAGGAGGTTATTTGGATAAAAGTGGGTATTTTATTTGTTGACACTACACAAAATTTAACTTATAGTGACAACCAAAAATCGTAGGTATAGCCCAAATAGCCTATACAGGCAATGCTTTTGTCATGATTTATAATAACCCAATACTTATGGATTCAGTCGTCACTATAGATTATGTTGGAACTAAGTTCGTTTTACATTTAGAGTTTTGATGTTAACAAAAGTATTTTATGAGAACAATATATTTGACTTCAAAGAGTATGAAAGAAGATTCATGTTTTTGAAGAAAATCTAAAATAAGATTTGATTCAAATTTATAATTGAAGAAAATCTAAAATAAGATTTGATTCCAAATTATAATTGATAAAAATCGAAAATAAGATTTGATTGAAGAAAATCTTTGACCAAGTTGAAAATAAGATATGGTCAAGATTTGTAGAAGATTTGATTAAGATTTAAAGAATATTTAATTAAGATTTGAAGAAGATTTAATTAAGATTTGAAGAAAATTTGATCAAGATTTGAAGAAGATTTAATTAACATTTGAAGAAGATTTAATTAAGATTTGAAGAAGAATTGATCAAAATTTGAAGAAGATTTGATCAAGATTTGAAGAAGATTTAATTAAGATTCAAAAAAGATTTAATTAAGTTTTGATCAAGATTTAAAGAAGATTTGTTGAAGATTTGATCCAAATTTATCTACAACAAAATATGAACAGAATCAATCTGAAGAATTTACAAATTCAATTTGAACAAAATACAAACAGAATCAATATGAAGAATTTACAAACTCAATCTGAAGAAGATACAATTCAGAATTAAACAATGACTAAATTGAAGCCCAAATTTTACTTATAAATAGATACTCAAGACTAAAGAAGAAGGGCATCAAAAATCAAAAGAGAGTAGAAGAACTAAAGCTCAAATTCCAAATTCATTTTAGAGTACAAAGAGAGAAACACTTGTTTGAAGGAGAAATATTTTCTGAGTGTTTTTTCTTAGAGTGTGAGAGTTATTATTATTATCAACTTTGTTAGAAGCAACTACTCAAGTTCCAATATTTTGTATCCAACCCGATAGTAGTTTAGTTCCTTCTTCAATCCGGGGTTGTCAGGTTGTTAGGAGAAGACTTGGCTTGTAAGATCAAAGTGGTGTTGTTCCTCAAAAGTCTGAGGTTGCCATGCTGTCTGGGAAGACTGGCTTGGAGGGTCAGGTGTTTTGAAATTCAAGGTATTTGAATTAGTGGTTGAAAACCATCTGAATGAGGGGACTCGATATAGCCAAGTTTGTGGTGAACCAGGATAAATCTATGTGCCCAACTATTTATGCTTTCATTATTTGCTGCCTCTGAATTCGATTGCTTTTTATCTAAGTAATTCATAAAAGCCAACCAACCTTCCTCAAATTAGCAAAAAGATATCAACTTTGTCAAATACAATTCAACCCCCCTTCTCGTGTTTGCACCTTCAAATTACATTGACAAACTTTTCTCCATTGTTTTATTGTGACAAATCAATTAGCATCTTATGGTAGTTTATTGTTTGTCTGTTAGCATATCTTCAAAATACATGGAAAAGTGTGATCCCATCTAAGATACATGTTTTTGCTTGGCGCCTATTGAAGGAGCGTTTACCAACCTTGGAGGCTTTGCTACATCCAGGTATCTTTGAATATTCTCATAATGGGTTGTGTGTGTTTTGTAATGTTGATGTTGTGAGTGTAGACCATTTATTCTTTAGATGTAATTTATCCTATAGGGTGTGGTTTTCCATTTAGTGTTGGTTGGGTTTTGAACAGGATTTCCATGGCCATGGTGTGTGCCACTAACATTAGTTTGATGGTCTTTTCAGTTTAAAGCTTAGTAGGCAAATAAGGTATCTTATTTGGTTGCTACAGTCTGCACTATTTGGTTACATTGAAATGGTGTCGTTTTTAAAAGCACAATAGGGAATTGTGATGATTTAATGGATCCCATTAAATGTGTCTCGTGGATCTGGTTTGTTCTTCTAGAGTGTATAGTTAGCTATGCTTTTCTAGATTGGATTATGAATCATGTTCTATGTTTTATAGTTGTTCTTGAGGTATGATAAGGTTATTTGTAATGTTTATAGGTTAGAGTTGATGTAGCTAAATATCACTAGAAGGGGGGTTGAATAGGGATTTTGGTGTTTAAAAATGTTTTAATGAGTTTTTGAATTACTGACCTCTTTGAGAGGATGCGAATCCGAGGACAGAAATTTAAAACTTTAAATATGAACTGAATGAAAGCGAGGGAAAATATAAAGGGGGAGACACACAACTTTTATACTGGTTCACCCAAAGATGGATACGTCCAGTCCTCACACACTTGTGAGATTTCACTAATGATCAACCAGATCAACCTCTCACAGAGGTTGATTACACTTTGTGTATTCTTAAGCTTCACCAAGCTTACAACCTTGTTTCTTACAAGTTTCAAATATTTCCAAGTACAACTTACTTGGAAATTACAAAGTGATATAAGTATGATTTTCTTTCTCTTTACTTAACACTTTCTAAAAGGATTTTTCAAATATCTAGTGTATGAATATAGAAAGTATATAGAGAGGATGAATATTGCTCTTGATAGCTTTAAGACTCTTGATCTTTTTATGCGATATAGCTGTGTGTTTGATAATGAAGAGCTTGCTGCCTTTTATAGAAGTCTTGTGAAGCTCTTTCCATGTGACAAACATCATATGACCGTTGGGGACTTGATCAAATAGTCCAAGGTATTTGAGCTTAATTACAGAACTACCATCCAATTGTCTTTGGACAGATGCAGTCCATCCTCGACCATGAGGTTCAAACCTCCTAGGTACTTGGTCATGAGTTGTCCTTTTCACTTTTCATTCTCCAAGACATGTAAGGCTATTTCTTTGACTTTGTGGGCTACAGCCATCCTGTAAGTTGAAATGCCAGTTCATTTTCAACTTTTGAGAATGATGTGACTATTCATCCAACCTCTTACTGCCCATCCTCGTACCAGTTAAAACTGGCCTCTGACCTCTTTGATTAAAATGCTTTATTTGATCATTCTTGGATACTGTTTTGACTTCTCAACATGATTAAAAATCATGGTTACAGTGCTTGATGAATATTATGCATTTTGGAGGTCATCCTCTCACGAATTCATCCTATCCTCCAGTTTGAAAACTTTGTGGTATTGAGTCAGATTTTTCTCCTTTTAGTCTTAATGATGAATAACCTGTTTTCTAATATAAATTCACTCAAGAGCACAGATTAGTCATTAACCACAATCATAATCTCTTAAGTAATTTTGTTATCATTAAAATCATTTGAGAGAGATTTTGTCTCAACAAGAGTCTCATTTGTATTTTCTTAATGAATATTTTTGTTGTAATACCATAAGTTAATTGTCTAGAATATAACTTGAACGTTAACATAATTCGACCTAAGACATGGTCAATACAGATCCTGACACAAATTCGTGCAAATGTATTAATATACATACTAATCCTTCAAAAGAAAGAGCAAAAATGGAATACATAACACATCCATGGTTCAAAATAATTTCCTAGAAATTTTAACCAACTATAGCATAAAATGTTATGCTTCATTTCTGCAGCTCTTGATCTAAGTCTTTTTACCTGTAAAACATTTAAATAACGTGGGATGAGATTACATTTCAGTGAGTCCCAAGGGATGGAATCAAATCAATTGACATTATAATTCAAGGATATACTTATCATCTGAGTTTCTCTTCCTTTATAAGTTACTCTCAAGTTACCTCTTCTATGTCTAACTATGACTCTTTCTAAATATTTAAGTCGTTAGATGTGAGTAATCTAATGACTTAAACTATACCTAATAAGCATGTCATAAAGACTACATTAGTTTTACTAATGTCCTCTTCTTGTTAGTAACTTTATTTTGGTAAGATTGGACATAATTACGTTCGTAAGCAGTGCCTCACTTACCCTCGCTTTCGCTTACTCCTCGCTTTCGTCGTATATGGAGAATCCATCTAGCTAGAATGAATCATATACTTCTCACCTTATTCAATCATCTAGTAAATATATATAAGAATACACACACACACACACACACACACATATATATATATATATATATAACACCGCCTATTAATTATAATATCATCTATTAATGAATATATTAAAGACTACCACACACTCAACCTTGCAAATTATTATGATTTTAATCAATATAACATAAAACATCACTCATTCATGTGATAACATAGACTCAATTATATCATACTAATCATATAATGTAAAAGCAAAATTAAGGAAACGGTATTCAGATAGATTTTTCTCAAAATAGCCCAAAATTTATGTTAAAACAACGCAAAACTGAGTTTAATTGTAGAGTCAATTAATAGAAACTTATAAGTATCAGAATTGAGTAAACGAGAACTGTTTAGAAAGCTTATGTTGTCTAATTTGTAGATAAAATTTTTCATTTTTTTTTCAAATTAATCCCCCAATTTTTGCAATTTATCAAAACAATATACAAGGTCATAAAAACAGGACAACAAGTCTGGTCTAACTTGTTACTCATTTTTAAGCATCAATACTCAATCAAATATCACAAAGGTTGTACTCAAATTGAAGGTAATGGAGTCTAGTTTCCATAAAACTAACGATCATTCGAAAATAAGGTCTAGAGAAAAAGTTATGACCAAAACATCACACATATATCCTGTGAATTTTAAGTTGACAACACTCATTCAATCACACTAATTTTCTAACGAATTTTTGAAAACACATGATACAAATTATGATTAATCATGCAATGAATACATGAAAACAACATCACAATGTCAATTCACTCGACATAATTTGTCACAATAGTGAAATTCAATGTCTTTAATCTCAAACACATCAAAAGAGCATAGTTTTATGTCATTAAAGAAATTCAATCTACTCTAATTTATTCTCAATTTCAGTTATAAAACTTCACATGCATGACATATTTTTACCATCTATTCCAAAACCCCTAAATCTAACATAAAAAAATCACTTTCTTCATTTCAAACCCTTTAAGCTCAAATCCCTAATATGTTATATATTGTAGACACTATCTCATACATGTATGAAAAAAAATAGGAAAATGGAAATTACCTCTTGATTTTCAAAAGAATTGAGAAGATGATGATACTCTCAATTCTTTCTTCTTTGACTTCTAACAAGAAAAATGTGCACTCTTCCTTTCTCTTCTTCTTGTTTTGTCAAAGTTTTTTTTTTCTCCTTCTCTTCTTCTCTTTCTTCTTCTCCCTCTAAGTTTATGTCCTTTTCTTTTCTTCTTCTACTTCTTCTTTTCTCTCCTAGTTTAGTAATGTTTTCCTTTTTTCTTTTCTCTCTTAGTTTTGTGATATGTGTGTTTTATTTTGGTGTGTGTGTTATGTAAATGAAATGAAAAAAAATTGTGTTGATTTGGTGAATTGAGCTTTTGCCTTATGAAATTTTCATACTAAATAGATCCTATTTATTATTCACTCCTCTAATTCCCCTTATTTATAACTCCAAAATAAACTAGAATATGTATCACTTTATTTTATTTTTTTACAAATTATAATTATATATTAATAAGTAAGATATAAAATAATTACTATTAGTTATTTAATATTAAAGAGGGATGTTACATTTGCTTATTAAAAAAAAAATCTCTTATGCTAACATGTTCCCCTTCTTTTTGACCTTCTTTGTCTCAATGTTAGCTTTCATCATATTTGGAGCTTTTACTACTTATTTGTTTCGGAAGTTTTATTGCATTAATACTAGTAAGCAAAAATGGAGTGGATTGAAGTGTTGTTTTCTTTCATTGTTTATTTTCCATGAAAATAATTTGAATTGTTTATTTTATTTGAGTTGAGATTTTCTGAGGAAATTTTAGGGAAATGTGGAAGAAAAATAACATCAAAAATAGAATAAGGAACATATGGAGATGTGTCTGGAGAGATAAATAAAACTTTTGAATATAAGGATTCATATGCATGCAATTAAACGAAGTTTGTGTTTACATTATTATAAATTTTTCATTTAGTGATCGATTTAAAGACAAAAAAAAAAAAAATTAGTCACTATAGAGAGCGAATTTTTGTAATTATTGATTAAATATAAGTTGGTCTTTAAATCGATTGTAATCGTATTTTAGTCACCGATTTAAAAGCAACCGCATAATCAATCTCTAAACAATATTTTAAATCATAATTTCAACCAATAAAAATTTCTTTATCAATTTTAAATTTAAAGATGATTAATTTAACGACCGAACAACCGATCTCTGAATTAAAAAAATACAAAATTAACATACACAATTTAAATGAGAAGTAACATACATCATTTATTAAGTGTACTAGAGGTTTAGTAACTAATCAACACTGGTCTCTAATTCGGTAATTAAATCATTTTAGTACCCGATTTTCTTCGTTTAGTGAACTATTTTTCGGTTTCTGTAGGTTGGTTTTCTAGCAGTGTAAGTAGTGCAAATTTTACCCACTCCACTAATTAAGAAAATGACACATGAACTAATACATGACTAACTTTTATTGGGCCAACTAAGTAGAATATCAATACTCTACAAATCAACTAGGGACCTGAGTATTCATCACGTTAAAATCTTCCATATGTTAAAATCATGCTCTATGTGATAACATGTGTTATTTAATATCATTGATTCTTCCATATGTTAAAATCTGACTGATTAAATATCCTACATGATAGTTTATAACGTTCTTTTTTCTTTACTATTTCTTTTATGAGGTTAACTTTCATTTCTTTCAACAACCAAAAAAAACTTCCATAATTCATATTCAATCTTGTAAACAAATGTTGAAATATTCTAAATCTATATACTGGTTACTCTTGATTTTTTTTTTAAATTAAGATAGTTTATTTAGTGGTTTCAATAACCACAAACTTATTTAATTAGTTATTTAATTATTTTAGGTCTGTTTGGTTAATTTATACTAGTAATATTTTAAATTATTGTCAGTTGATCTGAAAAAAGAGAAAACGGAAGATACATTACCGACAATGCATCACTGCTAAGCTCTTCAAAAAAATAATATGTAATTATTTATAATAGTATTTTTCTCATTTAATTATGTTATATATTGTATCATATAATGATTAGATGTGGATGTATCAAACACAACATTAAATAAAATAATATTATATTTATTATTAAGGGCACATAAAATACAATAGGTGATAATATTTATTATATAATTATCATATTTTATCTTTATCTAATTTTTATTATATAATATCTCTATCATATCATATAAATCAAATAAAACTAAAGAAATAGAAATAAAAGGTCGGGCATGGTGGAGTTTATTGGCCGTAAGATATCCTTAAATAGTCTTATGGAAGTTAATGCTTTCGTTTGACATTGTAGATATTGATTAATAAAAACATAAGTTTAATTATAATTTTAGTTATTTTATCAATTTACAAAATCGATTTTTGAATTTTAAAATCTTACGCACTACAAGAAAATCGATTTTAGATCTCTTATTTTAATTTTTATTTATTTTTTTAACTAAAAAATGACAATACAACATAATTTAAATAACGTAGTAGATGATATAATGATATATAATGATTAATACCTATGAAATTACAATAAAATTCTCTAAAATCTTAACTTTCAATTTTAAATTTTATCAAAATTATTGACTTTTAAAATAAAAGATTAATTTTATAAATAAATAAAAATAGAGGAATCCTAAAATTTATAATTAAGACTAAAATTTATTATTTGATTCCGTGTGAATAACGAGTATGCGGATCCTAAATTATATTTCTTCTACAGTTTCGACAGCGAAAGGAATCTTCCTTTTGAATGTTACATGGGTGGAGGGAGGTCCTTTTATTTGCATCTCCATATCATATTTTTGACATCATCTTTGGAGAAGGGATGGTTTTATTTTTAGTATCTTATTTTCATTAATTTGTAAAATTAGATTTTCTTATTTTAAAATTTTAAGGTTTTAGTTTATCTATTAGATTTTGTAATTTAAAAATAGAGATGTGACATATTTTAAACGACGTGATATATTATAACATAATTTTAAATGATTAATTAATTATAAAATTACAATAAAACCTTATAAAAAATTCAAATTACTTTTGAAATTATTTATTTTTGTAATTTAATTAATAACATATAAATAATTAATGTATCTAAATAGTTTTAGTTCTACATTATGAGACATCACATGTTATATCATTTAAAATATGTCAAATTATTATTTTTTTAGTTAAAAAATTTGATAGAGAAACCAAAACTATTGAATTTTAAAATACGAGAACCAATTTCACAAATCATTAAAAATAAGAGAACCAAAATTATAATTAAGTTTTCTTTCTCTATCTCCCCTTCTTTTATATTACTTTTTTTTTAGTACAAATCTATGTTATTTTTCTTCTTTTTATTAATATGTATTGACATTCTTGCCTCTCCCATGATTTAACTATTACTTATTTTAAGTGATGGAATTTGATGGGTTTTTCTTTTGAATAACCCTTTTTTGAAAAAAATAAATACTGAAATACCCCTATTTGAAAACAATTTATCAAAATACCCCTCTTTTAAAACCAACTAGTCATTTGAAATGGTTGCAAACGGTGACTTCCCAAAGGAATTTAAAAAAAAAAATTCAGTTTTTTTTTTGAATTTTTATTATATATATAATTAATATAATTCATAACAAAAATAACAAATATATATATATGATTAATATAATTAATAAAAAAAAATTCAGTTTTTTTTTAATTTTTATTATATATATAATTAATATAATTGATAATAAAAATAACAAAAATATATATATAATTTTTATTATATATATAATTAATATAATTGACCATGATGAATATGATTCTCTCGTTCATTCCACTCTTTGTTCTCATTTTCGTAGAACAATGTCCAACTATAGTCAACTTGTTTATGCAAATCTACCTTACGATACTTTTTCATGTTCCTCGGGGGATGTGGAATTTCTTGAGTTAGTCCAAATTGTAGTTTCACTCTATCGGTTTGATGCATTTCTATTATGTAGAAACAAATCAAATATGTAGATGCATTCCATAGCCAATTGTCTTCTGGATTATCGTATGTTAGATGTAGGTAGGGCCTCCAGAGAAACTGATATATAACAAGTTTGTTAGTAATATATGCATAAGAAGAAATAAAATAATATAAATAAAGTAATGTTTTAATATATTACATCGTTAACGGTCATGTGATCAATTTTTGATCGATATCCAGCAGTATGAAAACGAGGTGTATCGCCAAATTTCATACCCTTTCCACTATATCTGCGAAAATAAATTTGAATGTCAGTGAATTAATTCATAGTTTTATAAATATAAAATTTACCTTTTTTGATATTTACCTTTTTGCGAACGGAAAATGAGGCTCAAGATTACATATTGGTGCAAGAAATGGCATATGGTACCATGCCCAAGTTTGAAGTAGATGTGAACATCCACCGATACACATAACATCGGGTTCAGATGCACGACACAATTCTCTATAAAGTGTTGCCAAGCACGCTGAACCCCAACTGTATTCTCCCGTCTCTCGCAAATCTCTCAACAAGTGCAACCACATAATATGTACTCTGTTGTGGGATTTGTCTAACATTAATATGTCGCCAATCAATTCTAAAACGTATGCTCTACAATGTATAATTATTTCTTCATTCGATGATTCGGGAGTTAACATTGAAAATATTTCTCTTAGCCATTTTAATTTTATAAAATTGCCTTTTCTTTGAGATTCAAGTGGCATGACTCCTAACAAATCTAAAAAATCATCTGTCCATGATACCATAGTTGATCCAGTTACTGCTTTACCCCCAACACGTAAGTCAAGTAGCAGTGCAACATCTTCTAATGTTATGGTACATTCACCCGTTGAAAGATGAAACATGTTGGTTTCAGGTCTCCATCCACTACAACATTTTTGCTTTTTAACAGCACTTGAAAAATGTTGCCAAAACATGGAAAAATGTTGCCAAAGAGAATAGGCAACAGTTTTCGCGCGTCTCATATGCGAGCGTTGCCTATTACCTTTGGCAACATTTTTTTCACACTTTTGGGCACACTATTTATAAACGTTGCCTAAACTATGGGAATAGGGAACAATTTTTCAACGCGCCTATAGCAACATTTTTTTAATTGTTGTCATATCTAACAACAATTGATAAATGTTGCTTTAAAGCAATACAATGAGAACATTGATAAAATGTTGTTGGAGCTTATAGACTGATAATGGTTAATAAGAATAGCTCTTTTTTATTTACGGATTAATAAATTTTTCTTTTAAATTTTAATAAAAAAAATAATATTGAAAAATGTATTTGAAAGAATTCTTCCGCAAAAATTCTCATCAATGTTAAATTTTTAAGCAATATTTTAAAAATGTAGCCTTTTATTCGAAGAAAGGTAACAATTGAAAAATGTTCCTAGAAATATCTAAGAAGACAGTTATCATATATTGCCAAAGAGCTATCACAGAGACGTTTCAAAATTGTTCCCATAAATATTTTAGGGAACGTTTATACACTGTTGCAAGAACAGTGATGGCAACAGACATAAAATGTTGTCTTATCCACTTTTAAGCAACACTTTATACACGTTGCTTAAAAAAGTGTTGCTAGAGACCACAATTGTTGTAGTGATCTTTCAACTAAAGCAGTAATAAGTGAATTGTCTATTTTATAACTTTCTATTTGTGATACGTTACCAAACCCGACTTGATGCAACAATGGAACTATTAAAGAATTTGGTGCAACGTGTTTATGGCTAAGTGATCTTAAATTTTGAGATGAATCCTGTAATAAGCAAAGATTAAAAATATATTTGAAGATATTAGAATGAGATGAAGATATATAGCAAAAGATTAAAAATATAACATAAAGTATTGTATTGCTTACAAAATTTTGAATGTGGTGTAGCGTTGATCTGTGATTATCATCGTTCCATAACAATGCCATTTAGATGACAATAAATTTTTTACTAAGAGCAAAGAAGAAATATAAAGAGTAGAAGAGTGAAAATATAAAGAAGAGTGAAGAAATATGATCATAAACTTAACCTATTTATAAAGAAAAAATATGTATACTTGACCAATATAATCCTATGCATGGCTTCACACAAGAAAGTACTTTGAAAATGTAAAACTCTGGACGGAGAAGACTGAATGAATGCCTGAATTAGACTGGACGGATATCACATTTTTGCAAGTTCCCAACGTGGGAATATATTCTAATTCCCTCTAAATCGCCTTTCTGAATGGCGATTTGTCAAAGCATTCATTAAGGTCGCCTTCTGGAATGGTGACTTGCAGCATGCAGTGTCACGAGATCGCCTTCTTGAATGGCGACTTACCAAAGCCAGTCACGAGATGGCCTTCTTGAATGGTGACTTACCAAAGCCAGTGTTACAAGCTTATCAAAGGCAGATCCGTGTAATGCATGCAAGGATGTATCAAATAGTTGGCAGGAATGCATGTATCAGAATTGGTTCCGTATAAGTATGACTTATTGTTTTCATTGCATTTCATCTCAATCTCAATATCTCATTTTTTGATATCAATGGCACCAAAAAATATAGTTTTTCTGATTTATTACAATGGTGAAATATGTGAAAGACAAGATATTGGTAAATATTTCAAAAGTGACGGAAAAAAAAGCTATTCGAGTTCATTTTGGATGCAACTTTACTTACTTGAAGAAAAAAATTGAAGCAAAGTTGAAGTTAGAAAATAAGAAGGTGTCTAATATAATTTTTAGACACATTGTCTCATTTGGACAAGGCCTAGTTCTTTATGAATTATTAAATGTTGAAGACGACGAAGATGTTTCACTCATGTTTGATGTTCAGAAATAGTGGCCGCAACTCGGATCTATCAAGTTATATGTCACGTTTGAGGATATTAATCCATTATACGATGTTGGTCAACCATCATCCTCAACCACACCTCACCCTGAATACCATTTTCAAAAATACAATTCCCATTGCTTATGCACTTGTGGAAGGTGAGACAGGGGGTGCTTGGAGCTTCTTTTTGAAAAATCTAAGAAGGTATGTAACACCTCAAGTCGACATTTGTTTGATTTCAGATAGACACGAATCTATTAAAAGTGTTTATAATAATCCAAATAATGGTTGGCATGATCCTCCGTCAACACATGTGTACTGCATCTGACACATTGCACAAAATTTCATGAGAGAGTTCAAGGACAAAGAACTTCAAAGAAAACTTGTTTGTATGGGTAATGATCTAATTCTTGTTAGTATATTTTCTACTTATCACGTTATCATATTTGATAATTTTTACATCATTTATAACAGGATATGCATTAAATGAACCATCATTCAAATATTACCGCATTGAAATCAGGATGGCAAATCCAGAGGCTTTAAGATGGATCGATAATATCCCCCCAGAACAATGGACTATGGCTTATTCTCAAGGTCGACGATGGGGACACATGACAACAAACATTTCAGAGTCAATCAACGCAGTGCTCAAGGGTACACGCAATCTCCCAATCACTGTTTTGGTACAATCAACATACTATAGATTAGGAGTTTTATATGCATAAAGGGGACAACAACATCAGACATCATTAGCTTCTGGTCGAGTATACACAGACGATTGCATGGACAAGATTAAATATGAAGTTGGTAAATCTAATACTCACCAAGTCATGCAATTCGACCGAAATCGTTATTCTTTCATGGTGCATGAGACAGTAAACCCAAGAGAGGTGCGACCAATTGGTCATTTTGAAGTCAACCTTCAAAGAAAATGGTGTGAATGTGGAAAATTTCAGGCTATACATATTCCTTGTTCACATGTCATAGCCGCATGTTCTTACGCTCGTCAAAACTATTTAGTGCTTCTACCTGATGTGTACAAGGTTGTTAATGTATTTAACGTCTACAAAGAAGAGTTTCCACCTATACCCAATGAAGGATATTGGCCCACATATGTAGGTGAAACATTGTATCACAATCCTGAAATGCGGAGAATTAAAAAAGGTCGTCTAAATAGTACCCGTAATAGAACTGAAATGGACGTTAAAGAAAAAGTACCAAGAAAATGTGGACTATGTCGGTTAACTGGCCATACTCGAAAACATTGTCCAAATGTTACAGCCAGCTCTAGTCAATCTATGTAATTTAAAATTTATATTTATGTATTTTTATGAATTATATTAATTATATATATATATGTTTTTTTGTTATGAATTATGTTAATTATATATATATATATATTTTTGTTATGAATTATATTAATTATATATATATATATATATATATATATATTAAAAATTCAAAAAAAAGATACAATTGGATTAGGTAAAAAAGATACAATTGTTTTTTAATTTTTATTTTTATGGTCTAACCCATTCTAATAATGGGTAATGGATTAACCGATTTTGATAGCTCAATTGATAAAATACTATCCCTGTCTTCTATGAAAGGTTAAAGAGGAAATTTATTTATTTATTTGAATTTGACTCTTCACTCAAATATTATGATAATAAAAAATATGGTTGCTCTATTAAGGGCAAGCTTGTGAGGATGATGATGGGATGTTGTGAGTATTAGGTGACTTGTAATTCAAGTAATATAATAATTGGATGTTATAACTAACTAACTAATCAATTAGTTAGTTAGTTGGTTAGATTTCAGTCAACAAATATGCTATGAAATAAAAAAGCCTTTTTCATCAAAGCCTTTTCTCGACCTGCTTAGGAGAGACTTTCACTACTCCATGAGTTGATCTTCTACCAAACTGTCCTTAATGAATTTGAAAGAATTTTTTTACTTCTACCAAATATTGAGGATTGTCCCAAGTATTTTCCAGTCCCTAATACCAAGAGCACACCTAAAAGGTTCGTACTCATATCATTCAAGTCTTCATTCAAATTTTTGCTACAAAACACATTTTTTTTTTTTTGCAAATTTATAGTTTGATCCGATGTAGCTACGTAAACAAACAAAATATTTTTCATAGTCTCTACTTCTCTAATAGATGCTCTAAAGAACAAAAAGCAGTCATCTACAAATAGAAGGTGTGAAATAACTTGGTCATTTCGACACACTTTGACTCCACGGAGGTCACCACACTTTCTGCCTTTTTTATTAACGTTCATAGCCTTTTAACACATAAAATGAATAGATACGAAGATAATGGATCACCTTGTCAAAGACCTCTTCTTGGGATAATAGGACCAACACAATCATTATTCATTATGACATTGTATTCTACTGACTGAACACAAAGCACAATCCAATTCACCCACTGATTTGAAAAACCCAAAGTAGTCAACACTTCTCGAAGATAACCCCAATCAATGCGGTCATATATCCAAATTATTCAAAAAAAACTATTCAAAAAAATATATCCAAATTTCAATAGAGACTAAAATTGCATGAATGATAACTTTATAAGGATTAAAAATCTCAACAATGTGATTTTTTATCGAGACTACAAACAAAATTAAATTTTTTTTATAGAAATTAAAATCTTATTTAGCCCTCAAATCAAATTTTCACCACTCAACAAACACGTTAAAAATAAATTAATTAACATTATTAATTAATTTGTTGTAATTTTAACACTAACTAAAAATTATATATACAAGTTATAGAAAATATCAATATTTCAAGGGAAATCATGAACGGCGTACCTTTAGAATTCGAGAGAGATCGCACTTGAGAGAATAAACACGAGTGATGCACTAACCTCATTCCTATATAGAATTTAGAGTATTCTCAACAATGAGTTAACCGTATAATGAAACAACGATTAAATAGTTAAATGACTTAATGAAAAAATCTCTCATTAGACTTAATAGAATGGTTCAACGGCCCATCACGATCCATTCAAAAACATAACTCAATACATATTTATCAATTAATTAGTACTTAATAACTATATACCATAATTTATATTTAATAATAATTCCCAATAATTAATTATTATCAATCTTATAGTTATAATTAATATTCTAACATAATTAACCAACTCTCCAACTAAAAACCATTACTTTGAAAACATATAGAAAGCTAAAAATAATGTAATGATTTAATATTTATAAACAAAAATTAACTCGAATTAAATGGTTTAGTATCATTTTATTTAATTTTTCATCAGAAGTTAATGTTCCTTAAAATAAAATAATAAGAGGTTTTAAGTTACCAATATCACAAGAAACTCCACTATATATGAGCACAAAATCTAGTATTTATAACTTCTTATAAGTTATTATCTTGAATTGAATGAACTAACACAAAACTATTTAGTTTTAATATAATCAAAATTTTGGAAGCTTGGCCTCTTCTAATAATATATACAAGGTACAATTATTGATGGAGAATGCTAATACGAGTATAGAACCTTCATAGAAAAAAAAAATAAAAATATCACATGATATGTCAGAAACTTAACCAAGTATATATTTCTACTTGAAATATTGGTGGAGAATACTAATACTAGTATAGAGTCACATAAAATTTATAAATTATCACATGATAAAGTCAGAAAATCAAGTAAGTATATATTTCTACTTCAATTAATAGTACAAAAATCCATAAGATCAATGTCGTCGGTAAATATTTATAAGACAAAAAAAAAGTAAGTATTTATTAACCACACTCTATTAGGTTTGTTTTTTTTCAAATAAGTTTTATTATTCTCATTCTTAAAATGAAAGTAAAGCGTAGCATCTATATGTGACTCAAAAGTATTTGTCTTTGCAGTTCACAAAAAGTGTATCATTATTAGTGACATTGAATTTATCCATACTTGTTCGTTTCCTCATTTGAATAAAATCAATAGTATTGCTACATATAACATGAAAAATGTAATTCAAATTTTTTGTCTTCACACGTAAAATTAATTAGGAGGCACTTATCCAAGTTACATTTTAATTCTTTTTTTCTCCTATTTTCATTACATTCTTTTTAATTTTCTTTTCAATATTTAAAGTCTTCCAAATTTGTTGTTCTTCTAATCAATATGAATTTTGATGAAAGAAGGGTAATATTTTTCCAAAAAAAAAAATTAAAGAACTAAACAAAATTCAAATTAAGCATTAAATAATGTGGACATAATTTTATATAGATTAACCTATGCATTAAACAATGACAAAAGAGGTCCCTTAGGATGATGCCAAAATTTGATACATACGAATAATAAAACTAGCACTTCACTCTCTTTTATCAATGAAACAAAATAATATTTTACAAAATTGATTAAAATAAATAATCAAAACCACAAAATGGGACCAACCTTAGTTAATGCCATCTATCTCATGGTTTGTCTATTTCCAACCGTAGATCAAAAGCAAAAAATAATGTTAGAGAAATTTGCATTTGTAATTTTGTTATTGCTTTTCAGACAAGGCAACCTAACTCACCTTTTTCTCTTATAGATTTTTTTAGTCAAAGATAATTTAATTTAAAGTATGTCGCGTATTAAATGTGAATAATTTTTTTGTCATAATTCAAATATTAGTTTCTCACGTTATAGGAATTTAACATCCGCTAGATCCAACTCCTAAAATTGTGTATAAGATTGTTTTGTATAGAGTAAAAATTGTATGTTATTTTATAGAGACTAAATTTAATAGGTGGATATTTTATAGACTCAAATTAAACACATTTCACCATTTTAAAAAATAACTAGCAAATTTTTATCATATTTTGTTTTCTCTCTCTTTTGAACTCACATTTATTTATTAAACCAACTTCTTTTTAGGAATCAAAGCAACTTATAAACTAAAGAATTAGATAAAACATTATTTCAAAGCAAAGACAAAATTTGAGAGTACGTAACTCCTGCTATAATCTATCCCTTGAATTTCCTAGCTAGCCAACAGGTATGATAGTAATGGCTTACTCACCAAGAGTTCCATATAAAAGTAACAAAAATATAAATAAAGTAATTGAATTTTAAGTTCTTTAAACATATATGTTTATAAAATATTGTAAACATGCCAATAAAAAATAATTCAAAAATATATGTTTACTCAATAACATAAACTAAAACTGTGTATAAGACTGTTTTATAGGAGTTAAAAATTATATGTTATTTTAGAGAGACTAAATTTAATAAGTCAATATATTATAGACTCAAAATACATTTAACCCTTTTAAAAAATAACTAATAAATATTTATCTTATTTTGTTTTCTCTCTCTTTGGAACTTACATTTATTCATCAAACCAACTTTTTTTTTTTTAGGAATCAAACCAACTTATAAACTAGAGAATTAAATATGAAATTCTTTTAAAGCAAAAACAAAATTTGAAAGTACTCACCAAGACAAAATTATGACATTATTTCCTAGCTAGCCAACATGTATGATAGCAATGGCTTACTCACCAAGAGCTCCTTATCAAACTACCACTTTGAGCACTCTCTTTGATCAATGAAACAAAGAAATCATTTTTACCAAAATGATTAAAATCAATAATCAAAACCACAAAATAGGACCTTCCTCAGTAAATACAAACTATGTCATTGGTTTATCCATTTGCTTCTATTGATCGATATGCAAATAACTTCTAGAGAATTTTGCATTGATGCATAATTTTATTAGAAGGTCGTGGTTGTCATTTTTTCTTATTGTTTTTTAATCATTTGTCTTTTTTTTTTCTTTTTTCTTTCATAGATTTCTTTTTCAGAGATTATCTTATTTGATTAGTATACGATACTAAATATGTGCCTTTAGTCGAAATTTGAACATTTGTTTTCATTCATGCATGATAGATTTATGAGTTGTTCACGTTTTTTGTTTATTAAATCTGTTGGTTTACATTTATTTATCATCAACACTCCTAATAAAAAATGACAAATATCTTGTCAAAAAATATTAAAAAAATTATAAATATTTTACTTTTTTATACTTTTGTTGAATAAAAGTAAACATACGCCTATCTATCATTGTTGCAACTCAAAAGTATTATTATTAATTTGTTCCAAATGATTACTTTAAAATTAAATAATTAAGAACCATTTTTTTTAAGTTACCTGTATCACAAGCAACTCTGCTATATCATCACAAATGGAAATACTATTAACTTAATTTTTGTAAATCAATATGTGCAATGAACTAATTAATTTACAATAATACTATTTAGTTATAATAGGATCAATATTTTGAAAGTTTAATTGACTTCTTCTAGTAATATATACGAAGTACATTTAT
>JBBPBQ010020322.1:9868348-9893761 GCA_037974755.1 Cicer yamashitae
AACTAGAAAAAGAAAAAAAAAAGATATATATATATATATATATATATATAAACTTTTCATTGTGTCTATTTTTTTTCAAAGTTTAATTATTCCAAAGTTCTCTGAATTATTTGGAGATTTTTAATAGGTGTCAAAACTAATACAAAATATTAATAATTTTTAATTTGACTTTGATATAAATTTCTGTTAATCATATACATAAATTATTTAAGAACTTATATATTTCCTAAACTTTTTTTGTGAGGGAAACTTTTCTAAACATTTAAATAATTTATAATTACATTCTTAAATTGTTGAATATATCAAATTATTTAAAATAATTTTTGAAATGTAAATATCAAATTTTTGTCTAAATTTTTAAGAAAATTTATTTTGAAGAGATTTTCATAAAAACTTAATGTCGGGTCTTTGAGGTCCACTTGTTTTTTAGTTCATTGGCTGCGAAAGAAAATCATTTTAACAAAAATTTAATTGAGATTTTTTCAGGGTCTTACTTTCTTTTAAGAATCCAAATAGCATTTTCTTTAGTTTATTTTTCTTATCCACTTTAAATTTGGGCGTTGGACCCAATTGGTAAAATCAGAAAGCACATTTATTTTATTGATTTGTTTGTAAAATAAAATGAAAAGTAAAGGAAAAGACAGAAGAAAAATACTGCTCTACTCAGAGCAGAGACAACCATACTATCCTCCTTATTTGCTATCTTTCTTTTTTATTAAGTTTTCAAGTTGGTTAATTTTAAATGCTTTGTAGCTTTTTTCTACTAAAAAAATTGGTCAGAGTATACAGAATTGAATCCCCCATCTTATAGATTCTTGTACAATTGAAATAGAAATTAATATATAATATGTTAATTTTTTGACTTCTGATCATGTGATAACTTTTTTCCATTTTTGTAGATCCTCACGTTTTCACAGAAATTCCATCAACATCCAAAATAATCAAAATCCTATTATTTCTCTACCATGAGACCCTAAATAAAATTATCTGTATAAAATGTCCACTCACATATGCAAATTATCATCTCTAAATGGTAATGGGTCCCGGTGGCTGATGGTTCTTCTTTCCTAATATGGCCATAACATCTAATAATGTGCACCTTAATTATTTTCACCAAAGTTTGAGGTTTCTCCATAATAACAATTAATGTATTTTTTTCTTTTTTGCTTTCAGATCTGACAACCCTACCTAATCACTTACAAACGACCACAAGCAGCATTTAATTTAATTGAATTGACAAGAGTTCCGAATAAGAAAGATGCAAACATAAATAAATGTCACCGATATAAAAGGGGGTCCCTAATATCTATTACTATGTTTAACCTAAACTAATCAAATCCTAATGAAAGGATTTGTAACAGTTTTTTTCTTTCTTAAGCACTAAATAGCTATCTTCTTGTGGACGTTAATTGATTAGATAATTATATCATATCTAATAAAATATTTTTGTTTCCCCATAAATAGAAAGATAATAAATAATCTAACAGCAGAAGACCAAGTATTAACTATAACAAGAAATAGAGATTCACTAACTAAGCATTTGTAATTTTAAATGCTTTGTAGCTTTTTTTTACTAAAAAAATTGGTTAGAGTATACAAAATTGGATCCTCCATCTTATGGATTCTTGTACAATTGAAGTAGAAATTAATATATATAATATTAATTTTCTGACTTCATCATATGATAACTTTTTTCTTCTTCTTTATTCTCCATCAATAAATGTACCTGGTCAATTAAGTAGTGATGATGTTGAGCGATGATGATTTTGGATCGATTAATTTCATAAATTAATAATATTTTTAATTTCAGAAATTAATAAAATTGTTTTAAGCAATTTAATAAACAATAAAATGGAACATGACTCCCACAAATGCATAGTATTATTGCGCATCACTTAAATTGGTGCCATATCATACAAGAGAGTCAAATTCATGGGGAAATTACAGAAGAAAAAAACACACGGGACAAAAATTGTGGATTGATTATAATAAGAGATCAAAAATGTATTTAAATGAAATAAATAATACCATCAATATTTTGGAAACTTGGACCTCTTCAAGTAATATATATATATACAAGGTACAAATATTGATGAGGAATGCTAATACTAATATAGAGTCACAAAAAAAATAAAAGTTATCACATGAAGAAATCATAAAATTAATCAAGTATATAATTCTACTTTAGTTGTACAAAAATCCATAAGATGTCATTTTTTTATAACAAAAAATAAAAAATTAATTGGTTCCGAAGACACATTCAGACAAACCTTAAAATTCAAAGATTGTTGAAATAGTTATTTAGGTATTATCTATTAAGGGGGTTCTCACATCGACCGTAATAATTGAACACACTCTTATAAGTTTTGTATCAACTCTTTATCAAGTGAACCAACTCACAAATCTATAAGATATCAAAGACATAAATTCATACCGGTAAAATATGTAATTTTCAATTGAAATGAAAGTAAATATTTATTAGGCTAAATTGTATCCGTGGTCCCTTAACTTAATTTCAGTTAACATTTTAGTCTTTTATTTTTTTTTTCTTTCGATTTGATCCTTTATTTTAATTTTAAGTGACAATTTGATCTTTTATGTTTTAAAATGTCAACAATGTTATCCTTTTTTTGTGCAAAAATTCATCAAAAATTTCAAACAAAACCCATAAAATTAATTATCATCCTCAATATAATGCAAATTTCATCAAATTCATAACTTTAATATTTAAATAAACACATATTTTCATCTCTAACAACATCAAATAAACAATAAAGGACCAAATCAGGGAAAAAAAGATAAATGACTAAAACGTTAACTGAAATTAAGTTAAGGGACTACAGATGTAATTTAGCCTATTTATTAACCACTCTATTATGGTTTCCCATTTTTTCATATAAGTTTTATTCTGCTCGCTCTTATTAGCTACTACCATATGCAAACACTACACTTTTAATGAAAAGTAAAACATCTCATCTAGGAGACACTTATTTATCTTCACATAAAAATTAGGAGACACTTATTCAAGTTACATTTTTATTCTTTCTTCTTTTATTTTTCTCACATTCTTTTTACTATTCTTTTCAATATTTAAAGTTCTCCCAATGAATTGTTCTTCTAATCAATATGAATTTTGATGTCAGTAAAGTAATATATTTGCCAAAAAATTAAAGAACCAATTTCTTTTGAAATTAAGCATTAAATAATGTGGACATATTTTGATATAGATTTTGATCTATGCATTCAACAATGACAAAAAGAGTTCCCTTAGGATTATGCCAAAATTTGATACAAATCAACAAGTCTTTACCAACCTACCACTTTGAGCATTTTCTTTTATCAATGAAACAAAAGAATTATTTTACAACAGTTTGATTAAAATAAAAAATCAAAACCACAAATTAGGGCCAACCTTAGTTGATATCTATCTCATGGTTTGTCTATTTCCTACCATAGATCAATATGCAAAAAATAATCCTAAAAAAATTTACATTTGTAATCTTTATTATTGTTTTTTATATAGAGGTTCTATCCAATTCGCTTTATTTATTGATTTAGTTATAGATTCCCTTTATCAGAGTATTAAATGTGAATATATTTTTCAACCGTAATTCAAATATAGTTTTGTCATGTTGTAAGAATTTAACTTCTTCCACAAAATGTAACACTTAATTTATCTTTGATCATGCATGAGTTCACTTTATTATTGTTTTATTAATAATGTTGGTTTACATTTATTTATCCAAAAAAATTATTAATAAATAAATGACAAATATCTTGTTAAAAATAAATAAATGAAAATATATTTTCTTTTGCCTCTTACAGCTAAAGTTATATGCTTTTTTTATTTTTATTTTTATTTTTATTTTTGTTACATAAAAGTAAACATCCCTGTCTATCTTTAGCAACTTAGAAATATTACTATTCATTTGGGCTAAAAAAATACATATTTTTATAAGCACTAAAATTAAAAGGTAAACTCAACAAATTTAACCTCATTAAAAATAATTAGCCAATTTTTATCGTATTTTGTTTTTTCTATCTTTAAAATTCACATTTATTCATTAAACTAATTTTTTTCTTAGAAATCAAACTAACTTATGGACTAAAGAATTTAACATTATTATAGGAGATAAAAAGTTGATTTGATAGCTGAGATGTATGAGTTAAGGAGTGCTGAAATAAAGAGGTCAATAATTTAATTTCGATCTTTAACATAATTCTAACAATGTAAACATAATATTAATTGGATTGTTTAAAAAAAAGAATTTGCTCGTGAATAGAAACTTTTTGCATTTATTACTCATGAATCCAACCCTATCAATTCATGATAAGGTTGATAGAGTATAATAACCATGAATATGAATAAAAAGTTATTAATAACCATGAACAATAGATCATTTTATTTTTGACCTTATGACAACAATTAAGTTTAAAAAAAATCATTTTCAACCCATAGCACCAAAAAAAAAATCATTTTGATCCACATAAATATATAATAATTCTTGTCTGATGCAGTAACGATAGATAGACATGTTTACTATTATGCAACAAAAGTATAAGATAGACATTCTTTTAAGTGTAAGAGGCAAAATGAATGATACTTTTCATTTATTTATTTTTCTATAAGATATTTGTCATTTATTTAATAGTACTTTTCTATGATAAATAAATATAAACCAACTTTATTACTAAACAAGAAAGTGAACAGCTCATAAATTCATCCAACATGAGCATATATAGAGAATAATAAAAATTACAACCATGACATATAAGTGATTTATACATAAATGAAAAATTCTCTAGCATTAATTCTTGCATATCTATTTATGGTAGAAAATGAAAAAACCTATGAGATAGTATGCATTTACTGATGCTGGCCCCATTTTGTGGTTTTGATTATTATTGGTTTTAATCAAAATTGTAAAATGATTCTTTTGTTTCACTTAGGAAAGAGAGTGTTCAAAGTGGTAATTTGATAAGGAGTTAGTTGGTGTGTATCAAATTTAGACATAATCCTAAGAGTTTTTTTATTTTTTTTATTTTATTTCAATTTTATTATAGATGCAATCTATATCAAAATATGTCGCCATTATTCAATACTTAATTTCTATTTTGTTTAATGCATAGATGCAATCTATATCAAAATAGATGCAATTTTGATCAATTTTATTCAAATAAATAAATAAATAAATAAAAAATTGGATAGTGTCTCTATCTAAAAAATCAACAACAAAAATTACAAACGTAACTTTTTCTAGGATTATTTTTCGTATATTGATCTATGGTAGAAAATAGGCAAACCATGATATAAATGTCATCAATTAAGGTAGTTTGAGCGACTTTGAATTATGGCATTTGAAGATGTGGGATGCTCTTGTTCAACACAGTTTGTTAGAGGCGTTGAAGACAACGTTAATAATTGAGAAAGTTCACAGTGCAATTATCTTGAGCCTTTGAGATAAGGTTCTAAGACAATGAACAACAAAGAAGACTGCTGCAAGAATTTGGGTCAAACTCAAAGGACTGTAGAGGACAATATTTAGTAAATTGTCTCTATCTCAAGCTTTTTATGTTTTCTTTCGGTTGCAATCTTATTAATTTTATTTTATTATTTCTTTAACCTTTTATAAACTATTCAATTATGGATTTCTTCGACAATTTTTCATCTTCTCTGAGTTTTTTTATTGGATTCATATTCTTTGTTATCATTATCAAAGAGATAAATTATATTTTCACATAAGAATCTAAAATATAACATAACTCAAAACACAAATTGAAAAGATAAACAAGTGATGTTGATTTTGAGTTTCAGAAAACTATTTTTAAAATAATTTTCAGCCACTAAAAATATTACTGAATTGAGTTGCGAACTAAGTCGCTCTCTTTAAGATGTTTCGCGGAACTATCTAAAATTGTGCAAGATAGTTAAAATTGTATCATTATTCTACTGCACCGTAGAAAACCGTTCTAGAATTATACCCTCAATATAGTTATAATGACCATTCTAAAAATATGGTTCTTAAGACCACTCATATATTGAAGGAACTATGACACAAAAACCACTCTAAAAGGACAATGGTATTAGGAAAACTCAAAAATTGAATGGACATTAAAAAAAATGCAGAAGTGCCTCAAAAGAGTATAACTCCACTTCAACCCTAAGGCGACTCCTATAACTTTTGAAGAATCTGGTCCGAGGCTCTTATTCCGATCACTTAAAGCTACCACTGCATTTTTGTTAGAAGCTAAGAACGAGGTCCACAAAGTAGAACTATCCTCCTAACTAATTCTAGGCATCCCATTCCCTTCTATCAAAGGTAGATTCTGCATACTCACTAAGAAGTGATGAAAGAAGTAGCGAAAAATTTCCTATCAAACATCAGCTACCTCTTCTACCCACACATTCTCCACAAATAACACAAAAATCAAGTTCTTTTTCTCCCTTGCCTCTTCACACAAGAGTAAAGATAGCTCGTATTTGTCTCCCTTTCTTGGAACCACCTCGATCTTGATCTTTGAAAGACCTGAGAGTCTTTAGATTTTAGAAGCTCTCAAAGATTGGCTAAAGCCATGTTCCTAGTTGCAATCTCCTCTATTGAAATATTGGACGTTCCTGCCTTAACATCCAGTACTTTGATATCCTCAACAAGCCCTCGGATCTTAATATCGAGGTTTCCAAAGACCTTTTTATTCCATGTTTTAAGGTCCCCTTTAAGCGCCTTCACCTTTTTCTTAAGAGTAAAGACCACCCTACTTGAGGAAATTGACCTAGCACACCTCTTGGTGACAAACTCGTGGAGGCTCTTGGTGACCAACACTTGATGGAAATACCCTACATATCCAATCATCCCCTGAATACGATCAAGTGGCCCCGTCGTTAGGTTGGAACCACGTAAAGCGCTTACCTACGGAGGAAGATGCACAATCCCCACATTTGAAATAAAACTACCAAGCTTGTTAATCTCAATAAATGCGCCCTTCCCATGTACCCAAATAACACCCCTTTCTTCCGCTTTCAAAAAGAACCGAGTGAAAATCCCTTACCATACTCCAAACATTATCCTCTAAAGAATCCTTAATTCTAACTAAGTTGCTCCACATAATTCTCTTATTAGATAAAACACATTTGGAATAATTATTGACCACAAAGAAACGTGGTCTAAGAGTCCCCATTCCATACACACCCCTAGAAACTTAACTCTAGAGCAAGAAAAATTGAGGTCCCTTTAGACTTACATTAGATAGAGAAAAGTTCCCAATTATTCTCTATTATCAGGGTAAAATTAACTCCAATCACAAAATGAATTTTTCTCAAAGAAAATAACAAAGGACGCCGTCAACAATTTCTAGTTTAGTTTCTTTGAAAGCCAAAAAAATTAAGAAGATTATAAATTATTATCTCCTTAATTTTATTCTTCTTCTCCCTACCGCCCAACCCTCTAATATTGATGGACCTAATAATCATTGGTCAAACTATGTGGACTTCATATGGACCTCTCTCATCCAATACCTCTCCTTAAGGTCAACAAATTTGTTTTCCCTTGTAAAAAGTTTTTTTAACATTAGTAACATTGTGTGTTTCACTAGTACTCCACCGAAGCTAATTTCAAGTGACGATAAAAAAGGAGCAACCAATGCAGGAAGAAAAAAGTCAAGTTAATTAAGATCTGGAGTGTTCCTTACCTCCATCAGAGTGGGAATTAGATTCCTTACCTTTAGAATGATGTCATCATAAAAAAAAGTGGAAAGGACTTACCTATATCATTTTGGTGCACATGGTACATCCATTTTTTTTTTACATATCTCTCAAACATAATTAATGTCATGTGTTATTTTTGGCTTAGAAAAGTTTATCAACAAAAGACAAGATTTATTATCAAGAGAAATTCAACTTACATTTTTGTTACAAAGCATTATAAGTTATAATTAGGGGAAGTAGAAGGGTAGATATCAAAATAAGAATCCATTTTTCAACAAAATAAGAATCCATTTTTCAACTTGGTTGAGCGTAAACTATGAAGATTAAAGTGTTATTTAATGTTTTTATAAAAATATTTACTATAAATTGTCTTCAATTAATTATTTTATATATTTTTTAAAATAATTTGAAGCAAAAACAATATGTCGAAGTATGCCGATTACAATCTAATGTTATTATTTTTTAGCTTGTTATCTTCAAATTTAGAAAAGAGACCCACAAGGGTTTGGAGTTGATATCAATATTAACAAGAAGTTAGTTTTTCATTCATATTGCCGTTTTCTTAAAATTAAAATCCACAAGCACACTAATTTATAAATCTTAAAAAAAAATTAACCTTTAAATGCTAGCTAGCCATTGATCTACAAAACTTACCTATATGAATTATTATGTGAAAAATTATTGTATATTGGATATTTATTTTTAAATATAAAAACATAATATAGATGATGTGGATTTGTACTAGATATGTGTCTAATAGTCTATGGGCCACAATATGAGTATAAAGCAATATACATCTAATTAATAAGGGTGTTAAAGATTCTATAAAATAAAGGAAACTGATAAAGACATAGGAAAAAGGTAGAAAAAAATAATCTAATGTTATTATTTTTAAAAAATTTATGATTAACTAAAGCCGTAGTAATTGTTATTATATTTTATAATTGTTTTAACGATATTTAAATTTTATTCTTTTGAGTTATAAATTTAAACTATTTATCTTTAATCAAAATAGAAAAATTAAACTTTTATCTCTAAAATAACATTTTAAATATTATTAATTAATTAACCAACTCTCAAATACAAATCTACAAACTTAGCAAATATATAAAAAAGTTAAAATATCAACTTACCAACTATTTTACTTTGATGAACTCTTTTACATGGTTCTCAAACTAAAAAGTTTCCTTTTACAAAGCAAGCAACAGTAGCTAAATATGAATAAACTAGTTAATAATTTAGAGATATCTATAGAAAGTTCCAAATGTTAAAAATTGAATGTATATAAGTAAAAGATGTGTGTAATTGGTGGAGGATTTCTTGTAGTCCATGTGGTCCAAAACAAATGTTTCACATGTTGGGAGAGATTATGCATTTGATGGGTTTTATTTATGTCTTTGGACATACCATTAATTGTATATATCTCGTGAGTTGGATTTGTAATTGTATCCATGTTACATTTAACTCTCTACAAAATCAGTTATATATTTAACAGACATACTATATTTCTCTCTTTTTGTTAACAATAGAAGAATAATTTTAAAAAATATGTATATTATCACAATTTAAGAGTGACTATAATTCTATGCTACATAACAGTACACCTTAATATAATATTTTTAAGGGTATATCTAATATGGACTTCTAATAAAATAGTCTATTAATTATACGGACTTCTATTAATAAAAAAAAGCAAAATTTATCTCTAGCCTAAGACCATATTAGACAATCTTTATTTTTAATAAGAAAATTTTGGACAAATATTTTGGTCGAAGAAATATACCAACTATCCGAATCATAGTTGTCTATCTAATATAGACAAACAATATTTTAGAAAAGTGTCCCAAACATATTTTGGAATTTTTTTTGAGAGGTAAATTTCATCCAATATTAATTCTTTATATTGACATACACTAATCTAATAAATTTTTTAGTCTAATAATTATCTTCAAAGTTAGAAAAGTGTCCCACAATATTTTGCAATTTATTATAGGCAGGTTAATTTTTCTAGTCCCTCACGCTACGCTTTCTTATTCATCATATATCTTATTCGACGCGAGACTCTTAACATATTGATTTTTAATTATTTATTTGAGTGTTTATGCATTTTATATATAGTTAGATACACTCAAATATTTCAGAAAGATCTTAAAATAACCGATTGCTGTTGATACATATGATTGCATCTTTCGCTCATATCCATTATAGTTTACAATTTTGCATTTGTAAGCTATAAGTAAATTCATTGTAAATCATTGGTTGATGGTTTCTTTTTTTTTTTTTTATGTTGCATGAGTTATGTCTTATCTATTCTATAAAACAAAAAAAAATTTGAATATGTATTTTTTCAATTTTGTATATAGTCAAAGTTCTGTATATTTTTTTTTGTCGTAAAGGAGATTTAATATAATCAAAGATTTTTTTTAATCTCAAAGAATTATTATTGTAATGCAGTTTTTTAATTATATAATGATGAGAATTATAAAATGTATTAATTATCGTTGTAACTATGCAGGTCACTTGGATGAAATGTGGCGGATTAGTAGTGGCGTGCACTTTTGACCATAGCATAGCCGACGCTTATTTAGCAAACATGTTCCTTGTATCATGGGCCAAAATAGCCAGACCCAACAACAACAACAACAAGCCCATGAGCCCAACAACACAACCTATTTTCCGACGCTCACTTCTCACCCCACGACGCCCATCTGAATTTAAACATTAGTAAACCATACAATTAATGCACCATCCACTATTTTTTTTTTTCTTTTCGAAAATTGCTCACCATTCATTATTTTTTTTTTTACTAAAACACCGTATTCATTCATTAAAATTAATAAAAAATTATATAAATAAAAAATATAACAATTAAAAATTATTACAATTGAAAAAGATGATTTATAAATAAATTCACAACATCTAAGTTAATAGTATGCAACGATAAAATATTTACAAATGTGAAAAAATTCACAAATATGATAAAATTGAGATGTTCGAAATACCGATACTTCTAAAATTGTAATGTTGATGACGCCAAAATTATTGATTGATTTTGTGTATGATCGAAGTTGATATGTTAATTTGAACTAGAAAGCAACGCAGTAAGATGAAAAAAATAAAATATGCAACAAGATGAGAAAATAAAACATTGTATCAAAACGACGAATAAACACAATACCACACAAAAAAACAAAACCACAAAAAAAAATATATGTGCAAATCGCTTAATTAGACAAAAGAGAATAAAAAATATTTAAATGATTTTAAATTAAAAATTAATTTTAAATCACCTCTTAAGTGAAAAAATAAATATCGATGGAAGAGATAAAAAGGAGGAGCGGTAGAAGCTCTCACCATCCAACTAGTAAGCAAGCAAAACAAAATATTGGACCACATGCAGATGTAAGGTACCCTTTTTCTCAGAGTCAATGTAACATAAATAAATTAATAAAAATATAATAAAGAAAATAATCAAAATAAAAGGGTGTAGATCTTCTCCTAGGTATTTATTTTACTTTACCTAGGTATTTATTTTACTTTACTTTCTCATTCATTTTTTAGTTTAGTTTGCATGCATTTCAAAGTTTTACATAATTAGTAAATTATAATTAATTATGTGATGATTTTATAAATAATTATAATGAAAATGAAACATTATTAATAATTTAGTGATTGTGATTTTCGGTATAAAAATTATTTATATTGATAATATATATAAATGTTTTAATTCATTTTTGTTAAGTTTAATTGGCATCATATAAGCCACATATGCAAGAATCGTTATCCATTGTCTATTGCGAATTTACCCTATACTCCTAAGTTATTTTTTAATTGATATTTTTTAAAAGATATTAGTTTTTATATAGAATTTAAGGGTTTGTAAATTCTACACTCGCATTTAACGAAAAATTATCATGTTTTCACGTCATACTCTCGATTTTAAAATGACTACACAAAAATGGTGTAATGTGACAAAAATGTGAATTCTTATGGTTAATGTAAAATTATTTTATGAAAATAATGTATACTTTCCAATTCTTTTTTATATATTAGTTGTATTTTGAGTAAAATAATATATTAGTAGTTTTTAAATGTTAATAATTATATTTTCGTTAATGAAAGACACTTGGAAAATTATATGAATATTTTAAATTTATTATTAATCAAAAGTATTTCTTGATTTGCACAGAAACGACTTTAAAAGACATGCATGATATATAGAAATATAGGGATAGTAATTAGTAAAAGCTTATCCATCTATTGTAATGAAATAAAAAATAAAATAAAATCAACTATTGTAATTAGTATCAACATTTGACATAGACCTTCAGATATGTATTTTGATATAATTAGCAATAAGTGATGCATGCATGCATCAAACCAATTTTTTCAATTGATATACATGGATCAATTATGAGAGTGATATAAATTAAAGAGGAAAAACCATTTCAAATTAAGCTCTTACACTATACAAATTAAGCTCTTGCTTAATCTCACTCCACTTTTCATATCCTTCTACTCTCCAATTGGACTTGATTTCAACAACACTCGACTTGATCCTTTCATAGCTCTATTTCTGTTGCTTATTATCATATATTATTATAATATGCATGTCACCACCAACACTCATTCATTTCCTAATTGATTATTTTACACATTCATATATATTAAATACTGAATTAATTTGTTTGTTTAGACATGAGAGAAATCAGAGGTATTATTATTTTTATTATACTTATATAATAACATTTAAATTCCAATTAGTTTTTTTTTTCTTTCATTTCTATATATCTTAGATATTTTATATTATGTTTAATTAATAACAAAAAAAAATATAATTCTCTAATTAAGATAATTTTTATGCTTATTTATATTTATTTATTATCAAAATAGACTACTAATAAAAAAATGACAAATATCTTATTAAAGAAATGATCAATATATGTTGTTTTCTCTCTTACCCTAAAAGAATGCAGTTTTATACTTTTGTTATATAAAAGTAAACATGTCATTATTGCAACTTTCAAGTATTATTATTCATTTGGTTCAAAATGATTTTTTTTTACTTGTTGTCATGTAGCCCAAAACTATAATGATCCAATCATAGTTATTATTAAAAAAACAAGTAGCCAATTTTCATCTTATTTTGTTTTCACATTCTCTTTGGAACTCAATATTTCAATTAGCAATCTAGGTAGGACAACCCATTGGTGACATGCATTTCCTAGTCAAACCAAACACTCCACCACTTTCATAAAAATATGCGTGACATATCCATCTTTTCTACAAACCTCTTGCTACATATAAACCTCTTGTTGCCCACTTAGAAGCACATTAACAAAATTTACTCATTAGTCTTTTATTTCTTATTGATATTTACTAATAAATTTCTTTGTTTTCAAATATTTGATAATCTTTATAACTTGTTGCACTAACAAGATCTTTAATCATATTTCTATTACAAGTATGTCACTAATGAAAAACACTCTTTTCTCTGTTCTTTACAAAGAAGAATAAAAACCAAAATATCTTTTATTGTTTTAATTTGTTAGTTTTAAAAACAATAAAAGTGAGAATATCTGAAAAGCTAGAGTTGCCAACTATTTAATTTTATTCCTTAGGGCTTAGGGCTTGATATCTTTTATTCCTTAGGGCTTGTTTGATAATGTTTTACTTTTTAGTTTTTGAAAACTATTTTATAAATAAATTTTAGAAAGCTCTTTTAAAAAATATATATATATATATGTTTGGGAACTCCAATTTTTAAAACAGTTTTTGACTGGAGAGTTAAAAAAAACTGAAAAATAAAAAGTAAAACACAATTTATCTGTTTTGTTTTTTTAATTTTAAAAAGTATAATATTAAAAATAGTTTTTTTAAAAAAGTAATCCAAACAAGTTTTAGTTTTTAAATTTTAAAATACTAAAATAGAGTTTTTGGGATGTGAATCAAACAAGTCCTTAGTCTTTTTGAAAAGAGTTTTTAAGTCTTTTAGAAAACAGTTTTTAAGAAGCAGAGGAAAACATTTTTTTTCTTTTGTAGATTTTTAGAAACAAAAATACTTTTGGAAACTGTTAGGAGGAATTTAGCTTTGCTGTTTCTTTTGCCTTTTATTTAAGTTTATTTATTTGTTTTATTTTTTATTTTTAAAAAAAACAGAATCCAATATTTGATTTATTTACACTTTTTTCTTTTCATGTTTGTATTAACTTTATTTTTTATATACACTTTTATCCTTGTGTGCATAGATTATAACTAATTTTTTTGTTGCGTCATTATTAGCTTGAAAATGGAAGGGAGATCTTTTGTTTATCTTTTGCTTCTCCTTTGTAACATTACTTCACTATTGTTACAATGTCACGGAACATCCAAAGATGACTTAAAGGCAAATAATATTCTTCATCTCTCTTTATCATATTGCCATGGTTCATATTTTCATTTTAATTTTATAATTTAATTTGGCTAGAGTTGTTCTTATTTATGATAAATGTTTTATTTTAAATGTAGACTTACATTGTCTACACCGGCAAGACTATGGACGATGAAGTTTCATCATTGGTCCGTCATCAAAATATGCCACAAGAAGTTGCAAGCAGGTTAAAAATAGTAGCTAAAATTTGGAATTTTAGTGCTTTATTGAAAAACAAAAATATAATGAAAAACAAAAATATATAATATATGTTTGACTTATTTAAATAACTTGTTTTTCTCTATTCACGACTTTATCAGCAATCGAGTGTCAAAATCTGTACTTTAGCACTATAAACGTAGTTTTAGTGGCTTTGCTGCATAGCTAACCGAGGAAGAAGCGAACAAAATGGCAGGTGATTTTGGAAAACTATCTTTTATTATTGACCTATCTTTTCTACTTACGTATTTGTACATTTGTTAACTATGAAAATTGTGATACATAGCACATGTTGGGGTGGTGTCTGCCTTTTCAAATGAAAAAAGAAAACTCCTTACAACAAAATCGTGGGATTTTATTAGCTTTCCACAATATGTGGAGAGAACACATTCTGAAAGTGACATTATGATTGAAGTACTTGATTTTGGAATTTGGCCAGAATCTGAAAGTTTCAATGATAAAGGATTGTGCTCACCTCCTAAGAAGTGGAAGGGAACCTGCCTAGGTGTTGATTTCACATGCAACAAGTAATATGTTACGACTACTTAGACACAAATTCTTAAAGTTGCAACAAGGTTTAGTCACAACAAGAGGTGTGACGATATGGAAATTCCTTTGATGGAGATTCATCCAGGTATAAAACATTCATATGTTTAAACTTAAAATTAACGATGTGTAAAACATTAAAATTTTGGCTAAACAATTAAGGTGAAAGTTATTCCTTAGTGTTCTTTTATTTAACAAAAACACAATACAAAGATTAAAGGGATACAATATATATAAGGATTGATATTAAAAGGTACTACTTTTACAATGACAAATCAATATATTTAACTCCATAATATTTTAAATATTCACATAATGAACTTAATTGAAATTTAGAATATTCACATATTTTAACTTCCAGATTAGATTCCAACTTCCTTCCATTTTGAAATTGGAAGTACCAATAAAGTCATTCAGACAGAACATGTAAGTACTTCGGACATTGTACATGTCACTAGAATCGGTTTTCCAGATTCCAATATCCTCACTAATTAAGTCAAAAAGAGGTGTTTTTAGAATATTTTAAGCAGTGCTAGGATAAAAAAATTGTTGTTACTAGGGATCTATTCTATTCTTTATGTCAAGGCATAATCAAACTATCAACACATGCATTTGCATGCTGATCATGCATCCCTAGTGGTTTAACAAGGCTAGACTCATCACTTAGCCAATTTTCATTCCACAAATGGATACTAGATCCGTTTCCAACACTCCACTGAGACCTCGTCTGCAAAAGAGGTTTAGCACTATAAAGACTCCTCCAATCATATCTTGGCCTGTAACCAAGGTTAGCAAACAAAATTCATCATTTTTTTCAATATCATCCCCTAAAGCAGGGGGTAGCCAGAATGTGCTCATTACATAGGACATAATAGCTTAAAGAACATATATATATAGGACTTCTCGACCTGCTTAGGAGAGACTTTTACTACTCTTTGAGTTGATCTTGCGCCAAACTCTGTCCTTAATGAATTTGAAAGAATTTTTTTACTTCTACCAAATATTGAGGATAGTCCTAAATATTTTACAGTCCCTAATACCAAGAGCACACCTAGAAGGTCTGTAATCATACCATTCAAGTCTTCATTCACATTTTTACTACAAAACACCTCTTTTTTGTGCAAATTTATAGTTTGATCTGACGCAACTTTGTAAACAAACAAAATACTTTTCATAGTCTCTCTTTCTCTAATAAATGCTCTAAATAACAAGAAGCAATCATCTACAAACAGAAGGTGTGAAATAACTAGGCATTTCAGCACACTTTGACTCCATGGAGGTCACCACAACTTTCTGCCTTTTTGATTAAGAGCCTTTTAGCACATAAGATGAATAGATACGACGATAATAGATCACCTTGTCGGAGACCTCTTCCTGGGATAATAGGATCAAAACTATAATTATTTACTATGACATTGTATTCTACTGACTCAACACAAAGCATAATCCAATTCATCCACTGATTTGAAAAAGCCAAAGTAGTCAACACCTCTCGAAAGGTAACTGCAATTAATGTCGTCATAACTTTGTTGGTATCCAGTTTCAATGCGACGTGACTAACTCTACCACAGGTCTTGGTTTTCATGTGATGAACAATTTCAAGTGCTGACATTGCATTGTTAAATATGGACCTATTTGGTACAAAAGCTGATTGGTGATCAGATACACATTGATGTATAACATGTTTTAATCTGTTGCAAGAACCTTCGCCACAATCTTATAAATCACATAACAAAGAGCTATAGGCCGCCAATCTTTTATGTTCTTCTGTTCATCACCTTTCAAGATGAGAGCTATATTGGCAATCTTTAGTGTATTATGAAATACACATTCATGAAAAATTTCACTACCACATTCTCCCATCGCGTTTATGTATTGTAAGCTTGTTCCGCTTTAGCCAATTGACGCCTCTATCATATCCTCCATTTTTGCTCCACCAAAATGAATTAATCATTTGTTTCAATATCATCCCCTAAAGCAGGGGGTAGCAGGAATATGCTCATTACATCAGACATAATAGCTTAGAGAACATATTTATTTAGGACTTCTCGACCTGCCTAGGAGAGACTCTTACTACTTCATGAGTTGATCTTCCGCCAAACTCTGTCCTTAATGAATTTGAAATATTTTTTTTACTTCTACAAAATATTGAGGATTATCCCAAGTATTTTCCAGTCCCTAATACCAAGAGCACACTTAAAAGGTTCGTAATCATATCATTCAAGTCTTTATTCACATTTTTTTTCTAGAAAACACCTCTATTTTTTTTTGTTGCAAATTTATAATTTGATCCGACGTTGCTTTGTAAACAAACAAAATAGTTTTCATAGTCTCTACTTCTCTAATAGATGCTCTGAAGAACAAAAAGCAGTCATCTGCAAATAGAAGATGTGAAATAACTTGGGCATTTCGACACATTTTGACTCCATGGAGGTCACCACACTTTCCGCCTTTTTTTATTAACGCTGATAGCCTTTTAGCACATAAAATGAATAGATACGAGGATAATGAATCACCTTGTCAAAGACCTCTTCTTGGAATAATAGGACCAACACTATCATTATTCATTATGACATTGTATTCTACTGACTCAACACAAAGCACAATCCAATTCACCCACTGATTTGAAAAACCCAAAGTAGTCAACACCTCTCGAAGATAACCCCAATCAATGCGGTCACAAACTTTGTTGGTATCCTGTTTCAATGTGACGTCACCAACTCTACCACGGGTCTTGGTTATCATGCGATGAACAATTTAAAGTGTTGACATTGGATTGTCAAGTATGGACCTATTTGGCACAAAAGCTGATTGGTTATCAGATACACATTTATACATAACATGTTTTAATTTGTTTTCAAGAACATTTGTCACAATCTTATAAATCACATTACAAAGAGCTATAGGTCGCCAATCTTTCATGGTCTTTTATTCATCACCTTTCGGGATCTGAGCTGTATTGGCAATATTTAGTGTACTAGGAAATACACTTGTCATAAGCTAGACAGAACATTCTTGAAAAATTTCACCTCCACACAAAGATAAATAATGATGATAAAATCCTAGGTTCAAACCATCAGACCTCAGATACTTATATGCCTCCATAGAAAAACAACTTCTTTGAATTGTTCTATTAGAAAAGGAGAAAACATCTTATCATTATCTTCCGCATCTATAGCACGCTAAAGAGCATTCAAAGCAGGAGCATGAACGCTTTGTGTGTGTTAATAAAGAGTAGTAAAATAGTCTCTAGCAACATGACATGACTCACTATGTTCGGTGAGCTAATTCCCATTGTCACCTCAAGAAAAATAATATGATTTACCTTACGTCTAGATGTGGCAAGCACATGAAAAATTTAGTATTTAGGTCCCCTTAGTTAAACCATAATGATTTAGCTTGTTGTCGCCAAAAAGTGTCTTCCCTAACTAGATGTGTAGCATTTGCTTTTGTGTGATTAAACATTGTTGCATTTGTGTCGCTGCCCAATTGACACTCTCTATCCAAGGCTTTCCAACATTGTGTGATTTCTTGAAGAAACTTATAACAGTTAGTTCTACCCCAAGCCTCCATATCATTAGCACAAGTTTCTAGTTTAGTAAGAAGATCCAGATAGGAGTTAAAAACCACCGTGATTGAACAAAATCATCAAACTCATTTTCAAGTAAGCATGCATTTTCAAATTTAACTGTACGAGAAGTAGAACATGTTGGTCTTCTTCCCACGTGTCACAAAAACAAAGGGTAATGATATGAAACTAGAGCTACTAGATTTTCAAGATTTGCAATGGGAAAAATTTGCTACCACAAAGAACTAGCCAAAGCAAGATCCAATCGTTCCTCCACAGCTCGTACAGTTTCCAAACTCTTAAACCACGTAAAAGGGTAACCATCCATATACACATCAGTCAACTCAGAGTCGGACACTGCTTGTCAGAAGCCATTTATTAACCACTGCTCAATCCACTCTACCCTTTTTGTCTTATAAAGACCAGATGTCATTAAAATCCCCAATTATGCACCAAGGTAAATTATAAACTAGTGCAAGGTTACCTAACATATTCCAAGCATCTATCCGACAATGACTCTCAGGATAGCTATAACACCTTGTCAACCGCCATCGTCCAACACTACTCTCCACCACCTCAACATCAACATGATTGGTTGAAAAACCAATAATAACGCAATGAAAAGATGAGCGCTAAAACATGGTTATGCCTCCCTCCACTTCTTAAGAATTAATAGTTTCATCAAATAGTTAGTTAGCTTTATATTTGTCATTGACATTAATTTAAAGCTCCTTGTCCGATGTCCAATAATCCTAGAGAAATTTTAACATTTTTTTATTAAATATGAATTTTTTTAAATGACATAAAATCAAGACAAAAGTAATAAAAATATGCACTTAGAAATCAAATTTTGATATCACTTTTTGCGGAAGAATTTTTTATAATGCTATAAACACGTATGCAAAAAAAAAAAAATTCAAAAAAATATATTCAAATTTCAATAGAGACTAAAATTGCATGCATGATAACTTTGTAGGGATAAAAATCTGAAAAATGTGATTTTTTTATTGAGACTTCAAACAAAATTAAATTTTTTTTTATAGAAATTAAAATCTTACTTAGCCCTCAAATCAAATTTTCCCCAGTGAAAAAACATGTTAAAAATAAAATAATTAACATTATTCATTAATTTGTTGGAATTTTAACACTAACTAAAAATTATATATACAAGTTATAGAAAATATCAATATTTCAAGAGAAATCATGAACGGCGTACCTTTAGAATTCGAGAGAGATCGCACTTGAGAGAATAAACATGAGTGATGCACTAACCTCATTCCTATATAGAATTTAGAGTGTTCTCAACAATGAGTTAACCGTATAATGAGACAACGATTAAATAGTTAAATGACTTAATAAAAAAATCTCTCATTAGACTTAATAGAATGGTTCAATAGCCCATCACGATGCATTCAAAAACATAACTCATTACATATTTATCAATTTATTAGTACTTAATAACTATATACCATAATTTATATTTAATAATAATTCCCAATAATTAATTATTATCAATCTTATAGTTATAATTAATATTCTAACATAATTAACCAACTCTCCAACTAAAAACCATTACTTTGAAAACATATAGAAAGCTAAAAATAATTTAATGATTTAACATTTATAAACAAAAATTAACTTGAATTAAATGGTTTAGTATCATTTTATTTAATTTTTCATCGGAAGTTAATGTTCCTTAAAATAAAATAATAAGAGGTTTTAAGTTACCAAATCACAAGAAACTCCACTATATATGAGCACAAAATATACTATTTATAACTTCTTATAACTTATTATCTGGAATTGAATGAACTAACACAAAACTATTGAGTTTTAATATGATCAAAATTTAGAAGCTTGGCCTCTTCTAATAATATATACAAGGTACAATTATTGATAGAGAATGCTAATATGAGTATAGAACCCTCATAGAAAAAAAAAATCACACGATATGTCAGAAACTTAACCAAATATATATTTCTACTTGAAATATTGGTGGAGAATACTAATACTAATATAGAGTCACATAAAAACTATAAATTATCTCATGATAAAGTCAGAAAATCAAGTAAGTATATATTTCTACTTCAATTAATAGTACAAAAATCCATAAGACTAATGTCGTGGTAAATATTTATATCACAAACAAAAAAAAAGTAAGTATTTATTAACCATACTCTATTAGGTTTGTCTTTTTTCAAATAAGTTTTATTATTCTCATTCTTATTAGCCACTACTGCACATGCAAAAACTACATTTAAAATGAAAAGTAAAGCATAGCATCTATATGTGACTCAAAAGTATTTGTCTTTGCAGTTCACAAAAAGTGTATCATTATTAGTGACATTGAATTTATCCATACTTGTTAGTTTCTTCATTTGAATAAAATCAATAGTATTGTTACATATAACATGAAAAATGTAATTCAAAATTTTTATCTTCACACATAAAATTAATTTGGAGGACTTTATCCAAGTTACATTTTAATTTTTTTTCTTCTCCTATTTTAATTACATTCTTTTTAATTTTCTTTTCAATATTTAAAGTCTTCCAAATTTGTTGTTCTTCTAATTAATATGAATTTTGATGAAAGTAGGGTAATATTTTTGCCAAAAAAAAATTAAAGAATTATACAAAATTAAAATTAAGCATTAAATAATGTGGACAAAATTTTATATAGATTAACCTATGCATTAAATAATGACAACAAAGGTCCCTTAGGATGATGCCAAAATTTGATACACACCAACAAAACTAGCATTTCACTCTCTTTTATCAATGAAACAAAATAATATTTTACAAATTTGATTAAAATAAATAATCAAAACCACAAAATGGGACCAACCTTAATTAATGCCATCTATCTCATGGTTTGTCCATTTCCAACCCTAGATCAAAAGCAAAAAATAATGTTAGGAAAATTTGCGTTTGTAATTTTTGTTATTGTTTTTCAGACAAGGCAACCTAATTCACCTTTTTCTCTTATAGATTTTTTTAGTCAAAGATAATTTAATTTAAAGTATGTCGCGTATTAAATGTGAATAATGTTTTTTGTCATAATTCAAATATTAGTTTATCACGTTATAGGAATTTAACATCCGCTAGATCCAACTCCTAAAATTGTGTATAAGATTGTTTTGTATAGAGTAAAAATTGTATGTTATTTTATAGAGACTAAATTTAATAGGTGGATATTTTATAGACTCAAATTAAACACATTTCACCCTTTTAAAAAATAACTAGCAAATTTTTATCTTATTTTGTTTTCTCTCTCTTTGGAACTCACATTTATTTATTAAACCAACTTCTTTTTATGAATCAAAGCAACTTATAAACTAAAGAATTAAATAAAACATTATTTCAAAGCAAAGACAAAATTTGAGAGTACGTAACTCCTGCCATAATCTATCCCTTGAATTTCCTAGCTAGCCAACAGGTATGATAGTAACAAAAATAACAAGTAGTTGAATTTTAAGTTCTTTATTTGTGAACGAATTTTTTAAAATATTGTAAACATGCCAACAAAAAATAATTCAAAAATATATGTTTACTCAATAACATAAACTAAAACTGTGTATAAGACTGTTTTATAGGAATTAACAATTATATGTTATTTTAGAGAGACTAAATTTAATAAATCAATATATTATAGACTCAAAACACATTTAACCCTTTTAAAAAATAACTAACAAAATATTTATCTTATTTTGTTTTCTCTCTCTTTGGAACTTACATTTATTCATCAAACCAACTTATAATCTAGAGAATTAAATATGAAATTCTTTTAAAGCAAAGACAAAATTATGACATTATTTCCTAGCTAGCCAACAGGTATGATAGCAATGGCTTACTCACCAAGAGCTCCTTATCAAACTAGCACTTTGAGCACTCTCTTTGATCAATGAAACAAAGGAATCATTTTTACCGAAATGATTAAAACCAATAATCAAAACCACAAAATAGGACCTGTCTCAGTTAATACAAACTATGTCATTGGTTTGTCCATTTGCTTCTATTGATCAATATGCAAATAAATGCTAGAGAAGGTCGTGGTTGTTATTTTTTGTTATTGTTTTTTAATCATTTGTCTTTTTTTTTTCTTTCCTAGATTTTCTTTTTTAAAGTAAGTATTTATTAGACACTGTATATTTAAACTTTTCGTCTATTATCAATATAAGAAACTAAAGCACTACACAAAAATCAACACTATATGATAACTAGAAAAAGAAAAAAAAATATACATACATATATATATATATATAAAATTTTCATTGTGTCTATTTTTTTTCAAAGTTGAATTATTCCAAAGTTCTCTGAATTATTTGGAGATTTTTAATAGGTGTCAAAACAAATACAAAATATTAATAATTTTTAATTTGACTTTCATATAAATTTCTGTTAATTATATACATAAATTTTTTAAGAACTTATATATTTCCTAAACTTTTTTTGTGAGGGAAACTTTTCTAAACATTTAAATAATTTATAATTACATTCTTAAATTGCTTAATATATATAATTACAAATTATTTAAAATAATTTTTGAAATGTAAATATCAAATTTTTGTCTAAATTTTTAAGAAATTTTTTTTGAAGAGATTTTCAAAAAAAAGTTAATGTTGGGTCTTTGAGGTCCACAGGTTTTTTAGTTCATTGGTTGCGAAAGAAAACCATTTTAACAAAAATTTAATTGGGATTTTTTCAGGGTCTTACTTTCTTTTAAGAATCTAAATAGCATTTTCTTTAGTTTATTTTTTGATCCACTTTAAATTTGGGCGTTGGACCCAATTGGTAAAATTAGAAAGCACATTTATTTTATTGATTTGTTTGTAAAATAAAATGAAATTAAAGAAAAAGAGAGAAGAAAAATACTGCTCTACTCAGAGCAGAGACAACCATACTATCCTCCTTACTTGCTATCTTTCTTTTTTATTAAGGTTTTAAGTTGGTTAATTTTAAATGCTTTGTAGGTTTTTTCTACTAAAAAAATTGGTTAGAGTATACAGAATTGGATCCCCCATCTTATGGATTCTTGTACAATTGAAGTAGAAATTAATATATACAATGTTAATTTTCTGATTTCATCATGTGATAACTTTTTTTTCTTCTTGTTCTCCATCAATAAATGTACCTGGTCAATTGAGCAGTGATGATGTTGAGCGATACTGGATTTTGGATTGATTAATTTCATAAATTAATAATATTTTTAATTTCATAAATTAATAATATTTTTAATTTCAAAAATTAATAAAATTGTTTTAAGCAATTTAATAAACAATAAAATAGAACATGACTCCCACAAATGCATAGTATTATTGTGCATCACTTAAATTGGTGCCATATGAGAGTCAAATTCATGGGGAAATTACATAAAGAAAAACAACATGGGAACAAAAATTGTGGATTAATTATAATAAGGGACCAAAAACTGTATTTAAACGAAATAAATAATACCATCAATATTTTGGAAACTTTGACCTCTTCAAGTAATATATACAAATTACAAATATTGATGAGAAATGCTAATTCTAATATAGAGCCACAGAAAAATAAAAGTTATCAAATGAAGAAATCATAAAATTAACCAAGTATATGATTCTACTTTAGTTGTACAAAAATTAAAAATTAATTGGTTCAGAAGGCACGTCAAAATGAGACAAACCTTAAAATTCAAAGAAAGTTGACATTGAAATGAAAGTAAATATTTATTAACCACTCTATTTTGGTTTCCCATTTTTCCATATAAGTTTTATTCTTCTTATTTTTATGAGCTACTACAACATGCAAAAACTATACTTTTAATGAAAAGTAAAACATATCATCTATATATAACTTAAAGTATCTGTGGCTATAGTTTGTCATTAAATTTATCTATAGTTTTGCTATTGACATTAAATTTATCTATAGTTTGTTCATTTATTCATTTAAATAAAACCAGTAGTATGACTATAACTTGAAAAATCCAATTCAAAATATTTATCTTCACATAAAAATTAGGAGACACTTATTCAAGTTACATTTTTATTCTTTCTTCTTCTATTTTTCTCACATTCTTTTTACTTTTCTTTTCAATATTTAAAATTCTCCCAATGAATTGTTCTTCCAATCAATATGAATTTTGATGTAAGGTAATATATTTGCCAAAAAATTAGAGAACCAATTTTTTTTAAATTAAGCATTAAATAATGTGGACATATTTTGATATAGATTTCGATCTATACATTCAACAATTACAAAAAGAGGTCCCTTAGGATTATGCCAAAATTTGATACAAACCAACAAGTCTTTATCAACCTACCACTTTGAGCACTTTCTTTTATCAATGAAATAAAAGAATCATTTTACAACATTGATTTAAATAAAAAAATCTTTTATTAATGAAACAAAAGAATCATTTTACAACATTGATTTAAATAAAAAAATCAAAACCACAAATTGGGGTCAACCTTAGTTGATACCATCTATCTCATGGTTTGTCTATTTTCTACCATAGATTAATATGCAAAAAATAATCCTAGAAAAATTTACATTTATAATTTTTGTTATTGTTTTTTAGATAGGGGCTCTATCCAATTCACTTTATTTATTTATTTATTTATTTATAGATTTCCTTTATCAGAGTATTAAATGTGAATATATTTTTCAACCAAAATTCAAATATATGTTTGCTATATTGTAGAAATTAATTTCTTCCACAAAATGTAACACCTAATTTATCTTTGATCATGTAGGAGTTGTTCACTACTTTATCCTTTTATTAATAATGTTGGTTTACATTTATTTATCATAAAAAATTATAAATAAATAAATGATAAATATCTTGTTAAAAATAAATAAATTATAAATAAATAAATGATAAATATCTTGTTAAAAATAAATAAATGAATATATATTTCCTTTTGTCTCTTACAGCTAAAATTATATGCTTTTTTTATACTTTTTTTTGTTGCATAAAAGCAAACATCCCAA
>JBBPBQ010020322.1:9894238-9911591 GCA_037974755.1 Cicer yamashitae
TTTAACATTATTAGGAGATAAAAAGTTGATTTAATAATTGTGATATATAAGTTAAGGAGTGCAAAGATAAGAAGATCAATAATTTGATTTCAATCTTTAACATAATTCTAACAATTACTAACAATATTAATATAATATTGATTAGGTTGTTTAAAAAAAAGAATTTACTTGTGAATATAAACTTTTTTGCATTTATTATTATGTGAATCCAACCCTACTAATTCATGACAAGCTTGATTGAGTATAATAACCATGAATATGAATAAAAAATTATTAATAACCATGAACAATAGATCATTTTAATTTTGGATTTATGACAACAATTAAGTAAAAAAAATCATTTTCAACCCTTAGCAACAAAAAAGAAAAATCATTTTGATTCACATGATAAATATGCAATAATGATAGAAAGACATGTTTACTATTATGTAACCAAAGTATAAGATAGGCATTCTTTTAGGTGTAAGAGGCATAAGGAAATATATTTGTCATTTTTTTATTTTTCTACAAGATATTTGTCATTTATTTAATAGTACTTTTCTATGATAAATAAATATAAACCAACTTTATTACTAAACAAGCAAGTGAACAACTCATAAATTCTATATATAGAGAATAATAAAAATTACAACCATGACGTATAAGTGATTTATACATAAATGAAAAATTCTCTAGCATTAATTCTTGCATATCTATTTATGGTAGAAAATGAAAAAAATCCAGGGGAGAGTATGCATTTACTTATGCTGGTCCCATTTTGTGGTTTTAATTATTATTGGTTTTAATCAAAATTATAAGATGATTCTTTTGTTTCATTGATTAAATAGAGTGTTCAATGTGATAATTTGATAAGGAGTTGGTTGGTGTGTGTAACGCCCCGGATTTTTAATCCAAAATGTTACTTAAAAAAACTTATTGTTTAGAAAAGTTTACGAATTTTTTTTTGAATACTTAGCATTTATTCATTTAAATAATTAGTAACAAGCACGTTATTTAATATCATTAAGAAAATATTTATTCAAAATTTAAAACAAAATAAACGCAATTATTCCTAACGGAAGGGAACCACTTCCGTATTTCTACAATTCTAGTACATAATAAAAGTTTGTGAACAAAACGATTAAAAAGAAATTATAAATATTGGACAATTCTATTATTACGAAAATTGTCTTGAAAAACCCATGTCTACCCCACGTTCGCCACACGTCAATACTCATTAACTAATCTTGAATCTTCTTGAACTCATTAGTACCTAAAATGTTGTTGTAAGGGTCAGTTTTTTCCATCATCCACATCAAACCAAAGCTAAACATATAGAAGAATAACACAAAACATATAAAAGTAAAAACTTCAAATTTAAAATAAAAAAAATGCGCACACCGGTAAATTGTATATCAAAACATATGCATAATGCATGCTCCTAAAACTATATGATCCGGATATAAACCTGCCACTAAGGCAACTTCCACACAGAAAGGTCACCCATACCAATGGGGAAATCAAACCTGCCACTAAGGCAACTCCCACGAAGATGCATATGCCATGACATGATGATATAGTATCAAACAAATATATTCCCACACAGCCCACTAAGAATCATGTCATATGCATTCAAAATTATTTTTTTAAAATCATCTCTTATTCACATATCACTAAGAACACATACAAAACATCCTTATCATGATTATCACATATTCATAAACAAATAGTCATAAAAATTATTACTTTCACCACATACACATAAAAATAGAAACTTTATATCATATAGGCCATAAAAATTACACTTTCACATATATAATAAGAAATTCAAACTCCAACTCATATACATAATAAAAGTTAAAATTTTATCACATATAAGGTAAAAATTCAAACTTTATTTCCTATTCATCGTAAAACTACAATTTTATCACACATGGCATAAAATTTCATACTTTACTCCATAGAAATCATATATTACAATTCAATGTCAACAAAATTTGGGGTTTTATTATTTTAATTCATTAGTCTACATTTATTCATTTTAAAATAGAAGTAATCACGATTATTTATTTCATGTCATCCAACCAACGGCCTAACTCTAATTTGTGTGGGGAAAAGCCCTTACCTTGGTCGCTTTTCTTCCTAGTTCAAAGCTTTAAGCCCCACGGAGTTGTTCACAAGGAAAGGAAGTTCCAAGCTTGGATACACGAAGAAAATGAGGTGTGAAGGTGATGGTGGCTAGGGTTTCGGAATTCTTTTTGTTTCTTATTAGTGAGTATACAGAAATTGTGGACTTAGGGAAATTTAAAGTGGAAATTGTTGGTTAGATAATGTTGGGCCTAAATGAAGAATAAGAGGGATAAAATGTCACTTTTTTTTTTAACCTTGATCATAAAAACCAAGCCACAAACACATAGCCCAAATTTATACTCATTCAAGTGGGTTGGGTCACACTAAGCCTCAAACCCTTAGCCTAAATTCTTCTTGCACTAGGAAAACACATCTACATATAATATATCTACTTAAATATATATATATATATATATATATATATATAAATATATTATATTATATTTAAACTCCCCATTTAAATAATTCTTACTAATAACTTTATCAACTACAAAAATCGAACAAGGCGAATAATTATCACACATAATTTAATATTGAATAATATTGATAGGTTCTAATTATTTTTAAATAATAATTTAGAGGATGTCTTCCTCAATTCTGTATTGTCGGGTATACAAACACGTCCATTACATCTCAAAATATCGTCTGGCCCCACCTCAAATTCAGGTGCCTTGCCGACCTCGATCAACTTCCTTTTCTCTTGAGTCAACACGTCTGTAACTTGGAGGACTTTAAGCTCATTCATCAATTAACTATCTATAATGATCATTCCACATTGCACTTTCCGCAATGGGGAATCCAAATTAAGATCCAAGTCACGAAACTTCTCTAACAACTCCAACCCCTTCATTGTTACAAACGAGAGATGAACTCGCTTCCTGCTTAAGGCATCAGCCACCACGTTTGCTTTCCCTGGATGGTAATGCAACGTGAACTCATAATCTTTAATGAACTCCATCCATCTCCTCTGCCTAATGTTAAGTTCCTTTTGATCAAACAAGTATTTCAAACTCTTATGGTCACTAAATACATCAAAACTACACCCATATAGATAATGTCTCCAAATTTTCAATGCGAAGACAATTGCCGCTAACTCCAAGTCATGAGTGGGATAATTCTTTTCATGCACCTTCAATTGCCTTGAGGCATAGGCCACTACTTGTTTGTTCTGCATCAGCACACAACCCAAACCCTGGTAGGAAGCATCACAATAAACTTCATAAGGCTCTTCTAGTTGTGGCAACACTAACACTGGGGGCGTAGTTAGCTTCTCCTTCATCAGTTGGAAACTTTTCTCACACACCTCAGTCCACGCATAAATCTGGTTCTTCTTCGTAAGGTGTGTCAATGGAGCAGCAATCTTGGCAAATCCCTCAATAAATCTCCTATAGTACCCGACCAAACCCAGAAAACTTCTAATCTCTGTGACTGTCTGTGGTTGTTTCCATGCCATCACGACTTCTACCTTGGATGGGTCGACAGCAATCCCTTCCTTAGAAATTACATGTCCCAAGAACTTCACTTCTTCCAACCAAAATTCACATTTTCTGAGATTGGCATATATTTGTTGCTCCTTCAGTACTTGTAGAGCTTGACGCAAATGTTCCTCATGTTCTTCTCGGGTCTTGGAATAGATCAATATGTCATCAATAAAGATCACCACGAACTTGTCTAAGAATGGACAGAAGATATGATTCATATAATCCATGAAGATAGCTGGCGCATTGGTCACTCCGAAGGGCATCACCAAGTACTCATAATGCCCATAACGCGTTCTGAAGGCCGTCTTGGATATATCATCTTCTTTCACCCGAATCTGATGGTACCCTGACTTTAGATCAATCTTAGAAAACACCTCTGCCCCTCTGAGTTGGTCCATTAAATCATCAATGCGGGGTAAGGGGTATCTGTTTTTTATTGTGACCTTGTTGAGTTGTCGATAATCAACACACAGTCTCGACTTTCCATCCTTCTTCTTGACCAATAATACGGGGGCTCCCCATGGTGACACACTAGGCCGAATGAACTTCTTAGACAGAAGGTCTTCCAATTGGTTCTTTAGTTCTGATAGCTCTAAGGGGGCCATTCTGTAAGGAGCGATAGAGATGGGTCCAGTACCTGGAATGACATCGATAGAAAATTCAACGTCGCGGACTGGGGGTAATCCTGGTACGTCTGGCGGGAAAACTTCAGAGAAATCCTTCAATCTGTTGGCCGAAAGGAACTTCGAAATGTCAGGATCTGGAAATAACACATTCCGTCGGGCGCAATCTAACATGACGTAGTTGCTAGACAACCAATCCATTCCCAAAATTACTCCAAGATGTTTCAGAGGAATACAAATTAAATCGACCTTAAAATTCATTTTAAACACAGTCAGTGGGCATTGCAAACACGTCGAATTACATTTTACTGGTTCAGCAGAGGGGAGGGTAACCAGTAAATCGAATGGTAAGGTAGTGACATCTAGTTGGAGCGAATCCACCTAATCTAATGAAATGAACGAGTGTGTTGCTCCTGAATCATATATCACAGAAAGTATTTTCCCAGTAATTAAACACTCACCCTGAATAAGTTTTGAGGAAGATGATGCTTCTTCTCCACTAATATGATAAACGCGTCCTCAAGCAGTAGGGCGTGCAACATCCTTGTTGTTGACAACATCCTTATTGTCGCCAGCGTCCTTCTCCCGACAATCTTTTGCAAGATGGCCTGGTTTCTGACAAACATAACATATCCTGGTTCTTCCGGGACACTCAGATATGCTATGTCCCTCCTGTCCACAATGATAGCATCGAACAGTACGCATTGGGTTCTGTGTTGGATTCTGAGGCCTCTGATCTCCCACGTTTTGGGGACCTGGTCGATCTCTAGCAATCCCTTGTGGGGGAGCATAAGGCTTTTGCTGTTGAAACTGTTTGCCTCTACTTTGTTGGTCACCAATTCCCTGTTCAAAGATAATATTTAGAGACATAACCCAATAATTAAATGATTAGGTTGTGGTTAATTTCTACCTGAGGTCTCGCCGGTCCACCAATAGCACCTTTGTTTAGGCGGCCCCATTTCATGATCTCAACCTTTTTGCATTTCTCCACCAGTACCTGATACTGATGTATCTCTAGGGGTCCCACAGACTCCTTAATCTCATACCTGAGCCCGCTTTCAAACCTCTCACACATGTACTCTTCATCCACTTGGTTACGGAAGTAGCGAAAATGTTTTGCTAGGGACTCAAACTTTGCCGCATACTCAGACACCGTGAGACTTCCCTGATATAGTCTCAGGAATTGGGCTTCTTTCTCAGCCCTGGCACTCTTCGGAAAATATTTGTCCAAGAACTTTCTCTTGAAGACTTCCCAAGTCACCTCTTCGTGGTTTCCTTCCATCATTTGTCTCGCCCCCCGCCACCAGTATTCAGCTTCACCAATCAGTAAGTAGGCCACGTACTCCACTTTCGTGTCATCGGGGCAGTGGAGGATGTCAAATATCTTCTCTATCTCCTGCAGCCAGAGGTCAGCCTTGTCAGGGTCATGCTCCCCTTTAAATTTTGGCGGATCTTGTTGACGGAATTCAGATAGTCCCCTCGTTGCAACAGTTGCTTCCTCCATCAGGTCCCTCTGCACATTATGTTGAGCTTGGATTGCAGCTTGCTAAGCCTAAACTGCAGCTTGTTGGGCCATTGCAGCGGACATCGCATTCATGGCTTGGATTGCTTCAGTCATGTCACTTCCTCCTTGGGGGACTGATCGGTTTGCGCGACGAGCCATACTTCCTACAAATTATCTAATTAGGATAACACTATGATCTAATTATAACCTTACGGTTGTAAGGAAATATTTTATTCACGTCTATATAGTAGGTTTAGGTCACACAGTAAGTCGTGCACTAGAGGGGTTCCCAGGAAAGAGAGGTGGGTCAACGGACCACTTAATAACCAAGTCTTTCCTTAGCCAGAATCCCGTTAGTACAACTTTATACGGTATTACCTTTCCCTTCTATTATGGGGACAGTAGGTTTGGGTCACACAGTAAGTCGTGTAGTAGAAGGGTTCCCAGGAAAGAGAGGTGGGTCAATGGACCACTTAATAACCAAGTCTTTCCTTAGCCTGAATCCTGCTAATACAACTTTTTACGGTATTACCCTTCCTTTCTATTATGGGGATCCTAAAATTCTATAAGATTAAAGGTTTAAATCATTGTCTTTATTATAAAAATTTAAATTACCACACAAAAATTAAATAATTAAGGAATATTCATATTATTATAATTCAATTGGTCTAATTAATAACGTCATTAAAGTGGAGACCAATTAATTATTGTATATTTTCAAAACAAGTCAATACAAATCAATACCCAATAATTCCACATTATAGCAAAATAAAACTAATCATTTTACGATTCTAAAAAAAAAATGAATTCGTGACAATTAATTGATAATGTCATAAATGTACAAACAATTATTACATAACGTCAAATTAAACAACGATTAGTAAATTATTAAAAATTCAAATCACGAGTAGTAAATTCACAACATCATAATAGTAAATTCATAACGTCAATAAATCACGAGAATTAAATTAATAACATACAAACAATAAAAATTCAAATCATGATTAGTAAATTCGTAACGTCACAATATTAAACTCATAGCGTTATCAAATGACAAGTATTAAATTCACAACATAGAAACAATTATTTTAAAAAATTCAAATCAAGAGTAATAAATTCATAATGTCATTAAATCGCGAGAATTAAATTAATAACATACAAAAAATAAAAAATTCAAATCATGATTAGTAAATTCGTAACGCCACAATATTAAATTCATAGCGTTATTAAATCACAAGTATTAAATTCATAACATACAAACAATTATTTTAAAAAAAATCAAATCAAGAGTAATAAATTGCATAATGTCATTAAATCACGAATATTAAATTCATAACATATAAAACAAAACAAAAAATTCAAATCATGAGTAGTAATTTCGTAACGTCATAATATTAAATTCATAACGTCATTAAAATCAAAAGCAATTATTGCAGTGAATCAAATTAAAACCGCTTTAATTCATAGGAATTTAAGGCATATATTTAATCACAAAAATTAATGGAGGTTACACAATTAATGACAAATAATAGGAATTTAAGTAGTTAATAAAATCTAATAATTAGAAAACCAACAATTAATAGAATTAATGGCACATTATAGAAATTTAAGTAATTAGTAAAATCCAATAATTAAAAAAAATCAAACAATTAACACAAGAAACATTAAAATATATGCAACATACTCGAAGCGTCCCACCCCAAAGTCCGTGAATTATTGCTCTGATACCATAATTGTAACGCCCCGGATTTTCAATCCAAACGTTACTTAAAAAAATACTTATTGTTTAGAAAAGTTTATGATTTTTTTTTTGAATACTTAGCATTTATTCATTTAAATAATTAGTAACAAGCACGTTATTTAATATAATTAAAAAATATTTATTCAAAATTTAAAACAAAGTAAAGACAATTATTCCTAACGGAAGGGAACCACTTCCGTATTTCTACAATTCTAGTACATATTAAAAGTTTGTGACAAATGATTAAAAAGAAATTAGAAATATTGGACAATTCTATTATTACAAAATTGTATTGAAAAACCCATGTTTACCCCACGTTCGCCACACATCAATACTCATTAACTAATCTTCAATCTCCTTGAACTCATGAGAACCTAAAATGTTGTTGTAAGGGTCAGTTTTTTCCATCATCCACATCAAACCAAAGCTAAACCTATAGAAGAATAACACAAAACATATAAAAGTAAAAACTTCTAATTTAAAAGAAAAAATGCGCACACCGGTAAATTGTATATCAAAACATATGCATAATGCATGCTCCTAAAACTATATGATCCGGATATAAACCTGCCACTAAGGCAACTTCCACACAGAAAGGTCACCCATACCAATGGGGAAATCAAACCTGCCACTAAGGCAACTCCCACGAAGATGCATATGCCATGACATGATGATATAGTATCAAACAAGTATATTCCCACACAGCCCACTAAGAATCATGTCATATGTATTCAAAATTACTTTTTAAAATCATCTGTTATTCACATATCACTAAGAACACATACAACACATCCTTATCATGAGTATCACATAATCATAGACAAATAATCATAAAAATTATGACTTTCACCACTTACACATAAAAATAGAAACTTTATATCATATAGGCCATAAAAATTAACACTTTAACATATATGACAAGAAAATTCAAACTCCAACTCATGTACATAATAAAAGTTAAAATTTTATCACATATAAGGTAAAAATTCAAATTTTATTTCATATTCATCGTAAAACTACAATTTTATCACACATAGCATAAAATTTCATACTTTACTCCATAGAAGTCATATATTACAATTCAATCTCAACAAAAATTGGGGTTTTATTATTTTAATCCATTAGTCTACATTTATTCCTTCTAAAATCAAAGTAATCACGATTATTTATTCCATGTCATCCAACCAACGGCCTAACTATGATTTGTGTGGGGAAAAGCCCTTACCTTGGCCGCTTTTCTTCCTAGTTCAAAGTTTTAAGCCCCACGGAGTTGTTCACAAGGAAAGGAAGTTCCAAGCTTGGATACACGAAGAAAATGAGGTGTGAAGGTGATGGTGGCTAGGGTTTCGGAATTCTTTTTGTTTCTTATTAGTGAGTATACAGAAATTGTGGACTTAGGGAAATTTAAAGTGGAAATTGTTGGTTAGATAATGTTGGGCCTAAATGAAGAATAAGAGGGATAAAATGTCACTTTTTTTTAACCTTGATCATAAAAACCAAGCCACAAACACATAGCCCAAATTTATACTCATTCAAGTGGGTTGGGTCACACTAAGCCTCAAACCCTTAGCCCAAATTCTTCTTGCACTAGGAAAACACATCTACATATAATATATCTCTACTTAAATATATATATATATATATATATATATATATATATTATATTTAAACTCCCCATTTAAATAATTCTTACTAATAACTTTATCAACTACAAAAATCGAACAAGGCAAATAATTATCACACATAATTTAATATTGAATAATATTGATAGGTTCTAATTATTTTTAAATAATAATTTAGAGGATGTTACAATACTCACCCCCTTAAAAATAGTTTCGACCTCGAAACTAGGTAGACATAAACAGATTAGGGTAGAGTTCTCTCATCTTTTCCTCTAATTCCCAAGTTGGATCTCCAGTCGTTTGGTCCCAAATCACCTTGACCAAGGCGATCTCCTTACCTCGTAGGTGCTTAGTAGTCCTATCTCCAATGCTTAGTGGTGGAATTACAAAGGAAATGTTCTCCTTCAACTGGATATCATCTGGCGTGATAATATGGGAAGGATCAGCCATGTACTTCCTCAGCTGTGACACATGGAATACGTCGTGCAGTTTGGCCAGACTCGGAGGCAAGGCAATCTAGTAAGCTACGAGACCCACACGTCGGAGGATCTGATATGGGCCAATGAATTTAGGAGTGAGCTTCTTAGACTTCAGTGCCCTACAACCTCCAGTAGTGGGCGTCACTCTCAAAAACACATGTTCACCCTCTTGAAACTCCAGCGGTTTCCTCCGTTGGTCGGCATAACTCTTTTGTCTACTTTGTGCTGTCTTCATTCTTTCTTGGATCAGACGAACTTTATCTGTGGTCTGTTGTACCAATTCTGGCCCCACAATTAGGTTCTCACCATCCTGATACCAACACAAGGGAGTTTGGCACTTACGCCCATATAGAGCCTCGTATGGTGCCATCCCAATGCTCGCATGATAGCTGTTGTTATAGGTGAACTCAACGAGAGGCAGCATATTATCCCAACTTCCTCGCTCATCTAGCACACACGCTCTTAGTAAATCCTCCAAGGTCTGAATAGTCCTTTCTGTTTGTCCATCGGTTTGAGGGTGATAGGCTGAACTCAATCTCAACTTAGTACCTAGCGCCTCATGTAATGCTCCGCACAAACGAGAAATGAACTTCGGGTCTCTATCTGACACAATGCTGGAGGGTACCCCATGTAGTCTAACAATCTCGGCAATGTAGATCCCTGCAAGCTTAGTCACATCATAAGTAGTCCTCACGGGTATGAAATGGGCAGATTTGGTCAACCTGTCGACGATCACCCAAATGGAGTCAAACTTCCGTTGCGTCTTCGGCAATGCTACCACAAAATCCATAGATATACTATCCCATTTCCATACTGGTATATCTAACGACCTTAGTAGTCCCCCTGGTTTCTGATGCTCTACCTTGGCTTTCTGACAAGTCAAACATGAAGCCACATATTCTGCTACCTGTTTCTTCATTCCCGGCCACCAGAATTTTTGCTTAAGGTCTTTATACATTTTGGTGGTACCAGGGTGAATACTCAACTTGCTTTTATGGCCTCATCCAAGATAGTCTTCCTCAATTCTGTATTGTCGGGTATACAAACACGTCCATTACATCTCAAAATATCGTCTGGGCCCACCTCAAATTCAGGTGCCTTGCCGACCTCGATCAACTTCCTTTTCTCTTGAGTCAACACATCTGTAACTTGGAGGACTTTAATCTCATTCATCAATTCACTATCTATAATGATCATTCCACATTGCACTTTCCCCAATGGGGAGTCCAAATTAAGATCCAAGTCACGGAACTTCTCTAACAACTCCAACCCCTTCATTGTTACAAACGAGAGATGAACTCGCTTCCTGCTTAAGGCATCAGCCACCACGTTTGCTTTCCCTGGATGGTAATGCAACGTGAACTCATAATCTTTAATGAACTCCATCCATCTCCTCTGCCTAATGTTAAGTTCCTTTTGATCAAACAAGTATTTCAAACTCTTATGGTCACTAAATACATCAAAACTACACCCATATAGATAATGTCTCCAAATTTTCAATGCGAAGACAATTGCCGCTAACTCCAAGTCATGAGTGGGATAATTCTTTTCATGCACCTTCAATTGCCTTGAGGCATAGGCCACTACTCGTTTGTTCTGCATCAGCACACAACCCAAACCCTGGTAGGAAGCATCACAATAAACTTCATAAGGCTCTTCTGGTTGTGGCAACACTAACACTGGGGACGTAGTTAGCTTCTCCTTCATCAGTTGGAAACTTTTCTCACACACCTCAGTCCACGCATAAATCTGGTTCTTCTTCGTAAGGTGTGTCAATGGAGCAGCAATCTTGGCAAATCCCTCAATAAATCTCCTATAGTACCCGGCCAAACCCATAAAACTTCTAATCTTTGTGACTGTCTGGGGTTGTTTCCATGCCATCACGGCTTCTACCTTGGATGGGTCGACAACAATCCCTTCCTTAGAAATTACATGTCCCAAGAACTTCACTTCTTCCAACCAAAATTCACATTTTCCTAGATTGGCATATAGTTGTTGCTCCTTCAGTACTTGTAGAGCTTGACGCAAATGTTCCTCATGTTCTTCTCGGGTCTTGGAATAGATCAATATGTCATCAATAAAGATCACAACGAACTTGTCTAAGAATGGACGGAAGATACGATTCATATAATCCATGAAGATAGCTGGCGCATTGGTCACTCCGAAGGGCATCACCAAGTACTCATAATGCCCATAACGCGTTCTGAAGGCCGTCTTGGATATATCATCTTCTTTCACCCGAATCTGATGGTACCCTGACTTTAGATCAATCTTAGAAAACACCTCTGCCCCTCTGAGTTGGTCCATTAAATCATCAATGCGGGGTAAGGGGTATCTGTTTTTTATTGTGACTTTGTTGAGTTGTCGGTAGTCAACACACAGTCTCGACTTTCCATCCTTCTTCTTGAACAATAATACGGGGGCTCCCCATGGTGACACACTAGGCCGAATGAACTTCTTAGACAGAAGGTCTTCCAATTGGTTCTTTAGTTCTGATAGCTCTAAGGGGGCCATTCTGTAAGGAGCGATAAAGATGGGTCCAGTACCTAGAATGACATCGATAGAAAATTCAACGTCGCGGACTGGGGGTAATCCTGGTACGTCTGGCAGGAAAACTTCAGAGAAATCCTTCACCACTAGGATCTCATCGATAACAACCTCTGGAGTCATACTGATGGAGTTGAGAAACACATATTTTTGCACTTCTCCCTTCAGAGAAAACTTCAATCTGTTGGCCGAAAGGAACTTCGAAATGTCAGGATCTGGAAATAACACATTCCGTCGGGCGCAATCTAACATGACGTAGTTGCTAGACAACCAATCCATTCCCAAAATTACTCCAAGATGTTTCAGAGGAATACAAATTAAATCGACCTTAAAATTCATTTTAAACACAGTCAGTGGGCATTGCAAGCACGCCAAATTACATTTTACTGGTTCAGCAGAGGGGAGGGTAACCAGTAAATCGAATGGTAAGGTAGTGACATCTAGTTGGAGCGAATCCACCCAATCTAATGAAATGAACGAGTGTGTTGCTCCTGAATCATATATCACAGAAAGTATTTTCCCAGCAATTAAACACTCACCCTGAATAAGTTCTGAGGAAGATGGTGCTTCTTCTCCACTAATATGATAAACGCGTCCTCGAGCAGTAGGGCGTGCAGCATCCTTGTTGTTGACAACATCCTTATTGTCGTCAGCGTCCTTCTCCCGACAATCTTTTGCAAGATGGCATGGTTTCTGACAGACATAACATATCCTGGTTCTTCTGGGACACTCAAATATCCTATGTCCCTCCTGTCCACAATGATAGCATCGAACAGTATGCATTGGGTTCTGTGTTGGATTCTGAGGCCTCTGATCTCCCACGTTTTGGGGACCTGGTCGATCTCTAGCAATCCCTTATGGGCGAGCATAAGGCTTTTGCTGTTGAAACTGTTTGCCTCTATTTTGTTGGTCACCAATTCCCTGTTCAAAGATAATATTTAGAGACATAACCCCATAATTAAATGATAAGGTTGTGGTTGATTTCTACCTGAGGTCTCGCTGGTCCACCAATAGCACCTTTGTTCAGGCGGCCCCGTTTCATGATCTCAACCTTTTTGCATTTCTCCACCAGCACCTGATACTGACGTATCTCTAGGGGTCCCACCGACTCCTTAATCTCATACCTGAGCCCGCTTTCAAACCTCTCGCACATGTACTCTTCATCCACTTGGTTACGGAAGTAGCGAAAATGTTTTGCTAGAGACTCAAACTTTGCCGCATACTCGGACACCGTGAGACTTCCCTGATATAGTCACCTCTTCATGGTTTCCTTCCATCATTTGTCTCGCCCCCCGCCACCAGTATTCAGCTTCACCAATCAGTAAGTAGGCCGCGTACTCCACTTTCGTGTCATCGGGACAATTAATTGATAATGTCATAAATGTACAAACAATTATTACATAACGTCAAATTAAATCACGATTAGTAAATTATTAAAAATTCAAATCACGAGTAATAAATTCATAATTTCATTAAATCACGGAAATTAAATAAATAACATAAAACCAATAAAAATTCAAATCATTATTAGTAAATTCGTAACGTCGCAATATTAAATTCATAGCGATTCATAACATACAAACAATTATTTTAAAAATTCCAATCAAGAGTAATAAATTCATAATTTCATTAAATCCCGAAAATTAAATTAATAACATACAAACAATAAAAATTCAAATCAAGATTAGTAAATTCGTAACGTCACAATATTAAATTCATAGCGTTATTTAATGACAAGTATTAAATTCATAATATACAAACAATTATTTTAAAAACTTCACATCAAGAGTAATAAATTCATAATGTCATTAAATAACGAGTATTAAATTCATAACATATAAAACAAAAAAATATTCAATTGATGAGTAGTAATTTCGTAACGTCATAATATTAAATTTATAACGTCATTAAAATCAAAAGCAATTATTGCATTGAATCAAATTAAAACTATTTTCAATTGGTAGGAATTTAAGGCATATATTTAATCAAAAAATTCATGAGGTTACACAATTAATGACACATAATAGGAATTTAAGTAGTTAATAAAATCCAATAATTAGGAAACCAACAATTAATAGCATTAATGGCACATAATAGAAATGTAAGTAATTAGTAAAATCCAATAATTAAAAAAAAACAAACAATTAACACAAAAAATATTAAAATATAAGCAATATACTCGAAGCGTCCCACTCCAAAGTCCGTGAATTATTGCTCTGATACCATAATGTAACGCCCCAAATTTGTAATCCAAAACGTTACTTCAAAAAAATACTTATTGTTTAGAAAAGTTTACGAAATTTTTTTTTTGAATACTTAGCATTTATTCATTTAAATAATTAGTAAGAAACACGTTATTTAATATCATTAAGAAAATATTTATTCAAAATTTAAAACAAAGTAAAGGCAATTATTCCTAACGGAAGGGAACCACTTCCGTATTTCTACAATTCTAGTACATAATAAAAGTTTGTGAACAAAACGATTAAAAAGAAATTATAAATATTGGACAATTCTATTATTACGAAAATTGTCTTGAAAAACCCATGTCTACCCCACGTTCGCCACACGTCAATACTCATTAACTAATCTTGAATCTTCTTGAACTCATTAGTACCTAAAATGTTGTTGTAAGGGTCAGTTTTTTCCATCATCCACATCAAACCAAAGCTAAACATATAGAAGAATAACACAAAACATATAAAAGTAAAAACTTCAAATTTAAAATAAAAAAAATGCGCACACCGATAAATTGTATATCAAAACATATGCATAATGCATGCTCCTAAAACTATATGATCCGGATATAAACCTGCCACTAAGGCAACTTCCACACAGAAAGGTCACCCATACCAATGGGGAAATCAAACCTGCCACTAAGGCAACTCCCACGAAGATGCATATGCCATGACATGATGATATAGTATCAAACAAATATATTCCCACACAGCCCACTAAGAATCATATCATATGCATTCAAAATTATTTTTTTAAAATCATCTCTTATTCACATATCACTAAGAACACATACAAAACATCCTTATCATGATTATCACATATTCATAGACAAATAGTCATAAAAATTATTACTTTCACCACATACACATAAAAATAGAAACTTTATATCATATAGGCCATAAAAATTACACTTTCACATATATAATAAGAAATTCAAACTTCAACTCATATACATAATAAAAGTTAAAACTTTATCACATATAAGGTAAAAATTCAAACTTTATTTCCTATTCATCGTAAAACTACAATTTTATCACACATGACATAAAATTTCATACTTTACTCCATAGAAATCATATATTACAATTCAATGTCAACAAAATTTGGGGTTTTATTATTTTAATTCATTAGTCTACATTTATTCATTTTAAAATAGAAGTAATCACGATTATTTATTTCATGTCATCCAACCAACGGCCTAACTCTAATTTCTGTGGGGAAAAACCCTTACCTTGGTCGCTTTTCTTCCAAGTTCAAAGTTTTAAGCCCCACGGAGTTGTTCACAAGGAAAGGAAGTTCCAAGCTTGGATACACGAAGAAAATGAGGTGTGAAGGTGATGGTGGCTAGGGTTTCGGAATTCTTTTTGTTTCTTATTAGTGAGTATACAGAAATTGTGGACTTAGGGAAATTTAAAGTGGAAATTGTTGGTTAGATAATGTTGGGCCTAAATGAAGAATAAGAGGGATAAAATGTCACTTTTTTTTTTAACCTTGATCATAAAAACCAAGCCACAAACACATAGCCCAAATTTATACTCATTCAAGTGGGTTGGGTCACATTAAGCCTCAAACCCTTAGCCCAAATTCTTCTTGCACTAGGAAAACACATCTACATATAATATATCTCTACTTAAATATATATATTTATATATATATATATATATAAATATATTATATTTAAACTCCCCATTTAAATAATTCTTACTAATAACTTTATCAACTACAAAAATCGAACAAGGCAAATAATTATCACACATAATTTAATATTGAATAGTATTGATAGGTTCTAATTATTTTTAAATAATAATTTAGAGGATGTTACAGTGTGTATCAAATTTTGACATAATCCCAAGGGTTTTTTATTTATTTTTTTATTTATTTCAATTTTTGTTATAGATGCAATCCTTATCAAAATATGTTCACACTATTCAATGCCTAATTTCAATTTTGTTTAATGCATAGATGCAATTTTGTTCAAACAAATAAATAAAAAAAACAAATTGGAATTTTTGTAACTTCTTAAAATGGAATTTTTCTATGTATAAATGATGTATAGAAAATGTAAAACATCTTTTTTTTTTGCTAAGGTTTGAAATAATTTTTTTTAATTAACTGTTATAAGTCCAAAATAAAATGATCTATTGTTCATGGTTATTAATAACTTTTATTCATATTCATTGTTATTATATAATAATAATAATATATAACTAGCCAGTTTTTATCAATTTTTGTTTTCTTTTTCTATTTGAAACTCACGTTTACCCGTCAAATCAAACCAATTTACAAACTAATTAAGAATTTAACATATATTAGTATATAGTAGAAAAAAAAGTTTGAGTTACTCTCACTATAATATTGTAGTAATTAATGAGTCACTCACCCCTCTTCCTCTATATAAACCCTCACATTTCTTCCATATTCTTTGCTACATCACTTTTCTTTCTCACACTTCTTCCTCTTCCTATCGATCCTTGTATTTATAGCAATCAATCTACCACATATACCTTATCAAACCACCACTTCCATCTACACTAAAAACCTTTAATTCACTCCATTTTCTTTCCACACATTCCTTTTTTCATATACTTGAGCTTGCATTCATACTTGAGTTGAGTAATCTCTTGATCTATATATTGAAAAATGCATTGGTATATAGAGGCTAACAAAAACATAATCAAGCTAAAAAAACATATATTTGTAATTCATTGTTGTTAAACAAGTATGCTATATTAATAGTTATTAATAATACATATATTTATATTAGATTTTAATTGTTAATATACATGCTAAACTAATATAAAATATTATACTTTATATAAGATTCAAATTCCAATTTGTTTTCTCTTTACATTTTTACCTTAGATATTTTATATTATGGTTAATTAATTAAAATAAATATTTAGAACATAATACTTTTTAATTTGTTTCACACACTCACACATTAAATATATATATAAATATTGATAAAGTTATGTTTTTTCTTGTACTTTAAAGTTTTGAGAATTTTTT
>JBBPBQ010020322.1:9911881-9988562 GCA_037974755.1 Cicer yamashitae
ATTAATTTAACTGTACAGAACTATACATTTAAATAATGACTTGTTAATTCATTTAATCTTTGCTTTACATGAGTTATATTTGTCAAGATATAATTTTTTTAGGCAATAATCAATAATTTTATCATTAGTTTTTTTAGGAAATAATCAATAAATTTCAGCGATTACACATTGGAGAGCAAGAAAATTGAAGGCCATTAATCAACATTCATATTATTTTTTATTTTATTTTTGTTCCCTTTTAAGCTTCCATTAGTCATTTTTTACTTGTTGTTATAATATTAATTACTCTTTTTTTTTTTCTTCTACATATTTGAAAATCCATATAATTAACTTGTTGCACTAAAAAGATTCTTGGCCTCATTCGATCTTTTATTACTTGGTACTAATGTTATTTACATACATCCTAATTTTATATCATTATTTCACACATTCCATTTTTTTTAATTCACGATTCACACTATGTTAATAAGCCAATTTATGCTGTTTAATAAACCACTAAAAAAATATCAAAGGTGCACTCTTGCTATTTTTAGTAACATTGAATTTTATAATAATAAAAAATAAAAATAAATATAATATTTTATTAAAATTTACTAAAAATAATAACGTTTACCATTGGACCATAACATTATTAGATTATTCACGTGTGTCTCTAATATTGTAAAACAACTCTCTTATGTACACTTTTGTCTTCCTGAATGGAACACCTCTGATCAACTTATTAGTGATCAATGAAATTTGCATTTAAAAATAAAAACTATGATAAACTAGCATGAGGACTATTATATATTGACTTGGCTTCATGTATAATGTTATTATTTTTTTGAAAGGATAATCCGTACTTATTATTATGTCTTGGTCATTTATTATTGATTAATAAATTATAATTACTCCAATAATATTTAATTTTGTATTGTATTTTAACGGTACTCTTTTAGTCTTTCTTGAGTTATCAATTTTAATTTCAGGTTCTCTCTTTGTCTCTCTCTCATTTATTTTCTACAACTACTTTGTAAAATAAATTTTAAAAATTGTTCTGTACACTTGTTTTATTATTTCAAACCCCTATTTTTTTGGTATGAATCTAAAATAGAACATTTATTTTATGGTTTACACATTACGATTAATTATTTCTTGTACTAATTTATTTTATAACTCTTTACAGAGAGTGGATAATTTTTTGTGCTATGATGTTGAGTGAAAACCATTAATTTTGTAAGAATTTGATGTTGAGTGTAGACAATTAATTTTGTAAGAATTTGACTAGTGCTTGTACTTCTTTTAATATTTTTTGAAGAAAGTTTTTTCCCTTTAATATATTTCTTGCTTATACATAAGATGGTTTAGTTTCTTTAATATATTTCTTGCTTATAAATAAAATTCTTCTTTTATATATGTTTTAAAATAATGCTAGCCATTAGAAAAGAGACCCACAAAGGTTTAGAGTTGATATCAATATTAACAAGAAGTTAGCTTTTCATTCATATTGCCGTTTTCTTAAAATTAAAATCCACAAAAGCACACTAATTTATAAATCTGGAAAAATAATTAACCTTTAAATGCTAGCCATTGATCTACAAAACTTACCTATATGAATTATTATGTGAAAACTTGTTGTACATTGGATATTTATTTTTAAATATAAAAACACAATATAGATGATGTGGATTTGTACTAGATATTTATGATTAATTAAAGTGGTACTAATAGTTATTATATTTTTTAATTGTTTTAACTATATTTAAATTTTATTCTTTTGAGTTATAAAATTAAGCTATTTTTAATAAAAATTGAAAAATTAAACTCCTATCTCTATAACATTTTAAATATTATTAATTAATTAACCAACTCTCAAATACAAATCTACAACTTAGCAAATATATAAAAAAGTTAAAGTATCAACTTATCAACTCTTTTATTTTTATGAACTCTTTTACACAGTTCTCAAACTAGAAAGTTTCCTTTCATTGAACAAATACTCAATTCTAGTAAAATAAAGAGCATGCAATAGTATTTTTGTTTTTTTACAAAGCAAGCAATAGTAGCTAAATATGAATAAACTAGTTAATAATAGTGAGATAGCTATAGAAAGTTCCAAATGTTAAAAAATGAATGTATATAAGTAAAAAGTGTGTGTAATTGGTGGATGATTTCCTGTGGTCCAACACAAATGTTTCACATGCTGGATTGCAATTGTATCCATGTTACATTTAACTCTCTACAAAATCAGTGATATATTTAAAAGATAGACTATATTTCTCTCTTTTTCATCGTTGAAATTATTTATCTTCTTAACAATAGAAGAATAATTTTAAAAAATATGTACATTATCACAATTTAAGAGTGACTATAATTCAATGCTAACAGTACACCGTAATATAATATTTTTAAGGGTATATCTAATACGGACTTCTAATAAAATAGTCTATTAATCATATGGACTTCTATTAATTATTATTAATAAAAATTAAAGAATAAATATAACATTTATTAAAAAAATACAAATTTTATTTCTAGACGGAGACCATATTAGACGATCCTTATTTTTAATAAGAAAATTTTGAACAAATATTTTGGTCGAAGAAATATCCAAACTATCATAAACGTAATTGTCTATCTAATATAGACAAACAATATTTTAGAAAAGTGGCCCAAACATATTTTGGAATTTATTATAGGGAGGTAAATTTCATCCAATATTCTTTATATAGACAAACACTAATCTAATAAATCTTTTAGCCTGATCATTATTTTCAAAGTTAGAAAAGTGTCCCACAATATTTTGGAATTTATTATAGCCAGGTTAATTTTTCTAGTCCCTCACCCTACGCTATGCTTTGGTTTGCATGGACGTATGGAAAGCTAGAGATGCATGCATGCATCAAACAAATTTTTCAATTGTTGAGAGAGGTTAAAGTAAGGTACACATGATGAAATGAAGAGTGATATAAATAAAAGAGGAAAAATCATTTCAAATTAATATGCATGTCACCGCCAACACTCATTCATTTCCTAATTGATTATTTACAAATTCATATACATGAAATACTGAATTAATTTGTTTGTTTAGACATGGAGAAGTCTGAGGCATTATTATTTTTATTATACTTATATAATAACATTTAAATTCCAATTAGTTTTTTTTTTTTTTCATTTCGATATATCCTAGATATTTTATATTATGTTTAATTAATAACAATAAATATAATTCTCTAATTAAGATAATGTTTATGCTTGTTTATATTTATTTATTTATTATCAAAATAGACTACTAATAAAGAAATGACAAATATCTTATTAAAGAAATGATAAATATATTTTCTTTTCCCTCTTACCCTAAAAGAATGCACTTTTATACTTTTATTATATAAAAGTAAACATGCCATTATTGCAACTTTCATGTATTATTGTTCATTTGGTTCAAAATAATTTTTTTTACTTTTTGTCTTGAAGCCCAAAAATATAATGATCCAATCATAATTATTACTAAAAGACAAGTAGCCAATTTTCATCTTACTTTGTTTTCACTTTCTCTTTGTAACTCAAAATTTCAATTACCAATCTAGGTAGGACAATCCATTTGTGAAAAACTCTATGTGAATAGTATAGTATTAATGCATGACATTGATAGTAATTGCCAAATGAAGTAAAAGTCGGATTCATTTCATACACGGATGGATGATGGCAATGCTAAAGCAAAAGAAAGCAATGAAAACACCCTCACACAATTGGGTGCATCTTCTTGCTCTATAAATACACAAACTTCACTTCAAAATTATCATAACTCCACTTCTTCCTCTATAATATACATCACTCCACCACTTTCTATACATCACTTTTCTATAGATATACCTACACACTTCTTCCTTCATATTTCTATAACCTTTCATGTACTCCATCAATTTACGAGTCTCGTGACATATTTCATCTCTTCTAAAAATATCTGTGACCTCTTGCTACATATCCATCTCTTCTAAAAATCTCTTGCTACATATAAACCTCTTGCTGTCCACTTAGAAGTACATTAATAAAATTTACTCATCTAAGCTTTCATTAGTCTTTTATTTCTTGTTGATATTTAGTAATAACTTTCTTTGTTTTCATATATTTGATAATCCATATACTTGTTGCACTAACAAGATCCTTCATCACATTTCTATCACAAGTATCTCACTAATGAAAACCACTCTTCTCTCTGTTCTTTTCAACGAAAATTCAAAAGTTGATTTAATAACTATGATGTATGACTTTTTTAATTGATGTTCTTCATTTTTTAAATAATTTAATATATTAATTTAACTGTATAAAACTATACATTTAAAATATGACTTGTTAACTCACTTAATCTTTGTTTTACATGAGTTATATTTGTCAATATATAGATTTTTTGAGACAATAATCAATAATTTTATCAATAGTTTTTTTTTGAGGAAATAATCAATAATTTTCAGCAATTACACATTGGAGAGCATGAAAATTGAAGGCCATTATAATCAACATTCATATATTTTTTTCTCCCTTTTAAGCTTCCATTAGTCATTTTTTACTTGTTGTTATAATACTAATTACTCTTTTTTTTTTTTAGATATTTGATCATCCTTATAATTAACTTCTGCACTAAGAAGATTCTTAGCCTCATTCGATCTTTTATTACTGGGTACTAATGTTATTTACATACATCCTATTTTTATATCATTCTTGCACACATTCCCTTTTTTTTAATTCACGATTCACACTATGTTAATAAGCAAATTTATGTTGTTTAATAAACCACTCAAAAAATATCAAAGGTGCACTCTTTCTATTTTTAGTAACATTGAATTTTATAATAAATATATAAAAAATAAAAATAAATAAATTTTTTTATTAAAATTTACTAAAAATAATAAGGTTTACCATTGGACCATAACAATATTAGATTATCCACATTTATTGAGAGTGTGTCTCTAATATTGTAAAACAGCTCTCTTATGTATACTTTTGTCTTCCTGAATAGAACACCTCTGATTAACTTATTAGATTAGTGATCAATGAAATTTGCATTTAAAAATAAAAACTATGATAAACTAGCAGACCAAAAAAATGCATGAGATGGTTTAATTAAATTATTGACTATTATATATTGACTTGGCTTCATGTATAATGTTATTATTTTTTTGAAAGGATAATCCGTACTTATTATTATGTCTTAGTCATTTATTATTGATTAATAAATTATAATTACTCCAATAATATTTAGTTTTGTGTTGTATTTTGACAGTACTCGTCTTTCAGGGAGCTATCACTTTTAATTTCAGGTTATCTCTCTTTGTCTCTCTCTCATTTATTTTTTACAACTACTTTGTAAAATAAATTTTAAAAATTGTTCTGTACACTTGTTTTATTATTTCAAACCCCTATTTTTTGGTATGAATCTAAAACACAACATTTATTTTATGGTTTCTTGCTAGCCCATGTTGTTTACACATTACGATTAATTATTTCTTGTACTAATTAATTGTAAGGATGTGTTGACCGTAAAATTTTATATCTCTTTACAGAGAGTGGATGATTTTTTGTGCTATGATATTGAGTGTAGACAATTAATTTTTTAAGAATTTGACTAGTGCTTGTACTTCTTTTAATATTTTTTGAAGAAAGTTTTTTCCCTTTAATATATTTCTTGCTTATAAATAAAATGGTTTAGTTTCTTTTTCATATTTACATATTTATTTGTTATAATTTAATTTAAAATAAAGATTAAGCATTTTTTAAGTGTTAGACTGTCAATAAAGAAGAAACACGTTAAAAACTATGTCATAATTGTGGTAATCAAGTGTTAACTTCTAGGTTCATAAAAAATAAAGTTCTATATAATATTTATTTATTTTAAAAATATTAAAATTAATTGATTTAGAAATATTAATATATTAAATTTATTTATCAAGTTGTAGTACCCCAATTTTGTCCTACCATTTGAAAATGATTTAAAAAAAATAATAATAAAGAATAACATATTTTACAATTATTATCATTAAATCTAAAAATCATTTTACAAATCTGACAAAATTTTGAACTCATATTTACAAAGCTATTCTCATTACATTACCCTAAAAAACAACTTTAAAGTAAAATAAAAACAAACAAAAAATAAAGGAAAGACATTTTACTATTTTTCTTAGCTGTTTTTCTTAGTTGATTTCTTGTTTCTAGCAAGCAATGTCAAACACTTTCTTAACTGTTTTCTTTTTTATAGCAAGCAATGCCAAGCACTCAACCTTACTGCTTCAAAGCAGTGAAAAGCACTTCATATACTTCCTTCCTCACGCAATAGTCCCACTCTCTTAATTTTTATTTTTTTAACTTAAGAAGGTTATTATTTTTACCATTTGAATACTCAATAAAAAAGATTAGCCACATTTTTCCCTAATATGTTTATTCTGCACCCTACACATTTACTAAGACACACACTTATGAGTGAGACCCTATACCCGGGCATGAGTAAAGCTTAAGTTTAGTTAGGGGTTTAGTGGTAATCATGTTGGATGTACATCCTATTTGGTTATTGCAAAAATCTCGTCTAGAGTATGACTCCATTAGAAATACCTACATTTTGGATGTACTTCCTATTTGTAGTGATGTTTCAATACGAGTACTTGACTCTAGAGACCAATGAATTTTAGGATTATAGAACCCGCCCAGAAAAGAGTTCACGAATTTAGAAACCTATAGACTTTAAAATTTCTCCAATCTTGGATAGAATGCATCTAAGTCATATCCTAGCATTCTTGCTTTTAAATGACAGGTTTTTTATTTTTATTTTTATTTTTATTTTTTATTTTTATTTTATTTTTTTATTTGTATTTGTATTTATTATTTTTGTTTTTTGTTTTTGTTTTTTTTCTCCACTACCCGACATCAGTATACCTCGTATTTTTCTCTGTTGCATCCATGCAAATAGCTTTCATTGTTAATGATAAAGTTAAATATTTTTTTATAGTACCATGCATTCATTTCATACATTAAAAATTATTTTCAACACCATACCATACAATATATCATAAGAGTTTCACTAGTGTCTAACAAAAAATAACAAAAAACATAAGCACATTTTTTAAAAAATAAAGAAAAGAAAACAAAGGTACAAAAGTTAAAAAGTTATTACATCCTTGATCTTGAAGAGAATGAATAAATGAAAACTACCCTCTAGTTGCCCCACCATAAATGACGACTCCACCCCTTTTTATTTTTCTCATTTTTTTTAGTAATTTTCTCATTCATAGGTTATTTTTATTGTTTCTAAATTAGGCTTTTGGTTAAAATAAATAGTATTTTGTAAAATTATTTTTGAAATATATTTTGCAGAACTAAATTAAAATAAAACACATTTCAAACTCCTGTCTAAGAAAATACAGTGATTTTTAATTTGAATTTCTTCTATAGTCTCTTGTTTGAGCAAGATCCACATTTTAATAGCATCTCTTTTTTATATAGGTAATCTCTTTTTTTCTTAAAGGTAGAGTAGGTATTTCTAGAGTACTAAAAATTATATATTTTTATTTTAAGTGTTTCTTTAAATAAATAAAGACCGGCTAATAAGGGAGTTTAATTTATTCAATTAAAAAGACTATAAAAGAGCATAATTTATCTCTTTCTATGTCGTGTCATTTTTAATTCTACTATGACAATGCATTTTGGTCTTTTTTTTCTCTCTCTAAAAAATTTATTTGATGTATTTGTTTGAATTTATTTGATGTATTTGAATTTGAAAATGTGATTTTCTTTCATTTATTATTTACTATTTAATTTGTAGACTAAAAAATCAAAGTCGTTTTTTATGTTCTATTTGTTTTATGTTTTAGAAGATGAGATTCAACCGCTTAAAAGTTTATTGTTTTGTCTAATAAAATATAATTTTCAAAATTATTTGTATATAATTTATTTTAAATATTATTTTAAAAATAACTAAAAAGTTAAATATTTAATATAGAATTTTATTGCAGTTTATTAAGTGGACAATTAATCAAATTAATATTTAAATAAGTTAAACATTATATTAGGATTTTATTGTGAACTTAGTAAGTGAAAAGTTATTTTAAAATTTTACTACGAATCAAATAAACGATAAAGTTATATTAGGATTTTGATGCAGATTATTTTTGTAGAAAATATCTACATTAAATTCACAAGAAAAAGAAAACTTTCTTAAATATTTATGTGCGAACTTTGGATCCACTAAAAATGTGTTTTATTGAAGTAAATCTACAGAAAAATTTAAAACAAAGTCATACATGCAGAAAATTTCCGAAGTTAAATCTACCTTAAATGACAAGTTTTTGGAAAAGTGGTCATCGTAATATTCATCATGAAAAAACTATTATATCATAGCCATACAACTATTATATCATGAAAATAATCTCTATGATGCTATAAAAATATATTATCTCCTTATTGTACAGTTCAAATTTATTAATAAATTTATCAATCATTTTAAAGTAAGACTTGTTAAAATCTTGCAGGATGAAAACCTTAAACACATCATGTTTTGCTAGCTCGTCACGATGCTTTTTGCAACAGATTTTTGTTTCATATGTTTCCATCTTACTCATAGTGGTCAGCACTGGTGGCTATAAAAAGGTGGTTGCATCTCGTCGCCTTGTTGAAGTGGATCACCAAGGTTATCCAACATGGTTTTCTACTTATGACCGTATCTTGTTGTCTGAGCTCCAAAACGGTCTAGCTCGACCCAACACCATTGTGGCCAAAGATGGTAGGGGCCAATATAAAACGGTTACAGCTGCTATTAACTCGTACCCTAAAAATCATCAAGGAAGATATGTTATATATGTTAAAATGGGTGTCTACCATGAGTATATTACTATCGACCCTAAAAAAAATAAAATTTTATTATACGGTGATGGTCCTACAAACACAATTATCACCGGAAACAAGAGCGTTCAGAATGGACTCAACATGCCTGAAACAGCCACATTTTGTAAGTTAATCATTAATTCTTACTATTTTATTCATCTATTTTTCTTAAAATTAATAGAGAGTATAGCCTTATCTTGATATTTATGTAGTTGAGAAGAGGGAGAGAGAAAATATTGAATAGAGATTCTCTTATGTTAATCTAGTATATTTATTAGATCTTAATTTGTTAGTTTATTACAAATCGTGTACAATAGTTATGTTAATTAAGAAGAGAGCCAAAAATATATAAGTTAATAGAGAATTTATTTAAAAATTGCTTGTAAAAATTTAATACAAAATTTGGGTAATTTTATTTTGGTAGGTGAACGAAAATTAAATATGATGTGTAATTATCTAATTAATCTTATGTGAATTAATTTTTGGATATTTAAATGTGCTTGCAGCCACCTTTGGTAATGACTTCATCGCCATGTCAATTGCATTTGAGAATAAAGCTGGTCCAAAAGCTCAACAAGCAGTAGCACTTCATGTTGAAGGTGATCGCTCAGTATTCTTCCGGTGTGCATTTCTTGGTTATCAAGACACATTGTACGCAAACAAGGGTCATCAATTCTATCGTAACTGTGAGATTTATGGAACCATTGATTTTATCTTCGGTGAGTTTGGTACTACCTTGATCCAGAACTCTAAGATCTTGGTAAGGAAGCCCATTCAAGGACAACAAAACATCGTGGTGGCAGATGGCTCATCCAACAAGGACGTGCACACTGGAATAGTTCTCCAAAACTGCTCCATCATGCCTGACATTGAGCTATATCCTTATCGGTTTACAGTGAAGACTTACTTGGCAAGGCCATGGAAGACTTTTTCAAGGGCGGTCTTCATTAACAATTATTTTGATGATTTTATTCAACGAGATGGATATATGATATGGAAAATTAATGAAACAAACACTAAAAACTCTTACTTTGCTGAGTTTGGCAACATTGGACCCAGTGCCAATGCTAGAGCAAGAGTTAAATGGGCAAAAGGTGTCATTACCAAATATGAAGCTGTTAGATTCACTGCTGAACCATGGTTTAATGCTAGCACTTGGTTGCCTTTCACTGGCGTGCCATACAATATAGGATTATAAGCTTATGATATTTTCTTTGTTTCATTTCAACTACAATACTTTGTATTTTGATTATAACCATAATTGTTATAAATAATATTGTTTTAACAATCGAATTCTTAATTATCAAAGAAAAAAAACAATTTACAATTAATATTATTTTTATATATACTAGAACTTGAATCCATGCTATGCACAAAAATTACGTATTGAATTAATACAAAGTAAAGTTACATATATATCATCAGAATTCTCCAAAGTTTCTATTAAAAATATTAAACTTTAATAATATATACGAGACGTGCATCTGTATGTGCAAAAAATAAATTGCCATACAAATTTATAAAAAAAATAACGTGGCAATATAAGTTATCAACTGTAATACAAAAAAGCATAATAATCATATAAAATAAACATAAATTCATATAATAAACTATTTGATATTTTGAAATACTTCTTTATAAAACTACATTTGATGTAATATTTGAATCCTAGTCACTTTTGTGATGATAAACTGAGTTTTGTTGCATAATTCATCAATTTGATCTATATTCTTCAATAACATGACTGGTACCCCCACTTTTAACCTCAATACATGATTTGGAAGACTAAATACATTAGAATTGTCATTGAAAAACATGTTGTAGTTTGATAAGAGAGTGTTCAATCGGATGGCCAAACCGAAACTGTTAAAAAATGATTTGAGATGTATTTAAAATGTTTTGCAAGGCAGATTCCTTCTAAATGGTCTAAGTTGTTATATTGGGTTGAGTTTTGGTATAACTCTTCCTTCCAAACTAGCATTGGCATGACACCATTTAAAGTCGTATATGGTCGCGACCCACCTACTTTGCTCAGGTATGATTTTGCAATCATTGAGCCCCCTTCACTCCAAACGTTGTTGACTGAGAGAGATACTACACTGCAGCTACTTAAAAGTAACCTTCTGCGTGCTGAACAGAAGATGAAACATTTTGTTGATACCAAGATAAGACAGCTATAGTTTAACGTGGGTGACATGGTTCTAGTTAAATGCCAATCTTATCGATGTGACACCCTAAACCCAAATTGAAATAGAAAGTAAAATACGTTAGTTTTGAAAGAGATACACAGCAGTTTCAAAATAGAGAATACAATTTTTTTTTAACTATAAGGTTTAAGATGTCACACTCATACTTACACAAAATGCTTGTATTAAAATTTTCAATTAAAAAATCCTTTAATATTGAATATAGTTGAGGTTTATTAAATAAAAATTTCTGACATAAAAACACGTTCTAAACTTAGAGACAATTAATTTCTAGATCCAAATAAAAGATAAAAATAACACAATTGATCGATCAAATTTACAAAAATTTAAATTAGTTCATAACTCAACAAAAGACGACAAATTACTCTCACCCAATATCACCTATCAGAGCGTGGATCACCAACCGATAACCTGAAATGACTGCGCTCTCGCAAGCGCCAAACACAAGCAACGAGGGGTGAGCTTTAAAAACATATAATAGTATAAAATAATTGAGAAGAACACGTAAAATATATTAAACACTGTATCATATCAAATCACAATTAACAAGAATAATCAAGGTAAAACATTGATACAATCGACAACATCAAGTAAGTAAACACACAAATCAAGTAATGTTATGCATGCTCTTATACTCTAGACTCCTCCTCTTTCTTTGGTACCATTCTAACTCTAAAGTACTTGGTTAGGAGACCTGATACTATGCCACCACGCAAGTGGACGGACAATTCAATTTGGCCATGTCCTCATAGATCCCCTCAATTCAACCCGAGATACATATACGCGACAGTCGAGGTAAACATGTGTTGCATGATAGCTCCCGACATTTGGAGTGCTACCTCCAAGTCACCTAGGAGTTCCCCACCCGAATACCTCCAAGGTCTAACAATCTTGCCCTAAGGCTCAACAGCAGACCACCACGATCAGGCTCATTCAGTTGTACTTCCCCAGAATCACTAGGCTTGTCAGGCCCTACCTATATGATGACCAAATAATCTCCACTTCAAAAATTATCAACATCTATTTTCTCCCCTCGTTGGCCTAGGTTACTCACTCTATTAAGAAAACCATCATTGGCATAGGTTGAATTCATCACTATTCAATAAAATACAATATGCATTTCGTGATATTCATCAAGGTGGTAACATCATAAGTCAACAAGTAATCATCAATGCATATTTTCATAGTCATACATTACATTCAAAATTTATCATCATAATACACAAACTCCAACAATATATGATTTTCACTCACAGATAATAATACTAAATCATTCACACACACCACTTCAATTGAAATGTAAATAATAACAATTCATCACATTTTATATCATATAACAATATCAAGGTAGATATAAACAAAACACAGAATACGTCAAATACACAATTCTACAATAATTCAACTACCACACAATCTTCAAAGTTTCTAACTTGTATGTTAACCTCACCAAATTCAAGTTTTCTCATCAGTCAATTATTACTCAAAGGGCTTCAGCCGTACGTATCGAGCCCCGAATGAATTATGGGAAATACGGTTTTCCCGTTCATCTCACTTAATTTACACTCATGAATTCGAACTCTCTCTCACCCCATACCTTATTTTGACGCTTTATCAAACCCAGGAATCAATGGGAGTTTTCAACAGCAACTGCACAACGTACAGTGAACGAATCCGAATAGACGGTGAGTTCACAAAACCTCCGAGACACGACTGATAAATTATGCAGAGCATAAAAATCAATGTCAAATAATTAATAATAATTTGAGGAGTCAAAATGACAAGAAAAAACTGCAAAAAGGTCTCACCGACTCATCGGAGCGCCGGAAGGGTCTAAGATCAACTTCACCGAAAAACGCAATTGAGTAGTGCTTCTTGGAGGTTTCGACGAGAGAAATTCAAGGATGATATTTGTTTCTTGAAACAAAATCTATGCAAGTTGTTTTTCCTAATAAATAGCCGCGCCAGTAATACTTTTGAATGCTAATTCTTTGATCAAAAGATGTTCATAGGCAAGTTTAAAAGGGATAAGTACATGGACTAAGTAAAGGCAATTCCTTGGAACAAATACGAAAGCACGCACAAGGACTCCACCAAACTTGTAATCTGTTTGTGATCATCGCTCCCATTAGATGAGTCCAAGAAGTGGAGCCCAAATCCTTCCTTAAAATAGTAGGAGTAAGCCAGGAATTGGAATATTAAATATCAATTGTGGCTTCACTTTTCCAAGTTGTTTTGTAATACAGGTCATGATTACGATTCCTGGGATTTAATCCCAACTAAAATGAAGATGGTGCTCTTAATGTTTTGTCGTAATCTCTCATGCATGATTGAAGTGAAGATCAAGAACTAAATTAATAGTCAATGTCTGTGAGGATTAGAGATTGGGAGATGACTACTGGATGGTATAGATCGTCATTTCTATGAGAAAAGGAAAATATTTTAACTTTTTGTGAACCCTAGAAATAGCCCAATAGAAACCGATAGAAAAAGTGAGAGGCATCACAAAACAAGGGATGTATGGCTGTAGAAACCGGAGGTACAGCTCAAGTGGAGTCTATAAAACCAAATAAATAATTTTTTATTTTAAAGTATTTTAAATAACCACAACTCTTTCTCAACATTTCTTAAAATAAAGTTTTATCTACAAAATATTAGTAATACTTTCAGACTAATATTTTACCAATTAAAATAATTAACATTTTAAAAACATATTAGTAGTTAAAACTATCATACTCATAATTACCACCACAATTTTTTTAAATACTATTTTTCAAAATAGTCACATTAACACTACTATTTTTGGAGAATGATTAAAATGACAAAATAAATAAGTATGATGTCAATACTTTATATTAATTACTAAATTACAAAAAAAAAATGTATAAAAATCACTATGTCATAGCATGTATATAAAATTAAAGGAAATTAATCATATTTATTTATCAACATAAATTTTAAAACACCACTAGTACTAAAGTAATCGTTTAAAATCCTATTAAATTAATTAAATAAAATATTTATAAAATTTAGGGTGTCACAATCGACAACACTCGGTGTCACTGCATCATAACCAAAAGATGGGGTTACGTTACTTTGAACCTTTTTTCATCATCGAGAAAATCGGCGTTGTGGCCTACATACTGTTACTTCCTACGTCAACAAAGATTCATCCAGTGTTTCACATTGCTAATTTGAAATTGTGCAACGGAGATCATCCAACTCAGTACATGCCTCTACCGCTACTTACTATTGAAACCAGACCTATTTTAGTTCCTCTTATTGTGTTAGACACCCAGATTCTGCTACAACAAGGCCAAGAGACGCCTCAAATTCAGGTACAGTGGCAGCATTTTCCTCCTATAGAGACTACTTGGGAAAACTATAGGGCCTTTCGCGCCTTGTATTTGAATTTCCACCTTGAGGACAAGGTAAATTTTAGAGGAGGGGCTAATGTTATGAATAAGGAAAATTACAACAAAACCACAACGGTAACACATGAGCAAGGACACTTGGCACAAGATCCATCCATCAAGGAAATTAGAAAGAGCATGAGAGAGAAGTTCCCTAATAGAAAATATTCCAAGGACTTTATTAAATATATCAAGGAATGGCAATCATAGGAGTAAATGATTGGATGGTGAAATCACTCTCTCTCCCTTTGAGCCTTCTTAGCTTTTTGTATTTCCTCAATTGTATTTCAATTTCATTAAAGTAAATTGTACTGTTGCTTATAAAATTTAGTACAATTTATCGCTGGTGATTCTCTTGTTCTGCTTTCCTCAAAATTGAATCATAAAACAAATTTTATGAGAAGATACAAATCAAAATATCAAATGTTACCCTTGTTGACACGGTTAACCCCAACAATCCTTACTGCAACGTAATGGTATATTGAGCAAATGGAAAAAAAAAAAATTTTATCAGACATTAGTGTGAGTTGGCGAGAAAATGTTGGACGTCGATGTAGATCAAACATAATAACACATCTAATTCTAAAGGTATTTGTATTTCATATTATATATCATATAACAAATGCAAAACCGTATTCTTATGGTAAATAGTATTTTTGTTGAAATTCATTTTGTTTGAATAGATTTCGGTGGTAAATTTATGCTCCAATTATAAATGTTTATGCATCGTGTGTCATGAACGTGGTAATAAATTATAAAATGAAGATAGAAGTATAAATAGTAGTTGATAAATAAAACATTATATATGATAACAATAATAGGAGGTTTTTATTTCTAATATTGTTACACAAATTTTATGGCAAGATACCAATCAAAATATAAAAAGTCACTCTTGCCGCAATGGTTAACCACAACAATCTCACCATAAAATAAGGGGATATTTATTTATTTATTTATTTATTTATTATTATTATTATTATGAATCATTATTAAGATACTTTACTAGCCAATTTCGGTCCAACAAATCAATCAAGTTAGTTAATTACATTTTGACCAACCAAATTACATAATCCAAATCATTATTAAGATACTTAAATAGCCAATTTGAATTGAACGAAATCAATTTTATTAACTAATTTAAATTTATAAAAGTTAATCATTAACTATATAATGCCAATAAGGAGTAAAAGCAAACAATTAATATCGTTAATTGAAAAAAAAAATTATACAATATGAGTCGTTACATTTCTCTTGTGGTGTTTGTTTTATGTGTTGTGTCCACATATGCTATGAAAGTTGTAGATAATGACACTATTTGCAAGGCTGAAAAACCTTAACACTTCACTTTGCATAACTCAATCAAAGCAAGGTGCAGATCTAATTACCCTTGCCCAATACACCATTGATTTGTTACATACTGAAGTGAACAACACGGTCAAACTTATCAAAACACTAATTCATCAATATGATAAAGATCCTGAAACAAAATCCCATTACAGGGAATGTTTCGAATTTTTTGGTGGGACGGGTGGTGCTGTTGATGATTTTGAAAAAATTGAAAACAAGATGAAGGGTGGAGATTACGGTGGGATGAGTGAGCATGTATTATATATCATAACAGATTGTGATGAATGTATTAGCGGAGCCTCACCAGGTGAAATACCTTACCCGGATAAATCTTTGCTCCCAAAATATGCTAAAGTTTTTGAGGACGTTGCTTTTATTCTCTTTGCTATATCAAATTTTTTGATAGGGAATGTTTAGTTTGCAATTTGTATTTTATTGGATAATGCTACAATAAATGAGTCAAATTTGAAGAATATAAATAGCATTTTCTATTACTATTATTTTATATTAGCCTTAAGCCAAAAAGTAAGTTTATGATAAGACAAGCACTACAAAAAAAAAATGATTTGTAGTGGTTGTAAAGGACACATGCGACGGTTATAACCGCAGTAAATGGATGATTGCGACGGTTCTTCAACTGTCGCATATTCTTCATCGCGTGGGCAATTTGGGACGATTCAATAAATCGTCGTTCCAACTGTCGTCGACATTTGCGACAATTTTTAACCGCCTAAACACACGTTTTGCGACAGTTAGAACCGTCGTTAAACACTCTCAAATTTATTTGTTCTTAAAAAATTGCAACTGTTATCAATCATCGCTATATTCATTTCGAGACATTTCAAACAGTCGCAAGCCTAATATTTTAAAATAAAAAATTATGATACAATTTTTTCTTAATTTTTGTTATACATAGTAAAATAGTACTAACTTTGATGCAAAATATAACATGATATTTAATATGATGGAATAACAATAATCGATTATGCTTATAATAATCGATTATACTTATAATATATATGAAATGGAAAAAAAAAATTAGATGTAATTGAAAAAAAATAAAAAACCACCAAATAATATATACATGCAATATATCATACTAATAAAAAATAAATAAATATTAAATTGTATGTGTGCGGTTTAGTTTGATTCGGTTCAGTTTTGAAAAAAGAATTGAAAATTTGATTTGATTTATGCGTTTTTTCCAAAATAACATCCAAAAAAATTAAATAATATTCGAATTTGTACGATTTTTGATTTTTTTGAACCAATTTGAGGTTTTATTCTTTGATCAGTTTATATATCAACATCATTACCTTTAAATAAGTATCTTTTATAATATGGATAATTTCATCTGCTTATATTTTATTTTGGTAAATAAATTACTATCTTTAAAAATAGAATTGACACTCATTGATCAAACTTCATGAGAAATTGAAGAAGAGATGGAACCGCCATGGACAACCATCAAACTTCACTCATGATAAACTTGGACGATATGATCACTACCAATGTCATCATCCTCACTATTGATGAACTTGGACGAGAAGAAGATCCAACAAATCCTAAATGTTGCATAAGAAACATTAAATTTTTGTTGGTCTCGACCATCTCCTTTTCTTGTCGTTGCAATTGTTGCTCATCAACAACTTTTCTTGCTTCTCTCTTTGCAACGATTCATTCAACACTCAAATTCTGAAGTGCAGTGAGTTTACTAAGAGTGTTGTGTGGGATTTGACCATTTAATCCAGAACTTTGTAACTGAAGTGCTATAACTCTAGATTTTTCAGTGTTGCAGGTAACTCTAGTCCATTTTCTGCATACAGAACAGGATTTATTTGCATCATATTAATTAGCTTTCTCTATCAATTCATAGCTATTCTAAATTACTAGCATTTATAGTAAAATATTGTTTAAATTGTTAAATCATCTGTCCAGACTAGATAAGACAGTTTATTGTTGTTGTTAATATTGACTTAGTCATCTTTGAACTACATCTGTATTTAATTTCGTACTGGTTAGGCGGCAATGACACTGAAGAATTCTAAGGTGTTCAAATAATATTTGCATAAATCTTGAAAGATAAATCTAATTGTGCAAAAAAAAGAAGCATACATTTTATTTCTCTAGATTCTCTTAATTCTTCAATTTCTAACAACAAAAAAATCATTAAAAGACAACAACCAGATGCACAAATGAAAAACCAATGTACTATTCGATAGATCTGGGGAAACCGGAACTTGATCATTGAAGCAAACTACTAAAAATTGAAGAAGAAAAATCAAAATTGAGAAAATCCAACTATTTATTAAGTTACTTGACAACTGAGATGCTCCTAAATAACAACAAACTCAATGATGTCTATAATTAATTCTGCAAATCACTTCTCAGCAACTGTGCATGGTATTTTTGTGCATGTCTATAATTTATAATTTTTTAGGCTTCTTTAATCTGCACAAGTTAGAAAATAGAACATATATCCTCTTGACCAATCCCTAATTGACATGAAATGCTACCTGTATCTGTCAATTTTTAATCGAAGATTTGTTTGTCCTCTCCCTACACAATTTTCCATATTCTTCAATGTTTTCGTGACGTGGCTTCATATCAAACTTATGCTCTACTTTACCTTCCATTGCAAAACTGTCACCTAAAATAAAGGTAAAAGCTGTTACCTAACTCAAGGAAACCAAGCTATAATATTGTGACAACTGAAAGAAAAATAAGCTATATATAAAAGTAGTACTCATCATTTTTTTTTTTATTATCATACTTTTAAATATACAACCTAACATACTTTTAAATATGTATTTATTAAAATAGGTATAGATTTTATTATAATGTAATGTAAATTTTGCTGTTAGTTGTATTTTGCAGTTAGTTGCAAAATGAATAGGATTTTTTTTTTATATTTCTAAATGTGAAATAGACAATTCACAAGTATCAATTATATTACTTTCAAAAGAACTCAAACATAATGTCAATCTACTTTTTAATTACAAAATTATATTTAAAGTTGCAAATAGAAAACCACACGTACTCTTAAAATATACATATACCTCTGCTTAAGCAATCTAATAAAGTTATTTAAAAAAAAACTCCCTCCGTCTTTAGTTATAAGCATTCATTGAGAAAAAATTGTCTCTAAATATAAGTTATCTTTCAAATTCCAATATGCATTTTTTTAATAGTACTAATTTGTCTTAAAATATAAAAAAGTCAAATATTTCATACATCTATATACAAAATACAATTTAGTCATTTTTCTATACAAAATAGACACATTATAATACACAACTAATTTTCTTAATATAAGTGTAAAATATGCAATAGATACTTATATTTATGGATAAAGAGAGTAATAAACTTAAGAAATAATAAAATTTATTCAACCAAATAGTTAACGAGCTTTTACTTAACGATAAATCACTTAGAAATATTAAATTCAATTGATCTGACTGAAATAATTTTTGTTCGACTATACTCATTTATGGTCAAACTTTAAATTTTTAAGGTTTATTTCTCTTGGAAACCATAAGATTAAGAAAAAAAAGACTAAAATATATTAGATTACAATTGTATGATACGAGATTTGAATTATATCTTTCGAAATTACAATACTAAAATATTACTAATGACAGAACCAAAAATTAATATTAATAAGTTTTGATCAAATCTCTAATATTTATTAATATAAAAGTAAGTGTGGTCTCTGTAGTTTTAAATTTATGAAATTTAATAAAACATCAAACTCTTTTGTAATAATTTTATAGATTAAATTAACTACTAAAAACTAAACTCACCAATAAAAAATTTATTCAAAGATTAAAATATTAACAAATTTAACTATATTTTTGTGTAATAATTATTTAATAATCAATTATATGACCTTATAACAATTAACTGCATATATCTAAAAAACTTATAAAATTTAAGGAGATCTAGCAACAATCACACAGCTTCACTCCACCCTTGACTATTAGCTGACACACCATAGACCAAACTCTAATCATGGATCCAACAAGCAAGTAGCATCAAAGGATTCAGATTTTCTACTCTAATTGTGCTACATTAGATTAATTTATCGAATGTATAATAATAAAATCATCGGTAAAAATTAAAAATTGCTTGTAACTACGTATATAAAATTACTGCAGTTAATCCTAGTCTCCACACCAAAAGTTCATGTCAAGGAAACGTATACATACTGGTTTTCATGAATGTGGATAAATATACTAACTCAATTCATTTAAGTTTGAGTTAATATGAATTAATCTATTTAAATTTAATGATGTTTAAATTGAGTAGCGATTTAACATTTTAATCTATTTAAACTTAGTTATATCTTTTTTTTTAAAACAACATATTTATTTTTTTAACATGTCGAACTCAACCCAAATCAACCGCTTATAATTGAAACTATTGTTTTGTGCGACAAGTTTATGAAACTATGGAAAATTATAGGTCTTTGGAGAACGGTTTCTCGTGAAAAAGTTTTTTTTTCTAGTTCAATTTTAATTTTGTAGAGGATCAAAGAAGTATTCAATCTATTGGAACATTGAATCTTAATCCATGTATCCTTCATATTTCGGCTTAGTCTTCTAATTTTAACCTTCATGCTACTCTTGAAAAATATTCTCAGCGTATTCTCACCAAGTCCAAAAAAAAAAACAACAAAGAAACAGGCAGGCAGAAAAAGAAAGTGGTTTATAATGTTGATCGATATAATACCAATGGTCGGAAAGGTTCTACATCTATCTCTTCCTAATAAAGGCTATTTATTGGAATACTAGACGTACTGCAAATTTTGATACTCGGATTGTTTTAAAAAAATTATACACTTTGCATAAATCAGATTTTATTTATTTATTGTGGAACTTTGGACTGGTTGAGATCACATCTCTCATAATTTTTGGAAGTCAATTAAGTTATGAAACTTCATGGACAATGATAAAGGAGATCATCTTCCGAATCTTTGGAATTTTTGCTCTCCCCAATTTAATCCATCTATTTTATTTGTCTTTAGTCAAAAAGTCATTTTTTTTTCTTTTATTTAGAGTAGCAGACAATTATTTTGACAGCAACCTATACCTCCACTAGTCATATTATTAAGAGGGCTCTTTGGAGCAACATCACATATCTAATACAACAGTATCTTGGACTTTGGTTATTAGTAGGAAACTTTAGTTCTTTTCTTGTAGCCCATGAATAACATGGTGGCGGCACGCCACATGCGAGTTCATGTAATGATTTTGAACATTTGTCTAATAATTGATGTTCACTCATCTGCCCACTTGATGGAGCTCTTTGTAATTATGATTGGCTTTCTTTTTTGTCTTCCACTTCTTATTGTACGCTTACAAGGAGTAAATTTGATCATTTTCCTCTTCTTCTGATAATGCATAAATGTATCAATTCGTATTAGTTATTGGTGCATTGTTAATTCACAAATGTATAGTAAAAGATATTGTATTGATATCAGCAGTATTAATTAAAGGGTACAATTGAAAAGAAATGTATTAAAAATTAAAAGATCAATTATCTAACGACAATTTTTGTGTCCAAATCGATCAATTATTTTAGGACGAAGAGAATAAAAAATATTTGAAGAATTAAGGTCCAGTGCCCCATTGTATATATCCGGACCACTCTTTGCCTGGAATTGAGTGCATGTGGATTTGGATCAATACGGGGCAATATTTGAACCCGTAAATGACAACAGCAAAAACATATTTCATTATATTGTTTGAGTTTGAACTAGGGACCTTTAGTGTGGGAGAACTACACTACCCAGACTGATTTGTTGTTTCCATTGGTCAGAAGAATAATTATTATAGTGATTTCTTTTCACTATGTAGAAACAAGAAATAAAAATATTCAAACCAACCCTTGTCTAGTACTAGTGGTAGTAGAAAGGCAACAAGGTGAAAGCTTACACAATAATATAAATGTTTCCTCTTATAAATTGTATTAGTATATTCTTTTTAACTTTCCAGCATCATTTCGTGCACTGTACACATTTACGTTCATTCCTACCAAAGTGTTTAATTGACTTAATATTTGTTGAGATTAACGTTTGCAATGTAATTTTGAGTAATTTTGAGGTTTGACTTACCTACCTTATCATCTTCAACCTCCCAAAATTTCACAATACAAAATTTTAGATAAAATTAGATTAATCATCATCACCGTGTAAAAATGTTGTCTTTCAGAACAAATCTCTACATCTTATTACTATTATTATGTTCCTCTTCAGTTATAATATCACTACCACATAATTCCTCTCCAAATCCTTACCTAACACAAACAACACTCTTCCTCCAAAATTATCAATAAATGGTTCAAAATTTCAAAGTGTTTATGTATGAACCAAACATAACCCAATTCAAATTTGGAACACAAACACAAGTTGAATCTCTCTTTTACTCTTCACTACAAAACAGTTCTTACATCACCCAACACCCTGAAGAAGCAAACCTCTTCTTCCTCCCTTTCGCTTCGGGCATCTCCACGCGCTTCCTCGCGCGTGTTTTCTCACGCATCCGCAATGATTTTCCTTACTGGAACCGTACTCTCGGCGCTGATCATTTCTACCTCTCATGCACCGGAATCCTCATGAAAAACGATCGGAACCTAGTTGAGTTTAAGAAAAACGCTGTTCAGATCTCGTGCTTCCCCACGCGCCGAGATAGGTTCATCCCTCACAAGGATCTCACGCTACCGCCACTCCGTAATTCTCACGCGCCGGTTAAATTAGGTGGCGAAGAGTTCTGCGTTGTTGACTATGGAAACGACGTCGTTTTGTCTTTGGGTGAAGCGCTGCGTTAGGGTGTGTTCCTGTGGTGGTTACGGAGGGACGGTTGAACGACATGCCGTTTGTGGATGTGCTGAGGTGGAGGAAGATGGCTGTGTTTGTGTGTGAAGGTTGATACTGACACGTGGAGGAAACAGCATGAATTTATGAAAAGATTGGGTGTGGTGGCGAGTAAGCACTTACAGTGGAATCGCATTCTATACCGTTTGATGCATTTAACACTATCATGTATCAGTTGTGGCTTAGACGCCATACCGTTAGATATGAAACAGAATCTCTGATCATGTATACTTAGCACAAGATAAATTATACACGGATGGATGAATATGACTTCTTAAAACACCGTGGGATTTAATACTTTTAAATGGCCATTTTTTTTTGTTTTCTTTTTTCCTAAAATAAGTATTAATTTTTTCTACAATTATATATTTTACAAGTATTAATTTATTTTTTTTGTAAATTTTAATATAATTGTCAATGTTTTTATTTATCGAAGTTTAATATGATAGTTGTATTATTTATATTTAGGCACTTTATAAAATTTGTTCTAATTTTGCGACCACTACTATGTCTTTGGTGTTTATATATACACAAATAATATTCTTAAGTTTTAATTCAATTAACATTACACGACCTCGCATTTGTATGTACGACGGTGACATTTATTATTCTATTTAAAAATAAAAAAAATTTATACACAAATAATTAAACAAAAAAATTCTATACACAAACAATTAAGGACTTGCTTGTTACAAATGAAAAATTGATTTTATTATTTAATAATTTAGATATTTTTAAGAAAAGGAAAAGTTGTTTGTGTCTACTGAAAATTACTTGTTGAAAATAATCAATTATAAAAAATAATTGTTTCTATAAGTTTTTTAAAAAATCTTTTTATTTGAAGTTGTTTTTATATTGTTTTTTTATTCTCATTTTTTTTAAAGTTATAATAAATAGATAAAAACTTTTAGAAGTGATTAGTTTTTAAAAAAAAATATGACAATGTCCGGTAAGTAATGCTTTAGGATAAATTAGGCTTTAGCTTAAGGTTTGTCTAATTTCAATATTTTTTAACTGTTTATATATAGACTCTGAGGTTATTATGCTGGAAAGGAATTTAGCTACAATGTTATTCATCTCCATATAATCATTGAAATTACGAAATTACCTTATTAAAGTGAGTATTAGGATTTTTTTAGAATATAACTTGATTTTGTTTAATTTTTTATAATCATTAAAATTACCTTATTAAAGTGAGTGCTTGGATTTATTTGAGAGAAATAAAGTAATTATTAGAATATAACTTGATTTTGATTAATTTTTTTAACATATTTAAAAGTTCTCAAATAGTGAAATGTTTATTCCTAATATAAAATCTAAATTTGAAACAGAAATTTAGATCTTTCGTGAAAAGAAAATAATTTTAGTTTCAAATTTATTATTCATTACCTTTGACATATTCAAATATAAATTATGTTACATTTAACTTATTTTTAATCAAAACTAATATGCATCCCTTAAAACCAAACAATCTTACATTTTAAAGGAGCAATTGTATGTCATTTAAGGGGCAATCCTATAGGAATCAATCATATTGATATGGAAATTTTGAAATATATTATAAGCTACTTCCAAAATAAGCAAGGACAAATTGCAAAGCCATGAATAAAGTGAAAATTATACTCTTTTTTTTTTTCAAATTTTCAAGAGAAAAGATTAAAAAAAAAAAAAATACTGAAACTATCTTGAATTTGAACATCAATAGTTACCACCATACAGTTGAAAATTGAAATGCATCAAAATTTTCTCTATAGAAAGTCACCATCCTAAGGATTAACCAATGGAGTAAAAGTCACCATTCTAAGGATTAACCAATGGAGTCCAGAGCCATCTTAAAAGAAACTTCAAATTTTTCCATTGAATCACTTCTTAACTAATTTCAAAACCTCGCCGACAAGATGTAACGAACCAGTAACAAGGACCTGATGTATCAGCCAAACAAATTTTGCATATTAGATCTCTATTCTCGGACGTGATTGATAAGTCGAAATGTATTTATATTTTCTAAAGCAATACTCTGAGTAGCACTATTACAAATTCTTTAACATTTTTTTCTATTATTTGTTGAAATTCATGTGGATACCACTATTTTCGAAATAGGTCATACCATACCTAACAATTGACGTAGATGAATTTCAACAAAAAGTTAGAGTGTTGAAAAGAGTGTGTATTACATTCACATAGTTTATTTATTCCTCATCTACATTATTCATATTCTCTTAATGTGAGCTAGATGGTAAGAAAACATGCAACAATGTGTATCAAGTGCACATTATATTAATGTTTTACACCGTCAATCAATCACAACCGTTAAATCGTTAATAATGTTTAACTTTTGCCATAATTACTTATAAAGTCACCTACATGATTGATTATGATTTGCCACTGTGTAAAACTTTTTATACATGAAAATTAAACTCATTATTAAATTGAGATGTGAAATCAGAAATTTGCAACTCTGATTTTGTTGCGCTCTGTCCCTAAGCCATTTGATTACCATTGGCAACGAGGAGAACACTGCGCTATGTTCGCAATTACTGGCACTCATTTCCATATCATCTTTTAGTTCTTCAGAAACAATGTCGGTAATTTTACCTGCTATCAGGCAACGGGATCACGAAGTAAGGTCATAAAACAATTATAATTATGGTTCTAAATTCATTTCATAGCCAAAAAATAATCACAAATAATCAAATTAGAAGTATGAGTTCTTAAAACACAATTTGTATGTTATGAATCAATACCTTTGTTGCTTTGCATGAGATTTTCCCACACTCTTTGAAGATTGAACTGCCATGACAGATCAACTTGAGAATCGGACAGTGTTGATGCTTGGGATCCGACTTTGTTATACACCGATAAACTTGGTACAAACAACGCCTTCTTGAAATAGACTCCTACAGTTTCAATTTAATTGTTTCTTTATAAGAAGAAAGCCACTTATTTGCCAAAAACTATTAATCATAGGAAGTTTTTAATCATCGTGGGACCAAACCAATTTTGATAATTGCGTTCTAGCAAAATCCTTCGAGAGACTACTAACCATGATCAGCACATGTTTCCATCAGGCGAAGAAGAAGCAACTGAGGATCTCGGACAGTCAAACAGATGAACAGCAATATCTGCAGGTCATTCAACGACTTTAATTCAAAGTTCGATTAAGAAATGAATCATCAACTCTGATTAAATGAATCCACTACATAGTTTGATTGGTAGTTTCTCAGCTTATACTGTACCGGAGCGGATTTTCTCTGGAATCCTCTTTCTACATGTTGATAATCGAAAGAGTGATTGATAATTGAAAAAATAAATAAGAATTTCAGATAATTGAAATTTGAAATAAATCACACATATAAAGGTCAAAAGAATGAGATAAAGTGAAGTTACCGAAAGATCTAAAACTTTTTGTTACGGGGACAAAAAATTAAATTTGTAATATATTTTATAGGGAAAATAATATTATATTGAATGACGAATCTTTTGTTAATAGTTTTAAAGAGTGATTGTTAATTGAGAAAATAAATAAGAATTCATATAAAACTAAGATTTGAAGTATTGATATTACAAGTGAAACCATGATCCTCGGTTATCTTTCTATTAATTCAAAGTTATGTTGTTATATACTGTTGTTATAATTTTTATGCTATTGTTACGTTTCTCAACAATAATTTTTATTAATTTAAATAATATAAAATCTTGATTAATTTGGTAATTGTTAAATTAATCTGTGTGGATACGATAATTTTATTTACTACTATTTGACAAATCCGTACACTTGCGAAATTTTGTGCAACACTGTGTTTTTTGTGATGGTGGCATTGAAGATAGTTTGCATGTTCTCGTTTAGTGCAACAATAGTAGGAATTGTTGGCAGCAATGTAAGTTTAGAGATATGGTGCAAGCGGCCACTGTTGGAGCAAAATCAGCTGCAATTGTGGTTTTTGCTCTTTTGTAAAGGGTTAATCATACACAAGTGGTATCTATGGTAATGATTATTTAGAGTATGTAGCAACAACAAAATAATCACATATGGCATAACATCAGTGAGAACTCAATGCAAGTCATCAACCGCAATATGCGGCTACTGGAGGATCGAAAGTTAGCACAAAATCTACAACAAAGACGAATGTCATTTGGTATAATTAACTCCCCAACGATGGAAGGTATAAATGTAGTATAAATGTTTCTTTGTCTAATATCTCTAATCGTGTTGGCATTGGTATATGTATTTGAGATGATGGAGAAAATTTTATTTTAGCTTAAATTGAATGGTTCACACCCATCTGCTCAGTCACTAAAGGAGAAGCACTCGGGTTATAAAAGCTTTAAAGTAGGTCTATAATCTTCAACTTGAATAAGTGGATTTTGAATTAGATTCAAAGGGTGTTGTTGATAACTTTCATTTATTTTGATTTATAAGAAATAATATAAAACATCAAAGCTCAAATTGAAAAAGAAAATTAATTGGACTTTGAATCTTATTATAAGTCTAGTCACAAAATATATAATAATTATTTTGTAAGTAACTAAGTTATGTTCGTGAAAAAACAGAGCAATGGAGTGAAAGAGTTATATATATGTAGCAAGAGGTTTTTAGTGTAGATGGAACTAGAAGAGATGGATATGTTATGGAATATTTGATGGAACTGGTATTGTGCTGGTCTTGATATATTATTTTTATATTAATGAAGGGTTATATTTTTTGTGAGGATGTGCGTATATCAAAACAAAAGTGATGTAGAGCAAAAGGATATGCATATATATGGAATTCAAACTTGAACTATAACTATTTGAAAATTGAATCTAATTATTTTTTAGTTAAAAAATTAAATTGATATGGATTTTGATTTATTTAGAATCAGACTGATTTTTCAATTTAAGTAAATTGATTTATTGCTCCGAATCAAACTGAATTGTGTTACTTTGATGATTAAAAAATGCATGTGACCATTAGTGGTCATAGGTTGCTAATTAGAAGTATGAGTTGGAAAAAGAAAGTAAAAATAAAATAAGATAAAATTGGCTAGTTTAGTTTTAATAATAACTATGATTGGATCATTATATTTTTGGACTTCATGACAACAAGTAAAAAAAATTCATTTTAAACCAAATGAATAATAACATTACTTGAGAGTTGCAATAACGATATATAATGTTTACTTTTATGCAACAAAAAGTATAAAAATGCATTTTTTTTTAGGTATAAGAGGCAAAAGTAAATAAAATATATTTGTCATTTCTTTATTTTTGATGAGATATTTGTTATTTATTAATTAATATTTTATTTTGATATATAAATGTAAACCAAATAAACATTTTATTAGAAACAAAAAATTATTAATAAAGGAAATACAAACGGTACTTTAACCCTTGCATCAACAAAATTGTTCAAACTCAGCATTGTAGCAGATGAATTTCATCCACATTCTAAGAAGGGTTACAAAATTTATAAGCGGTGGATCCAAAATCTTTTTTTACTATAAGAAAAAAAAAATTAAAATTTTAATATATTTTAAAAAGATTTTGAAACGTGTTAAACACTAAAAACTGATACCATTTAAATATTGGTTAAACTAAAAAAATACATATATATTTGAATAAAATTCAACAAAGTAGTCTTAAATATGTATGATGGTGTTTCTTTTTTAAAATATGATACATTTTGTATGATTGTTATGCTTGATGTTAAAAAGTGAAGAAATTTAAAAGATACATAATTTAAATAAACTCACAATTTATTGTACTCTAACTAACTATATTTTTTGTCAAAAATAATTACTATACTTAATTATTTTCTTAAAAATTATTATGTTATAAAAGGTAAGAATTACTTGCTTATGGGCTATAAATAAGAACTATTAGATTTTTTGGGTTACGATAATGCCCTTAACCTTTCATGAAAGTTAATTTATTTTTGTTTGAATTTTATTAATTATTTTATTAAATCATTTAATTTACTATCTTTGTAGTTTAACTAATAAGAATAATTTAAATTTTTATTAATTTAAATTTAAAATTATTTTAAATTTAAAATTATTTTAGATAATTAATTAAACTTCTAATTTGATTATTAATTTTTTATTGCAGATCTATTAATTAATTATATGATGGTTATGTGATATTCAAATCTGATAGTCCAATCCCCTAAAAAAAAATATGATAGTTGAATTAAAATAAAATAATATTTGGAAGTTTAATAAATTAAATTAACGTTCATTAATTGTGTTAAAAAAAAGTGTTATAGTTTAATAAATAATTAAATTAATAAATGCACTGGAAATGTTGTGATGCAAAAACAGTAGGACACAAAATGACTTGCACTCACAAAAATAATGATCAATCACAAGGGTATTTGAGAAAGTAAAAAAAATAAGCACATTTCTTCTTGCTTTCTCGGGAATGTAGAGAAGAAAACTAAAAGGTGTAGGGCCCACAATTTTTGGATAAGACCATCAAAAGCAATTATTTTAATTAAGCTGCAACAAAAATTAAATTTTTACTTAATATACAAGCTATTAAAAACATTATGTACTTGATAAAAAAATTTAATATATTAATATTTTTAAATCAATTAACTTAATTATCTATTGAAAAATAAATATTATAAAAAGTCGATTATATAAATATAAAAAATGACTGCTATACATAGGAAATTGCATTGCTCCCGCACAAAATTGTTAGGTAGTTGCGGTAAAGCCTGGTGGGTGGGAAGGGGTAGTTTGGTGCTCTTCATTTGTAGTTGGAGAATTCCCATCTGTATTATCCTTCCTTGTCAAAGTTTGTATAGCCTCTAGGATTCTATCAACCTTGTCCTTCAATTGGCTAACATCCGCTCTCATCACTTCTTGGTTTTGCTCAAGTTCATCCATGATCTTGGAGTTTGCGCGAGTCCGTTAAGGGTGTCGGGGAAATAGGTTTATTGATTTTTTTCTGAAAGATCATATGATGCTAGTTAAAAAAATGATAATTTATATGCATGCGTGTGGGTGTTAGAGAACCATTGATTTCGCAACCTAGACACAAACATCTTTTTTGGATCATGCATCAGAACCAAACCCATACGTAGAGAAAACTTAAAACAAGCTCGTTCATTGATAATTAAAAGGGTACAAGTGCAACATTTTTCTCTATATCTGAAATACATTGTTTCTATCGCTCTCGACGAATTAAACTATTCATTGCTTCTATCAAACTATTACAATGTTGAATGAAAGTAATAATCTCAACAGGTGTGGCAGATGGAACTATGTTTGTTTTTGCTTTCCTTAGGAATACGGGGACCCTTTCGATGGCTTGGTTGGCTATGAAAGTGAGTTTTTTACAACGATTCATCCTCATTATCCCTTCTTGCCCAAGCATCTCTATTGCTTCCACTTGATCCATCATTCGATTTCTTAACATATTTGCTTCTTCTTATTCCTTCAACCACACATCTCGGTACATAGCAACAACTTCTTGTTTTTCAATTCTTCTATCCTTTTCTTATATTCTATTACCACTCTCTCCAATTGTTGTTTCAAATCTTCTAATTGTCTTTTTGCATTTCTCTCACTGATTTCTGAATCTTTCAACCATTTTCTCAATTTCTCAACCTCATCTCGTGCTTGGTCTCTTTTTTGTCTTCTCAAACATAAAGACTCGTTAGAGGCCTTTATAAATTGCATTGAAGCTTGAGCTTATAATCTTCCTCTACCTTCGCCCTCTTATTTGATCTTTCAAGAGAAATTGTCTTCTGCTCATTTTCCAATAGAGCAATCTCATATGCTCGACGGACTACCATCAATTCTTCTCGCATATTCTTCTTTTCTTCTTCCGCCTCTAGAATTGATGCTTGCAACTTCTCAATTTCTTCACTAACGATAGATGGTTGCGTTGGTGTTTCATCGGCCGCCTCAGATGTACAACGAAAAGGTAGCTTAATCTCTTGGACCTATTCTTGACCCACTGTTGGTAGCAATCATCTGCACCACAACTTCTACTTCCTCCCCTTTTCTGATTATTGTATTCCAAGATTGACGTACTCTACTCAAATCTTCAATATTTTCTGGACCCATGTCATAAAGAATAAAAGGGGTTATTAGTTTTGGCATTGGTTCTCCTATGATAGGATACCCAAGTTGTCTCAAGGCCAATACTGGGTTATAATTCACACAACATCTAGTCCTCATAAGTGGCACATTATGGAATGTTCCACATTGGTATATTACTTCTTTTACCTCTCGTCATCTTGCATACCATCGAACTATTTTTTCATTAAGATCTACCAATCTCTGAGCCCATTCTCGGTTATCCTTTATGCAACATAACAATTCTTAAAATCAGTGATAGGGCAACATTTTTGGCACCCATTATCAATTATATGATTCACCAACCAGACGTACAAAACATGTAAACAACACAAAATTCGCTTGCCTTTTTTCTCATGACTATAGTTAAGTGTATAGTACACGTCAGCAAGGACGGCTGTTGTAGGATTTTCTCCTCTATTCTTCAAAGCTAGGAAGACATCAATTGCTGCTAAATCAATAATTTCTTCATCACTCGGGAATAGAACAACCCTATAGATGGTGAGAGCTAGCACCTCCATAAAAGCACTCCAATCTTGGGATTTAGCTAAATGATGTGCTCTTTCTTCAAAAAAAACTTCTTAGAAAACCAGAAGTCCCTTTCTTCTTTTGGCTAATCAACCTTTCCTCTTCAACCCTTAGTATCTCAACTACTTTGGTTGTGGATGGATAATTCCCCATGTAACCATAAGGTTTCCCTTTTTCTAGGGAGTAGCCTAAAATTGGTCCAAACTCTTCCAAAGTAGGCGCAAGTTGTAAGTCTTGAAAGGTGAAACATCTCAAAAGAGAGTCGTAGAATTGAGTCAAAGCAGTAATAACCCCTATTTGTACATCCAGATCCAGTAAATCAAGAATCTTTCCATATTTCTTAGTAAATGTTAATCGGTGATTAAGCTCCAACAAGCTACAAAGTCTTTTTAAACGGTCAACCTGAGGCTTTTTGGGTTTCAGATTCATAGTTTTCCTTAGCATTGGGATTGCAGTTTCATTGTTGGATCCCATTTTTAATCAAAGATATCCACACCCTAGCTTTGAATTCAATGGTTCTCTAATGGACCTACATAGAAATGAATGATTATGAATATTGTATGGTATGGTGTTGAAAATAATTTTTAATGCATGAAATGAATGCCTGGTACTATAAAAAATACTTAACTTTACCATTAACAATGAAAGCTATTTGCATGGATGCAACAAAGAAAAGCTGAGAGGTATACTAATGTCGGGTAGTGGAGAAAAAAACAAAAACAAAAAACAAAAATAAAAAAAATAAATAAATAAAAATAAATAAAAATACAAATAAAAATAAAAATAAAAAATAACAATTAAAATAAAAATCTGTCATTTAAAAGCAAGAAGGCTAGGATATGACTTAGATGCATTCTATCCAAGATTGGAGAAATTTTGAAATCTATAGGCTTCTAAATTCGCGAACTCTTTTCTGGGCGGGTTCTATAATCCTAAAACTCATTTGTCTCTAGAGCCAAGTACTCGTATCGAAACATCACTACAAATAGAAAGTACATCCAAAAATGTAGGTATTAATAATGGAGTCACACTCTAGACGAGATTTTTGCAATAATCAAATAGGATGTACATCCAACATGAGTACCACTAAACCCCTAACTGAACTTAAACTTTACTCAGACCCGAGTATAGGGTCTCACTCATAAGTGTATGTCTTAGTAAAGATGTAGGGTGCAGAATAAACATATTAGTGAAAAATGTGGCTGATCTTTTTTTATTGAGTATTCAAATGGTAAAAATAATAACCTTATTAAGTTAAAAAAATAAATAAATAAAAAAAATTAAGAGAGTGGGACTGTTGCGTGAGGAAGGAAGTATTTGAAGTGCTTTTAACTGCTTTGAAGCAGTAAGGTTGGGTGTTTGGCATTGCTTGCTAGAAACAAGAAACCAACTAAGAAAAACAGTAAAATGTCTTTCCTTTATTTTTTGTTTGTTTTTATTTTACTTTAAAGTTTTTTTTTAGGGTAATTTAATGAGAATATCTATGTAAATATGAGTTCAAAATTTTGTTAGATTTGTAAAATGATTTTTAGATTTAATGATAATAATTGCAAAATATATATTATTCTTTATTATAATTTTTTTTAAAATCATTTTCAAATGGTAGGACAAAATTGGAGTACTACAACTTGATAACAATATTTACTATATTAATATTTTTAAATTAATTAATTTAATTATCTATTGAAAAATAAATATTATACAAAGTCGATTATATTAATATAAAAAATGATTTTTTATTCTAAAATTTTTAAACTTTATAAAATACTTAATAATTTTACTAGAATACTATTACAGACATTTAAAATATCTCATATTAAAATTCACAAGTCTCATTATATCTTAGATTGACCCTGAGGTAATACAATAATATTAAATAAGAGAAGTTAATTAAAATTCCAATTGTCGGACAACAAATTATGGTACACTTTTTTGATAGCTAATACAAGTGTGAGTTAGAACAAAAAAACTACTAACTACATTACTAATTGAAAGTTATATAGGACTTTATTTTTTAAGAACTTAGAAGTAAACAATTGATTACCACAATTATGACATCGTTTTTAACGCGTTTCTTCTTTATCGACAGTCTAACACTTTCATATGTTCCGGCATACAAAATATTAAGTGGATTTTTCACACACAGATATTATATTTTCTCGCTTTTAGAATAAAATAATACATAATTGATTTAAAATATGTTTGTTAACATTTAAAAAAATGCTTAATCTTTATTTTTAAATTAAATTATAACAAATAAATATGTAAATATGAAAAAGAAAACCATTTTATTTATAAGCAAGAAATATATTAAAGGGGAAAAACTTTCTTCAAAAAATATTAAAAGAAGTACAAGCACTAGTCAAATTCTCACAAAATTAATCGTTTACACTCAACATCATAACGGATTATCCTTTCAAAAAATAATAACATTATACATGAAGCCAAGTCAATATATAATAGTCAATAACTTAATTAAATGCAAATTTCATAGGTGTTCCATTCAGGAAGACAAAAGTGTAAATAAGATAGTTGTTTTACAATATTAGAGACACACTCTCAATAAATATGGATAATCTAATATTGTTATGGTCCAATAGTAAACCTTATTACTTTTAGTAAATTTTAATAAAACATTATATTTTTTTTTATTTTTTATTATTATAAAATTCAATGTTACTAAAAATAGCAAGAGTGCACCTTTGATATTTTTTTAGTGGTATATTAAACAACATAAATTGGGTTATTAACATAGTGTGAATGGTGAATTAAAAAAAGGTGTAATACCCCAAATTTTATAATAAATTATTATATTTATCTAATAGGATTTTAAAGAATTAATTTATTATTGCATGTGTTAGAATATATGTTAATAAATGATTATGACTAATTTTCCTTACATGTGTATTTGATGTAGTGTGATAATTTTATAGATATTTAATTTAGCGAATAAGATAAATTGTTAATATTGTGTTTATTTATTTTATCTAATCATTTTTATGAAAAATTATTAGTATTTTAATATGAATATCTTAGAGAAAAAGTTTTTAGTATGGAGGAGTAAAATAAATTATTTATTTATTAATGATTTTCCTTTTAAAAAAAAATTATTAGAAAATGGATTTTGGGTCAAATTGCTATGTACACCTTATTTTCTACTTCTCTATTCTATTTGGGCCTTTATTACACTACAACAGTCTTTCTCATATGTACCATTGATCTGTTTGCTACACCCCCATTTACTGTTTCAATATGGACCTTGGCCCACTCTGTTTTAGGTCTTTTAAATCTGCTACTTTGGGCACCTAGGTAATTGCTAGCTGCACCCCCTCTCCACAAATTAAAAATCTGCATTGCAGCCTTATTCCCGATGCAGTCTTCTTCCCCTTTTGATGCCGCCTCACATTCATCCCTCACTTCTTCAGTTCGATGAACTATTTAAAGGGTCATAACCCTCACCAATACCCCCTTCATAAAATCAATTTCATATCTCCCTCGTGATCACAAAGTTACGACTCATTCTCCTCCGTCATCAACACCGTCGCGAAGCCTCTTCGGTGGCTTTTGCAAGCGCCGTTGTGAGCTGTAACTACCAGATATTCAAACTCAATGCTCAATTCTTTATTTTCGTGAACAATCTCATTTGAAACAACGACCAAATCGGACATTCGAACTGTCGGCCTTGGACCACGATTCCGATCAACACGGTGGTTGTCGAAAACAATAGTTTCATGATCCACGCATCAAACGCTTCATCCTACATCCGTCGTTTTCCAGTTTTGCCAACAATCACGAAAATCCGTCTTCGCCGCGTTATGTGTCGTTACCAATGAGCACCATTCGAGTTGTTTGTGTTGGTAAGATCTTTTTCACTTGCCTTTTTGCGTCTTTTTACACACTTTCTTTACTCTTAATATTGTTTTTTTGTTATTTATGTTTTACATTAATAATAATAATAATAATTATGTTTTAAATTATAATTTCAATCATATATATATCAACTAATTCTAAATGAAGAATTTTAGTCTGTGTACGTGCAATCTGCTTGGAGTAGCTAAACTTAGGCATACTATTTAGTTTCTTTCATATTCATAATTGCTATTGTTAAATTTGAAAATATATAATATGTTTCAATTATTCTAATAAGTTAGATATTTTTATTATTATTAAAATACTATAACTATTATTTATTTCAAATATTTAATAATTCAATGTCTATAGATATACATATAAAAATTTATATATTATAAAAGAAATATTTGAGACTATATTATGAGTTGTAAATAAATTATTTTTATTGGTTTGTTATGCTTGCTCGATTGTCTTTGCGGGCAATTAAAGACAAGGATTTATGAAGGCGAGACGTACATTCAATAAGTTATTCGAGTTGGTTGTTGTTGTGAAGTTCTCTATCTTCTCTAAGGCTGCATGAAATCTTCAATCAAGGTATGGGGTGAGAGTGAGTTCGAATCCATGAGTGTAAATTAAGTGAGACGAACGGGAAAACCGTATTTCCCACAATTTATTCGGGGCTCGCTACGTACGGTTGAAGCCCTTTGAGTAATAATTGACTAATGAGCAAACTTGAATTTGGTGAGGTTAAAATATGAATTAGAAAGTTTTATAGGATGTTGTTTGATTTGATTTTGAAAATTGTATGGTAGTTGAATTACTGTAGAATTGTGTATTTGATGCATTATGTACTTTGTTTATATCCATTCTTGATATTGATATATGATATAAAATTTGCTGAATTGTAATTATTTGCCTTGCAATTGATGTGGTGTGTGTGAATGATCTAGTATTATTATATGTGAGTGAAAACCCCTCATTGTTGGAGATTGTTATTATGATGATAAATTATAAATGTAATGTATGACTATGGAAATATGCAATGACGGTGTGTACCCCTTGACTTATGATGTTACCACCTTGATGAATATCATGAAATGCATATTGTGTTTAATTGAATAGTGATGAATTCGACTCGTGCCAATGATGGTTCTCTTAATGGAGTGAGTAACCTAGGCCAACGAGGGGAGATAATAGATGTTGATAATCTTTGAAGTGGAGATTAATTGGTCATCATATAGGTAGGGCCTGACAAGCCTAGTGATTTTGGGGAAGTACAACTGAATTGAGCCTGATCGTGGCGGTCTGCTATTGAGCCTTAAGGCAAGATTGTTAGACCTTGGAGGTATTCGGGTGGGGAATTCCTAGGTGACTTGGAGGTAGCACTCCAAATGTCGGGAGCTACCACGCAACACACGTTTACCTCGACTGTCGCGTATATGTGTCTCGGGTTGAGTTGAAGGGATCTATGAGGACAAGGCCAATTTGAATTGTCCGTCCACTTGCATAGTGGCATAGTATCAAGCCTCCTAACCAAGTACTTCAGAGTTAGAATGATACCAAAGAAAGAGGAGGAGTTTAGAGTATAAGAGCATGCATAACATTACTTGATTTGCGTGTTGACTTACTTGACGTTGTGGATTGTATCAACGTGTTACCTGGATTATTCTTGTTAATTGTGATTTGATATGATACGGTGTTTAATTAATGTGTTACGTGTTCTTCTCAATTATTTTATACTATTACATATTTTCGAAGCTCACCCCTCGTTGCTTGTGTTTGGCGCTTGCGAGAGCGCAGTTATTTCAGGTTATCGGTTGGTTATCCATGCTCTGATAGGTGATACCGAGTAGGAGTATTTTGTTGTGTTTTTTTTAGTTATGAACTGATTTTTGCGTTGTAAATTTTATCGATCAATTGTTTTATATTCGATCTTGTATTTGGAGAAAAAAAAAATTAATTGTCTCTAAATTTTTGAACATGTTTTTATGTCAGAAATATTTGTTTGATAAACCCCAGCTACATTCGATGCTAAATGATTTTTAATTAAGGATTTTTATGCAAATGTTTTTGTGCAAGTGTGAGTGTGACATTCTAAACCTTATAGTTTATAAAAAAAAATTTATACTCTATTTTGGAACCGCTGCGAATCTATTTCAAAACTAGTGCATTTTACTTTTTTTTCAATTTGAGTTTAGGGTGTCGCAAAAGGAATGTGTGAAAGAATGATATAAAAATAGGATGTATGTAAATAACATTAGTACTAAGTAATAAAAGATCGAATGAGGCTAATAAGGATGATCAAATATCTGGAAAAAAAAAAGTAATTAGTATTATAACAACAAGTAAAAAATGACTAATGGAAGCTTAAAAGGGAGCAAAAACAAAAAATAATAATAATAATACGAATGTTGATTATAATGGCTTTCAATTTTCATGCTCTCCAATGTGTAATTGCTGAAATTATTGATTATATCCTCAAAAAAAGTATTGATAAAATTATGGATTATTGCCTCAAAAAAATCTATATATTGACAAATATAACTCAAGTAAAACAAAGATTAAGTCAATTAACAAGTCATATTTTAAATGTATAGTTTGGTACAGTTAAATTAATATAATAAATTATATAAAAAATGAAGAACATTAATTAAAAAAGTTATACATCACAGCTACTAAATAAACTTTTGATTCTTCTTTGTAAAGAACAGAGAAAATAGTGTTTTTTATTAGTAACATACTTGCAATAGAAATATGATTAAGGATCTTGTTAGTGCAACAAGTTATAAGGATTATCAAATATCTGAAAACAAAGAAAGTTATTAGTAAATATCAACAAGAAATAAAAGACCAAGGATCTTGTTAGTGCTTCTAAGTGGGCAGCAAGAGGTTTTTAGAAGAGATGGATATGTCATGGATATTTTTATGAAAGTGGTGGAGTGTTTGGTATATGTCATGAGACTCGTAAATTGATGGAGTATATGAAAGGTTATAGAAATATGAAGGAAGAAGTGTGTAGGTATATCTGTAGAAAAGTGATGTATAGAAAGTGGTGGAGTGATGTATATTATAGAGGAAGAAGTGGAGTTATGATAATTGTGAAGTAAAGTTTGTGTATTTATAGAGCAAGAAGATGCACCCAATTGTGTGAGGGTGTTTTCATTGCTTTGGTATTAAGTGTGAAGTTAGAATCTTACAATTAGTTTTTTTACCTTGGTGACTAGGAAATGCATGTCACCAATGGATTGTCCTACCTAGATTGCTAATTGAAATTTTGAGTTACAAAGAGAAAGTGAAAACAAAATAAGATGAAGATTGACTACTTGTTTTTTAATAATAATTATGATTGGATCATTATATTTTTGGGCTTCATGACAACAAGTAAAAAAAATTATTTTAAACCAAATGAATAATAATACTTGAAAGTTGCAATAATGGCATGTTTACTTTTATATAACAAAAGTATAAAACTGCATTCTTTTATGGTAAGAGGGAAAAAAAAAATTGGAATTTGAATGTTATTGTATAATAAAAATAATAATGCCTCTGACTTCTCCTATCTCTAAACAAACAAGTTAATTCAGTATTTCATATATATAATTGTGTAAAATAATCAATTAGGAAATGAATGAGTGTTAGTGGTGACATGCATATTATAATAATATATGATAATAAGCAAGGGAAATAGTGTTGTTCAAATCAAGTCCAATTGGAAAGTAGAAGTATAGGAAAAGTGGAGTGAGCTTAATTTGTACAGTGCAAGAGCTTAATTTGAAATTATTTTTCCTCTTTGATTTATATCACTCTCATAATTGATCCATGTATATCAATCTCCTTTGCCTTTTTCTTCATTTCACTGTGTACCTTACTTTAACCTCTCTCTCAACAATTGAAAAAATTGGTTTGATGCATGCATGCATCTCTAGCTTTTCATACTTCCATGCAAACCAGAGCATAGCGTAGGGTGGGGGACTAGAAAAATTAACCCACCTATAATAAATTCCAAAATATTGTGCGACACTTTTCTAACTTTGAAAATAATTATTAGGCTAAAAGATTTATTAAATTAGTGTTTGTCTATATAAAGAATATTGGATGAAATTTACCTCCCTATAATAAATTCTAAAATATGTGTGGGACACTATTCTAAAATATTGTTTGTCTATATTAGATAGACAACTATGCTTCAGATAGTTTGTATACTTCTTCGACCAAAATATTTGTCCAAAATTTTCTTTTTAAAAATAAGAATTGTCTAATATAGTCACAGTCTAGAGATAAATTTTTCTTTTTTTTAATAAATGATATATTTATTCCTTAATTTTTATTAATAATAATTAATAGAAGTCCATATAATTAATAGACTGTTTTATTAGAAATCCGTATTAGATATACCTTTAAAAATATTATATTAAGGTGTACTGTTATGTAGCTTAGAATTATAGTCACTCTTAAATTGTGATAATATACTTATTTTTTAAAATTCATCTTCTATTGTTAAAAAGATAAATAATTTCAACGATGAAAAAGAGAGAAATATAATCTGTCTTTTAAATATATCACTGATTTTGTAGAGAGTTAAATGTAACATGGATACAATTGCAATCCAACTCACGAGATATATACAGAGTGGTATGCCCAAAGAGATAAATACAACCCATCAAATGCAAAATCTCTCCCAGCATGTGAAACATTTGTTTTGGACCACAAGAAGTCCTCCACAATTACACACACTTTTTACTTATATACATTCATTTTTTAACATTTGGAACTTTCTAGATCTATCTCACTATTATTAACTAGTTTATTCATATTTAGCTACTATTGCTTGCTTTGTAAAAAAAATACTATTGCATGCTCTTTATTTGACTAGAATTGTGTATTTGCTCATTTGCTCACTTAATATGTGAAAGAAAACTTTTTAGTTTGAGAACCGTGTAAAAGAGTTCATTAAAATAAAAGAGTTGATAAGTTGATACTTTAGCTTTTTTTATATATTTGATAAGTTGTAGATTTATATTTGAGAGTTGGTTAATTAATTAATAATATTTAAAATGTTATTTTAGAGAAAAGAGTTTAATTTTTCTATTTTGATTAAAAATAAGAGTTTAATTTTATAACTCAAAAAAATAAAATTTAAATATCGTTAAAACAATTATAAAATATAATAACTATTAGTACCACTTTAATTAATCATAATTTTTTAAAAAATAATAACATTAGATTATTTTTTTCTACCTCTTTCCTATGTCTTTATCAATTTCCTTTCTTTGATAGAATCTTTAACACCCTTATAATTAGATGTATATTGCTTTATACTCATATTGTGGCCCATAGACTATTAGACACTTATCTAGTACAAATCCACATCATCTATATTGTGTTTTTATATTTAAAAAAAAAAATCCAATTTACAATAACTTTTCACATAATAATTCATATAAGTAAGTTTTCTAGATTAATGGTTAGCATTTAAAGGTTAATTATTTTTCCAGATTTATAAATTAGTGTGCTGTTGTGGATTTTAATTTTAAGAAAACGGAAATATGAATGAAAAGCTAACTTCTTGTTAATATTGATATCAACTTCAAACCCTTGTGGGTCTCTTTTCTAAATTTAAAGATAACAAGCTAAAAAATAATAACATTAGACTGTGATCAGCATACTTCGACATATTGTTTTTGCTTCAACTTATTTTACAAAATATATAAAATAATTATTTTAAAAAATATATGAAATAATTAATTGAAGAAAATTTATAGTAAATATTTTTATAAAAACATTAAATAACATTTTATGTTCATAATTTACGCTCAACCAAGTTGAAAAATAGATTCTTATTTTGCTATTTACCCTTCTACTTCTCCTAATTATAACTTATAATGCTAGTAAAAAAAACGTACGTTGAATTTCTCTTGATAATAAATCATGTCTTTTGTTGATAAACTTTTCTAAGCCAAAAATTACACATGACATTGATTGTGTTTGAGAGATATGTCAAAAAAATAGATGTACCATGTGCACCAAAATGATATAGGTAAGTCATTTCCACTTTTTTTATGTTGACCTCATTCTAAAGGTGAGGAATCTAATTCACACTCCCATGGAGGTAAGGAACGCTCGAGATCTTAATTAACTTGACTTTTTCTTCCTGCATTGGTTGCTCCTTTTTTATCGTTACCTGAAATTAGCTTCGGTGGGGTACTAGTGAGACACACAATGTTACTAATGTTAAAAAACTTTTTACAAGGGCAAACAAATTTGTTGACCTTAAGGAGAGGTATTGGATGGGAGAGGTCCATAGGAAGTCCACAGAGTTTGACCAGTCATTATTAGGTCCATCAATATTAGAGGGTTGGGTGGTAGGGATAAGAAGAATAAAATTAAGGAGATAATAATTTCTAATCATCTTAATTTTTTTGGCTTTCTAAGAAACTAAGCTAGAAATTGTTGATGGTGTCCTTTGTTATTTTCTTTAAGAAAAATTCATTTTGTGACTGGAGTTAATTTTACCCTGACAACAGAGAATAGTAGGGAGCTTTTCTCTAACTGATGTAAGTCTAAAGGGACCTCAATTTTTTCTTGCTCTAGTGTTGGGTTTCTAGCGGTGTGTATGGAATGGGGACTCTTAGACCGCGTTGCTTTATGGTCAATAGTTATTCCAAATGTGTTTTTTATCTGATAAGAGAATTATGTGGAGCAAGTTAGTTAGGATTAAGGATTCTTTAGAGGATAATGTTTGGTGTATGGTAAGGGATTTTCACTCGGTTCTTTCTGAAAGTGGAAGAAAAGGGTGTTATTGGGGTACATGGGAGGGGCGCACTTATTGAGATTAACAAGTTTGGTAGTTTTATTTGAAATGTGGGGCTTGTGCATCTTCCCCCACTAGGTAAGCCCTTTACGTGGTTCCAACCTAACGACAGGGCCACTTGATCGTATCCAAGGACTTATTGAGGTTATCAAAGTACTGAATGTTAAGGCGAGAACGTCCAATCTTTTAATAGAGGAGATTGCAACTAGGAACATGGCCTTGGCCAATCTTTGAGAGCTTCTAAAATCTAAAGACTCTTAGGTCTTTCAAAGATCAAGATCGAGGTGGTTCCAAGAAAGGGACACAAATACGAGCTATCTTCACTCTTGTGTGAAGAGGCAAGGGAGAAAAAGAACTTGACTTTTGCGTTATTTGTGGAGAATGTATGGGTAGAAGACGTAGTTGATGTTTGATAGGAAATTGTTCGCTACTTCTCTCATCACTTCTTAGTGGGTATGCAGAATCGATCTTTGATATAAGGGATTGGGATGCCTAGAATTAGTTAGGAGGATAGTTCTACTTTGTGGACCTCGTTCTTAGCTTCTAACAAAAATGCAGTGGTAGCTTTAAGTGATCGGAATAAGAGCCTCAAACCAGATTCTTCAAAAGTTATAGGAGTCACCTTAGGGTTAAAGTTGAGTTATGCTCTTCTGAGCCACTTCTCCATTTTTTTTCTATCCCTTCAATTTTTGAGTTGTCATAATACCACTGTCCTTTTAGAGTTGTTTTTGTGCCGTAGTTCTTTCAATATATGAGTGGTCTTAAGAACCATAGTTTTATAATGGTCAATATAACTATATTGAGGGTATAATTCTAGAACGGTTTTCTACGGTGCAGTAGAATATTGATACAATTTTAACTATCTTGCACAATTTTAGACAGTGCTGCGAAACATCTTAAAGAGAACGACCTAGTTCACGACTCAATTCAGTAATATCTTCGGTGGCTTAAAATTATTTTAAAAATAGTTTTTTGAAATTCAAAAACAACATCACTTGTTCATCTTTTCAATTTGTTTTTTGAGTTATGTTATATTTTAAATTCTTACGTGAAAATATAATTTATCTCTTTGATAATGATAACAAATAATATGAATCCAATAAAAAAAATCAGAAAAGTTGAAAAATTGTTGAAGAAATCCATAATTGAATAGTTTATAAAAAGTTAAAGAAATAATAAAATTAAATTAATAAGATTACAACCGAAAGAAAACATAAAAAGCTTGAGATAGAGACAATTTACTAAATATTTTGTCTTCTACAGTCCTTTGAATTTGACATAACTTCTTGCAATAGTCTTCTTTGTTGTTCATTGTCTTAGAACCTTATCTCAAAGGCTCAAGATAATTGCACTATGAACTTTCTCGATTGTTAATGTTGTCTTCAACGCCTCTAACAAACCATGTTGAACAAGACCAACCCACATCTTCAAATGTCATAATTCAAAGTCACTCAAACTACCTTAGTTGATGCTATCTATCTCATGGATTGTCTATCTCCTACAATAGATCAATATGCGAAAAATAATCTTAGAAAAATTTACATTTGTAATTTTTGTTGTTGTTTTTTTAGATAGAGGCTCTATCCAATTTGTTTTTTTTTTTTTTTTATTTATTTGAATAAAATGGAACAAAATTGCATCTATGCATTAAACAAAATAGAAATTAAGCATTGAATAATGTGGACATATTTTGATATAGATGGCATCTATAACAAAATTGAAATAAAATTAAAAAAACTTTTAGGATTATGTCAAAATTTGATACACACCAACCAACTCCTTATTAAATTACCACTTTGAACACTCTCTTTCATAAGTGAAACAAAAGAATCATTTTACAATTTTGATTAAAACCAATAATAATCAAAACCACAAAATCGGGCCAACATCAGTAAATGTATACTATCTCATGGGGTTTTTCATTTTCTACCATAAATAGATATGCAAGAATTAATGGTAGAGAATTTTTCATTTATGTATAAATCACTTATATGTCATGGTTGTAATTTTTATTCTCTGTATATGCTCATGTTGGATGAATTTATGAGCTGTTCACTTTCTTGTTTAGTAATAAAGTTGGTTTATATTTATTTATCATAGAAAAGTACTATTCAATAAATGGTAAATATCTTGTAGAAAAATAAATAAATGAAAAATATCTTTCATTTTGCCTCTTACACTTAAAAGAATGTCTATCTTATACTTTTGTTGCATAATAGTAAACATGTCTATCTATCGTTATTGCATCAAACAAGAATTATTATATATTCATGTGGATCAAAATGATTTTTTTTGTTGCTAAGGGTTGAAAATGATTTTTTTAAATTAATGATCTATTGTTCATGGTTATTAATAATTTTTTATTCATATTCATGTTATTATACACAATCAACCTTATCATGAATTGATAGGATTGGATTTACGAGTAATAAATGCTAAAAAGTTTCTATTCACGAGTAAATTCTTTTATTTAAACAATCCAATAATATTATGTTAATATTGTTAGAATTATGTTAAAGATCGAAATTAAATTATTGATCTCCTTATCTTTGCACTCCTTAACTCATACATCTTAGTTATCAAATCAACTTTTTATTTCCTATAATAATGTTAAATTCTTTAGTCTATAAATTAGTTTGATTTCTAAAAAAATTGGTTTAATGAATAAATGTGAATTTTAAACATAGAGAAAACAAAATAAGATAAAAATTGACTAATTATTTTTAATGAGGTTAAATTTTTTGAGTTTACCTTTTAAGTTTAGTGCTTATAAAAATATTAATACTTCTAAGTTGCTAAAGATAGACAGGAATGTTTACTTTTATGCAACAAAAAAGAATAAAAAAAGCATATAATTTTAGCTGTAAGAGGCAAAAGGAAATATATTTTCATTTATTTATTTTTAACAAGATATTTGTCCTTTATTTATTAGTAATTTTTTTGATAAATAAATGTAAACCAACATTATTAATAAAACGATAAAGTAGTGAACAACTCATGCATGATCAAAGATAAATTAGGTGTTACATTTTGTGGAAGTTAAATTCTTACAACGTGGCAAAGCTATATTTGAATTATGGTTGAAAAATATATTCATATTTAATACTTTCATAAAGGGAATCTATAAATAAATAAATAAATAAATAAATAAGCGTTTTTTATTACAGCGCTTTTTCAAAAAAATAAGCGCTGTAGTATCTAGCGCTGTAAAACGATACAACAGCGCTTTTTAAAATAACAAAAGCGCTTTAAAATAGGTGGATATATTGCGCGTTTGTTATACTCGTTTTACAGCGCTTTTTTGAAAAAGCGCTGTAAATCCCTGCATTTTTTAAATCCTTGCAATAGCGCTTATTATGCACACCTATTACAGTGCTTCTTTGAAAAAGCGCTGTAATAGGTGTTTTCAATAGATGCATTATTATGCAACTATTACAACGCTTTTCCAAAAAAACGCTGTAATAGGTGCATTCAATAGATGCATTAGAATGCACCTACTACAGCGCTTTTTCAAAAAAATGTTGTAATAGGTGCATTCAATAGATGCATTAGAATGCACCTACTACAACGCTTTTTCAAAAAAACGTTATAATAGGTGCATTCAATAGATGCATTATTATACACCTATTACAACGCTTTTTCAAAAAAGCGCTGTAATAGGTGCATTCTAATGTACGTTTTACAGCGCTTTTTCAAAAAAGCGTTGTAATAGGTGCTTTCTTATTTTAATTTTTAAAAAACGCTTTTTGGTTTTTTATGGCATTTTTTTAGAAAACACTGTCTTTTAATTTTTTTTTCCAAAATCATTTTCATCCAGAATCAGTTCACAATCAGTTCTCACAATTCGTTCACATAATCATTTCACAATCAAATTAACTTTATAACTATACATATTTACACAATCAGTTCACAACAAATTATAGCACATAACAAATTACAACATATTAGAATACATATTCATATACATATTCACATATAACTACATATTCACAGCTTTTCAAATGTGCCCTATTCATATAACTACATATTCATATACATATAACTATCAGAAGTACATTTCAGAACAGAACTACCCCTCGCAGCATATAACTATCCCTTGCAGCATGCCATTTCCCAACAAATCAAATAATCTTCATTTCAATCACATACTGACACCAACCTTCCTTTATTTTAGTTAGATCTCTATCAGAGTATGTTGGACTGGAATTGTCAAAGTACTGTGCGATATAAAAATTAACATAAATAAGTTAGAATCAAATATATACATAGTTTATATATGAAAATCAAATAATGAAAATACCGTACCGTTTCTGGGTTATAGTTTGATTCTTATCAACAATCTCCTTCATGAATCGCAATATATAGTACCCACAGTCGATGTTGTTAGTTTGATGAGGGCACTATAAAATAAAACATATAGGTCAATAAATATTTGTGCATTGATTGTAAATGAAATTTTAAATGCATATATTTCAAATCTTTATTGGAATCCATGTGATGTTATTTGACTTTTGCTTTGAGCTCGAAAAACTTGTAAAGCACTATCGAATAAATAAATGTGATTATTATAGCATTAACAAAAACATTATTTATATATATATGTAAGAAATAAATGAATATTACTTACGTGTCAAACATAGTCTTTATATCGGAGTGATTGTTGTAATGGCCGTGCAACGGATTAAATAGTATATAACTTCAGAGGTCGCATTGATTGCAAATAGCACCCAATGTGCCATACAACAACAAAAATTTGGTTTACCCAACTAATAAATTAAGATCTCATAAATTAAAAAAGATATAAATATGTAATATATAATTACGTACCCTGAATTATATGGTGCAAGGAACAACTTATCCTTCTCTTTATTTCCTAAAAGGATATCTACAACGTATTTCTTTACATTCACTGGATTGTGTTTAAGCATCGAAATCTTATGCAGAGACAAGAATGAAAATCTATTTAACAATCTGCGCGTACACACGAACTTCTCATACAAAAACCTTCAATGAAAATTTCAAATTAGATTAATTACCAATAAATTAAATTAATAACCAATAAATGCAATTAAAAGCAATTTTTACCTAATGTATAAGCTGATGACAGTAGCACTCATTTCCTTATAGTTGAGAAGTTTGTATATGTGCTCTTTTTCAAATAGTTCTTCATACTCGTCTCCGAATATAGCTTTATCCATGCTTATTATTCGGGAATCGTTGTTGCTGCCCATATTTGTTTTTGCCTGTATGTCAAGACACGAACCATATCGAGCAAGGCGTGGCTGACTTATTTTAGGAGCAGGAGCAGCAACTGATTTTCCCCGATCCAGTTTTTGAGCAGCAAATTTGGCCGCTTTATTACCCTCCAGCTTTTGCAGTTTGCCAACTTTAATACCCTCCAACTTTTGAAGTTTGCCAGCTTTATTTTTACCACGAACATCCAGTTGGGGTGTGGCAGCTGGTTTATTATGGCAGCTGGCTTGCTGTGCGGGTGGTTTATTGGATGGAATCTGAAAAAATGATGTTAATTAGTTTGTTAGTTTATTGAATCTGAAAAAATGACAAACCTTACAGACTAAATGTGACAAACCTTTTCCGGCGATGTGACTGACTCATTTCTGGGAATCTTCTTATTATTCCCTTTAGACTTTGTTTGAATCTAAATAAATGTGAAATTAAAGTTGACAGCGGAAAAAAATCAGCAATTAAATATAATCAATCATAATCATATATTGTGCAATTAAATATACATATCAATTAAACATACATTTCAATTAATTAAACATACCTTATCAAGGGCAACAAGATGTTTGGGCCATGCCACGTAACTACCAATTGCTTCGCCCAAATACTTCATATCTGCATTGTTGTCCGGTATAGGCAACGGTGCATTTGGTTCCAAAGCAATAACTGGTGATACTTTGACATGGCCCGCAGGGATCGATGTGTTGTGCAATACTTCTCCCAAAATATTGTACAATTTTCCTTTTCCAACCTTGCGATGAGTAGGGGAGGATAAGTACAACACGCAAGGAGTGACACCCTAAATCAATGGTTAATACATAAGTATGTGAAACAATTAGGTTGAATGAATTTCTTATTTTATTAAGTAATTAATTACCTCAGGAAGACTTTTGAGACCAATGTTGCAACTCGCGTTTTCGCTCTCCATTTGAATTTCACGTTGGAGCTGATTCAAAAGTTGCTTGTCTTTATTCGTCTTCACCAAGAGTGCCAGTTGCTCTGTTAAAACTTTGATCTTCTCTAATACTTCCTCATTAGATGGATTTTGGCGCTTCTCTTGTGAAAAATAGCTTCTAGGAGTTACGCCAAATCCTTTCCCGCTCACGCGACCGGAATATTCAGGAACATTAAACACTTTACCTAGTATGTCCCTGCAACTAGCTTTGTTGTGCTCTTAATTTTCCGAACTTTGTTCGAGATTCGCCTAAAATACACGTAGAACTAAAAAGATAAGTTCAATATCATTTTTAAAATACAATATTAAAAAATATTAAAGTGATAAATATACTTACACAAAGTTTTATTACTTTTTGAACATTTTCGTTGTCAACAACTCCATTTTTATTTACGCGAGCTTCCTTCCACTAGATATGACGACCCAACGGTTGATCGGATTGGGTGTCTTGTAGCTATTCATTAAGATCATAAACAAAATATTAGTTAGAAAGTATAGTTTATAATGTACCACATTATATAAAAGTGATGTTTAATTACTTACAAGTTTTTGCTCTAGACAGGCATATCCCATACGAGATTTCTTGTATGGGTGGGTCGGATTTTTTGCCCTCTCGCGATTTGCCTTACTAATATTCTATATAAAAAAAATAACAATCTTGTAAAAATTTAAAATACGCTATGAATATGAATAATAAAACACAAATGCTAATAAATTAATCACTTACAACAAATGCGGAGTCCGAACGTTTTGCTACAAATGCGCTCCATTCCTCATTTGATATATAATGTTTATATATTTTTGGAGCTTCCGCATTCATATTTCCCTCACGGTCTCTTAGATAGCAGTTTGAGAGGTGAGATCTAAAACCCCGGTGTATTTTCCCGGTAACTCTCAGCACGTAACTCTTTCTCACCTCGTCAACATCAAATAAAGATATAGTTTGAGTAAAGTACTTCAAAGCAGTCTGTAAAAAATTATAAGTAAAAAAGTGGAGTAAAAAAGTTACTTGTATATCAGTCCACAATACATCTTTGGCATCCTTCAACGCCTTATCTCTCCAATCGTCTATTGTGATGGGGATATTTTGACGAACAACAGCCCCAATATAACTTACAAACATTGAACTGTTGAGGTTAATTGGCTGACCACTCTCATTCCATCCCACCTATTAAACTCATATAGTAAGTACCTCAAATTATAAACAGCAAACAAAGTATACCTCAAATTTTTTCAAAAAAGATAAAAAATAAACAGCAAACAAAGTATAGTATACCTCAAATTTTTTCCCAATACTTCTTGCTTTTATGACATTTTGCATTATGGTTGCACCACGTTTGACTTCATTTTCGTAAGTCTTGGTGTTGCCAACTTTTTCATTTTGACAATCTATATCCTTGTTGGTATCCATTTATCTACAACAACTTCAACATGCAGTTCAGTATAACTTCAACAAGTTCAACATGCAGTAGTACTCTAAGTAGGTAGCAATATAAGTTCAACATGCATTTTAGTGAAACAAAAAATTAATAAATACAATACCTGAAAAGTGCGAAGAAATACTTAGGGTTACGGGTTCGTAGGGTTCGGTTAGTAACAAAGAAGAACAGCGCAGAAATACGAACGAAAAGGAAACGAGTGTAGGGTTACGGGTTCGCAGAAATACGTAATGAGGGTTAGTAAAAAATATATGGTTCGCAATGAGAAGGAGATTGAAGATGAGGACGAAACAAGCGTATGAAGTTTACGTAATGAGGGTTAGTAATGAGGAGGAAACAAGCGTAGGGTTCGCGATGAGAAGGAGAATGAAGAGGAAACTGAAGATGAACAAGCGTATGAAGTTTACGTAATGAAGACGAAACTGAAGAGGTTTACTGTTATATATAAAACGCTGTAAAAGACCTCATTATTTTATTTTTCAAAAGCCTATTACAGCGCTTTTTTTATAAGCCTTTTAAAGCGCTTGTGAAAAAGCGCTGTAACAGATCTCCTTATTTTACTTTTTTAAAAGTCTTTTACAGCGCTTTTCCAAGAATATGCTGTAATAGGGTTTCATATATAAAAGGCTTCTTTGTTTTATTATATGCAAACGCTATGTGACCCTTTTACAGTGCTTATGGAAAAAGAGCTTTAAAAGGCCACCTTATTTTATTTTTTTAAAAGCCTTTTACAGCGCTTTTACAAAAGAGCGCTGTTATAGGGTTTTATATATAAAAGGCTTTTTTGTTTTATTATATGCAAACGCTATGTGACCCTTTTACAGCGCTTATGCAGAAAGTGCTTTAAAAGACCTCCTTATTTTATTTTTTTAAAAGCCTTTTACAGCGCTTTTCCAAAAGAGCAATGTAATAGGGTTTTATATATATTAAAGGCTTCTTTGTTTTATTATATGCAAACATTATGTGACCCTTTTACAGAGCTTTAAAAGACCTCTTTGTTTTATTATGTCCAAGGGTTGTGTGACTTCCTTATTTTGGGATGATCAGTTAAGTTCAAGAAAAATTCCAAATAATTTTGTTTTCTTCCAAATAATTAGTTAAATTACTTTTTCTTTCAAATAATAATTTTTTTTCTTCCAAATTGTGTTTAATTTTTTTTTCTTCCCAATAATTAGTTAAATACCTTTTTATATATCAATGCTAAATTATATTGGGATGATCAGTTCAAGTTTAAGAAAAATTCCCTGTACCAAACAAAGCTTTTTCAAGTTCAATATAAGCAGAAAATCAGTATAAGCAGAAAATTAAATACAGTTCAAGCTAAATACTAAAATGCTCAATTCTGGCAGATCAAACAATTAAATTATATGAACTCAGTTCAGATTACATGGCTTATAAAACAATTAAACACATTACGATGCCCTTCTTCTTTTCCTGGTGGGATTCACATTTGTTTGTCCATTAATGATACGAAACAATGGATTAATCCAAATTCCCTCATCATGATCATTTCTAAGATATAAACCATCATCAGTTGAATCAATTTCATGTGGTTGTGATGTTGCAAAGAAAAGATCATTACCAACATCTTCATCATTATTGTTATCATCACTTATTTTATTGGTCGATAGGACAACGGACCATTTATCATCAGCAGGATCAGTGGCATAAAACACTTGTTGAGCTTGCGACGCTAAAATAAAAGGTTCATCTTTGTATCCCACCCTATTAAAATCGACAAGCAAGAACCCTGACTCATCAATCCGAACGCCATTATTATTATCCATCCACTTGCAACCAAATATGGGAACACGAAACATTATGTAGTCTAGCTCCCATATGCGCTCGATAACCCCAAAATATGATAGATTTGCATATATTGGGTTCTTGTCTTTTGCACTTGAGATATGCATCGCTTCAGCTACGAGAGTGACTCCGCTATTTTGCATAGTGGTTTGATCATCTTGTTCTTTGGTATAAAATGTGTAGCCGTTAATTACATAACCGGTGTAAGAAAAGACATGTAAACTCGGACCATTTGCAAGCCACCTCAATCTCTGTGAAATTGATCCGGGGTTTACATCAAACTTTAACTTTATGTGATTTTTTAACCATGTTATAAAACTTCGATTGTGCTCTCGAGTTATCCAATTTTGATTCCTATTCATGTTCAAACTAGATAACTGATCCATGTGTATTGTAACATACGGTTGAACCTCATCATCATTGTGTAGAACATACACTTGTGCTTGCTCCCATTCTGTCCTTGATATAGTCATTAGTCTCTTTCCAATTATCCCTTCTCCTGATATTCTTCCCGAATGACGAGACATGGGAAGCCCTATGGATTCAACATTGGACAAATATTCAGTACAAAATTCAGCAGCTTCTTCGACAATGTACCGTTCAGCAATACAACCTTTTGGTTGACTTCTACTTTTTACGTACCCTTTTAATATTTTCATATATCGTTCTATCGGATACATCCATCTCATATAAGCTGGCCCACAAAGTTGTGTCTCCTTAACAAGATGAACAGTAAGGTGAACCATTATATCAAACAACGAGGGTGGGAAATACATTTCAAGCTCACACAAAGTAACAACAATTTCCTTCTGCAATGTCGGTAATTTATGAGGATCGATCACTTTACTTCAAATTTCCCTGAAGAAGAAGCATAATTTAGTTATGGCTCGGCAAAAATTTTCAGGTAAAATTGAACGTATACCTATTGGTAGCAAATGCTCCATTAGAATATGACAATCATGGGTCTTCAAACCTTTTAACTTGAGGTCTTTCATACAAACTAAAGTTTTAATGTTTGAAGAGTATCCTTCTGGAACTTTAACTTCGTGTAGAAATTTACACAAAACAATTTTTTCCTTTCTAGATAGAGTATGAGCGGCTGGAGGTAGATATGTGCGATTTCCTTTCTTTACGGGACCCAATTCATTTCTTATTCCCATATCGACTAAGTCCAATCTTGCATTGATGTCATCCTTAGACTTTCCTGGTACATTGAGTAACGTACCAATAATACTATCAAATACATTTTTCTCAATATGCATCACATCGAGAAAATGTCTTACATACAATGACTTTCAATATGGCAATTCAAAGAAAATTGACTTTTTCTTCCACCCAGTTTTGACCAGCTCTCCTGCAAAAGGTTTGTCAAATTTATTGGTCAAACCTTGTACTTTTTCAAGTATTTGATATCCAATCGATGCTACAGGAGCTCTATCTTCCTCTGATTTTCCATTGAATGCATTTCTCCACCCACGATACTGATGACTATAAGCTAAAAATCTACGATGTCCAAGAAATACATTCTTCTTACAATGTTTCAACCGCATCCAATTTGTACTTTCTTCACATATAGGAGATGCACACTGACCTTTAATGCTATATCCTGATAAATTACCATATGCTGGAAAATCATTAATTGTGCCAAACAACATAACCCTCAAATTGAAATATTCTTTCTTATACCCATCATAAACTTCCACACCTATCTCCCACATAATTTTTAAATCTTCAATTAAAAGAGCCAAGTATACGTCGGTATCATTCCCCGGTTGTTTGGGTCCAGAAATTAACAGAGACAACATCATAAACTTACGCTTCATACATAACCATGGAGGTAGGTTATAAATCAACAAAATCACAGACCACGTGCTGTGTGAGATGCTTTGAAGACCATGTGGATTCATTCCATCAGTAGAAAGTGCAAGTCGTAGATTTCTTGACTCTATCCCGAATTCAGGATACTCGTGATCAATTTTTGCCCATTGTGGAGGATCTGCAGGGTGTCGAAACTTTCCATCTCTAATTCTTTCATCTGCAGCCATGTCAAGTGTTTTGAATCTTCTTCATTGCGATACATGCGCCACAATCTTGGTATTATAAGAAAATACCACACGACTTTTGCTGGAGTAGATTCTTTCTTCTTATATCGAGAGACATTGCATTTCGGACACGCTTTAGTAATTCATATTCGTTTCGAAATAAAATGCAATCGTTAGGACACGCATGAATCCTTTCGTAACTCATACCAATAGAGCACAAAATTCGTTTAGCCTCGTAGGTTCGACTGAGAAGTTCATTATCATCTGGCAACGTAACTTTTAAGAGTGTTAGTAATTCTGTGAAGCTTTTATCAGACCATCCATTACTCGCTTTTAAGTTGTACAACTTTAATATCGCCGACAGTCTTGTGAATTTAGTACAACCATTATATAATGGTTTCTCTACATCACTCAACAAGCTCTCAAATATTTTAGGACAATCACGAAGATCTTCTTCAACTGCTTTTGCAATCTTCTCAACTTGGTCCGACTCATATGTATCTGTGTTGAAATCAGTAGAAGCATATGTATCTATGCGGGTGTTTCCATTTTTTTTCTCACCATGTCTTATCCAACATGTATAACTTTGATCAATTCCATACCATACTAAATGTCCTTCCAATTCATCTCCTTTAACGCGTTTTCCAAAACAACATTTTAAACAAGGACAAACGACTCTATTTGGATCTTTTACATTCATCACTGCAAACTCAACAAATTCCTTCACTCCATTTTCATACTCTTTTGTCAATCGATTGGCAGACATCCATTTCCGGTCTATTTTATATGACCTATATAAATGCAGTTACACAAATAATAAGCTACTGATAACATTTTACCAATCTATATATATATATATATATATATATATATATATATATATATATATATATATATATATATATATATAGTACACATATCTAATATTGGAAAATGGAAACCAAGGTCCAAGTCTGATTTCAAAACAGAACATATCATTAGAACATATCTAATATCATGTAACAATTTCAAAATAGAACATATCTAATATGTAACAATTTATCAGTTTTAATGACAATAACAAATAAATAAATAAATACAATACCTGAGACAACGTATAAAATTTGTTTTAAAGGAGGAGCAACGTATTCAATTTGCAGATGGGCGCACAGTAGTGGAGAGGAGGGTTCGCAAAGTAGAGGAGATGAGAGTTCGTAGGGTTAGGACAACATATTAAATTTGTTTTTATTTATTTAAAGTGAATGATCTTTATTTAAAGTGAATGATTTTACAGCGCTTGTTCAAAAAGCGCTCTAATAGGTCATTTAATAATGTGAAAGCACAAGCCTTTTACAGCGCTTGTATAAAAAGCGCTCTAATAGGGCATTTAATTATGTGAAAGCGCATGTATTTTACAGCGCTTTAACATAAAGCGCTTTAAAAGCCAATTAACAAAAAGCGCTCGTGTTTAAAGCACTCACAAAGCGATGTAAAAGCTATGTGAAAGCGCTTCAATTTACAGCGCTTTTTTAAAGAGCGCTGTAAAAGGGTTGTAAAAGTTATGTGCAAGCGCAATGTGACCTTATATGACCCTACAACAGCGCTTGTCAAAAAAGCACTGTTTGTATCCTCCGTTATTTTTTAAAAAATTATACAACAGCGCTTGTATTTAATAAGCGCTGTAAAAGGCGCGCTATAAAATGTCATTTTTGGCGTAGTGATCCTAAGGGACATCTTTTTGTCATTTTTGAATGCATAGATCAAAATTTATATCAAAATATGTCCACATTATTTAATGATTAATTTCAATAAAAATTGGTTCTTTAATTTTTTGACAAATATATTACCTTACTTACATCAAAATTCATATTGATTAGAAGAACAATTCATTGGGAGAACTTTAAATATTGAAAAGAATAGTAAAAAGAATGTGAGAAAAATAAAAGAAGAAAGAATAAATATGTAACTTGAATAAGTGTCTCCTAATTTTTATGTGAAGATAAATATTTTGAATTGTATTTTTTAAGTTATAGTTAGAATACTGGTTTTATTTAAATGAAGAAATGGATAAATTACGGATAAATTTAATGTCAATAGTAATGATACAATGCAGTTGTGTCACTTTGTGAATGGAATGGTCATATAAGCACAAATACTTTGAGCTATATATAGATGATATGTTTTACTTTTCATTAAAAGTGTAGTTTTTGCATGTGGTAGTAGCTAATAAGAATGGGAAGAATAAAACTTATATGGAAAAATGGAAAATCAAAATAGAGTGGTTAATAAATATTTAGTTTCATTTCAATTGAAAATTGCACATTTTACCGTTATGAATTTATGTATTTGATAGATTTGTGAGTTGGTTCACTTGATAAAGAGTTGATACATAATTTATAAGAGTGTGCTCAATTATTACGGTCGATGTGAAAACCTCCATAATAGATAATACCTAAATAACTATGTCAACATTCTTTGAATTTTAAGGTTTGTCTGATTTTGATGTGCCTTCTAAACCAATTAATTTTTAATTTTTTGTTTTAAAAAAATGATATCTTATGGATTTTTGTACAACTAAAGTAGAATTATATACTTAGTTAATTTTATGATTTCTTCATACGATAACTTTTATTTTTGTGTGGCTCTATATTAGTTTAGCATTCCTCATAAATATTTGTACCTTGTATATATTACTTGAAGAGGTCCAAGTTTCCAAAATATTGATAGTATTATTTATTTCGTTTAAATACAGTTTTGATCCCTTATTATAATCAATCCACATTTTTTGTCCCCTTTTTTTTTTCTTATGTAATTTCCCCATGAATTTTACTCTCTTGTATGATACGGCACCAATTTAAGTGATGCGCAATAATACTATGCATTTGTGGGAGTCATGTTCCATTTTATTGTTTATTAAATTGCTTAAAACAATTTTATTAATTTCTGAAATTAATCAATCCAAAATCCAGCATCGCTCAACATCATCACTACTCACCAAATCTTGTAAATGTTCACCATCATCACTTTCTCATCGCTCAAATAACAAACCTAGAAAAATCAAACAAACGCATAAGACACGATGATCAATATTTTGGAAGCTTAATTGACCTCTTATAGTAATATATACAAGTACATTTATTGATGGAGAACAAAGAAGAAAAAAAAAGTTATCACATCATGAAGTCAGAAAATTAACAATATATATATCAGTTTCTACTTCAATCGTACAAGAATCCATAAAATGTTCTTACAAACGAGACAAAGACTTAAATTTATAAGAGTAAAATATTCAATTCAAATGAAAGTAAGTATTTATTGTATGTGAGATATTAGTTCAATGGTAAAAGTTTGATTTTGTAATTTCAAAGAATATATCAAATCTCACATGAGACAGTTTTAAAATGATCATTAGTATTACTATTAATAATGATAATTTTCTCTTCTCTAATTTCTTTCAAGTAAATATTTATTAGACACTGTATATTTAAGCTTATCATTTTTCCATATAAATTTTATTATTCTAATCCTTATTAACCACTACTATATGTGAAAGAAAAATGATATATGAACACTAATACACCTTATAGACATCTTGAAAGAGAAATCAATAGAGTGATATGATAAATATGATATGTTAATCGTGTGATAGAAAAAGAATAATAAATATTGTATGCATATTAAAAATTTTAAAATTGTCAAAAATATACAAGAGCGGTATACAAAAACTATACTCATAATAAAATTTTTGCATGCAAAAACTAAACATAAATATTTCATGCGTGTATTTTTATATAGCTATATGTATTTGTATTTATATATCATATACACTTCACAAAATGATACAACTGTAGAGTATCATATTTTATATGATTGTTGTTCTCTTTTGTATTACACTTGATAATTTATATTGCTATATTATTTTTTTTTTATAGATAGTAGTTTATTTTTAACTCCTATGCATCACACGAGTGAACGTCTAGTATATATATAGTAAACATCAATAATCCTTACCGCAACATAAGGGTATATTGAACAATGGAAACAAATAATTTTTTATTAGACATTAGTCTGAGTTGACGAGCAAATTAATATTAGACATTGATGTAGGTCAGACATAATAACACGCTTAATTCTAAAGGTATTTGTATTTCATATAATATATCATATAATACATATGGAAAACTGCATTCTAGTGGTAAATAGTATTTTTGTTGAAACCCAATTTATTCGAATAAATTCTGGTGGTAAATTTATATTCCAAAAATAAATGTTTAAGCACCACACGAGTCATGAAGGTGGTAATAAATCATTTAAATTATAAAATGAAGACATATTAAATGTTTTTGGTGTATGTAGTTGCAATTTATCCCTCTTTGTCACAACGTGAATGAAAATATATGATGGAAGAATAAAATAGTAGTCTATAAATAAAACATTATATATGATAACAATAGTATGAAGTTTTATTTTCTAATATACTTACACAAATTTTATGGCAAGATGCAAATCAAAATATAAAAAGTCACCCTGCATTGGTTAACTACAACAATTCTCACCGTAAAATAAGGGTATATTTAGAAACATTATTGTGAGTTGATGAATAAGTGTTGGACGCCGACCTATGTTAAACACAACAACACACCTAATCTTTAATACATATACAAAGCAAAAATACTGGAGATACCAAATATAGTGGCATGTATGTCATATATCATAACATACATACATACATAGAACTGTAATTTATTAATATTTGTCTATAAATTGAATACACATTTTAGTTAGTAAAAATTAGACACTTATAAGATTTTCTTCATTATCAAAATATTGCAATGAATCCACTAAATATTAGTTCAATTGTTTACTTCACAATTGCTGCTAGATTTTAATTTAATCAGCTATCAAAACCAGCGCCAAATAAATTCTATAAAACTTTTACATATATACGCTTTTATAGAAATATATAGAACCTTTACATAGATAGGTTTTCCCTTTAACCATTTACCTTCACAACTAGCTTTTACATTTCATTTCATAGTCCACTTTGTCTTAAATCCACTTTAATCTTCTGTTAGGGAGCCATGGATTAATGTTGGCCCACAAATGATTGGAGAAGGCTCACAAGACAAGAAAAGTTAGGTGAACAAAAGAATCACTTCTGTTAGAACAATTCATGAAATTAAGGAAAGGAGAATAAACACGGTCAAAATTAATTTTTTAAAATAAAATAGAATTTTTATTTCTTACTCATGAATCCAACTCTACCAATTCATGACAAGGTTGATTGGATATAAAATTTACACGTTGAGAATTCAACTCAATTTAAACAAAATAATCTGACTCAAATTTTGGGTTTAAAGAAAACCTATCTAACCAAAGACGCTGTTATATACCTTTGCATATATACCACAGGTCACTATACTTGTTTTAATTAGTAAAACATCGATAGTGTAAAGAGTTTTAAACCGTCAATACATCACAACTATTTAAAGTTGTAACTTTTTATATAGTTACAATAAAAATCAAATATTTCTAATGACTCGACGATTGAGATTGACTGACAATATTAAAAATATTTATGCTGTCAATGTAAACAAATTAAATCTTATTTCAAATCATCATTATTATTATTCCAAATCATTATTAAGATGCTTTATTTGCTAATTTCGGTTCAACAAATCAATCAAGTCAACTAATTGCATTTTGACCAATCAAAAGTACATAATCCAAATCATTATTAAGATACTTAAATAGCCAATTTGAATTCAACAAAATCAATTTTATTAACTAGTTTAAATTTATAAAAATTAATACTTAACTATATAATGCCACTAAGGAGTAAAACCAAACAATACCGTTGGTTAAGAAAAAATAAATTATATAATATGATTCGTTTCACTTCTCTTGTGGTGGTGTTTGTTTTATGTGTTGTGTCTACATATGCTACGAAAGTTGTACATATTGACACCATTTGCAAGAATGAAAACGTTAACACTTCACTTTGCTTATCTATACTCAAATCAAAGCAAGGTGTAGATCTAGTTACCCTTGCCCAATACACCATTGATGTGTTATCAAGACAATAATTCATCAATATGATAAAGATCCTAAAGCAAAATCCCATTACAGAGAATGTTTAGAACTTTTTGATTGGCCGAATGGTGTTGTTGCTACTTATGAAGACATAGAAGACAACTTGAAGGGTGGAGATTATGATGGGATGAGAGAAGATATATTCAGTGCCATGGAGGCTTATGAATCTTGTATTCAGGAAGACGGACCAGGTGCCATAACTTACCCAGATAAATCTTTGCTCCCAAAGTATGCTAAAGTTGTCTACGATGTTGCTATTATTATGCTTACTATAAGAAATTTTTTGGCAGGGGAAGTTTAGTTTGCAATTTGTATTTTTTTTGGATAATGCTACAATAAATCAGTCAAGTTTAAGGATATTATTATAAATAAAAATTATATTAAATACCATGATTCTCTAAATGCCATTTTAGATCTAAAAATAGAATTTTATCTCATCATTATGTTAACTAATAAGTATATTTATAGATGTCTTGCATTATACGTTTACAAACGTTTTTTTTAATTAATATATATTTAAGAAGAAATAGATGTTTAAATATGCTACATGCCACAATGGTTAGTTTTATTTCAAAAAATAAGTTTTTGACCAAAGCTCAAACTTTGACCTTATCTCACCATATATTTTTGAATTCCTAAAATTGAGATGTCTCAAAATGATATTAATATATCTATAATATTACGATACACCCACTAGAATAAATAATGAGCATGTTAGAAACATACACCTTTAAATAGGGTGTTTGCATTGTAATTTGGATTGTTTCTGAGACAAAATTATTCGATCCAAAAATAAAATTGACATGCGGCTTTTTTAAAGTTTGAATGACAAATTTAAAAAAAAAAACATAATTCGATTCAATATAATAACAAACGGTTTAATTTTAAATATATTAAAATTATAAAAATATAGTAAAATAATATTAACTTTGATGCAAAATATAATATGATATTTAATATGATGGAATAACACTAATCGATTATACTTATAATATATATGAAATGGAAAAAAAATTAGATGTAATTGAAAAAAATAAAAATCAACAAATAATATATACATGCAATGTATTATACTAATAAAAAATAAACAAATATTAAATTATATCTGTGCGGTTTGTTTGATTAGGTTCAGTTTAGTTTTGAAAAAAGAATTAAAAATTCAATTAAATTTATGCGTTTTTTCCAAAATAACATCCAATAATATTAGATAATATTCGAGTTTGTACGATTTTCGATTTTTTGAACCAGTTTATGGTTTTATTTTTTGATCAATTTAAATATCAACACCATTACCTTTAAACATGTTGAAGTATCTTTTATAATATGGATAATTTCATCTGCTTATATTTTATTTTGGATATTTTTATTTTGGATGAAATAAATTACTATCTTTAAAAATACAGCATATTGACATATTCAAAAGTATACAAATAATAGTAGTAAATAACCCAACTCACTATTAAGATGCTTAATTAGGCAATTAGATTGAACTCAATATTTTGGATTGGAACAATTTTACAATTTAACAAGCAAGCAAAATCCAATCTTAAAAAATAGAATTGATACTCGTTGATCAAACTTCAAACTTCATGAGAAATTGAAGAAGAGATGGAATCGCCATGGACAGCCATCAACGGAGTGTTCACTCAGTCTCACCAATGCGATCATCTCGTTAGATAAGTAAATCCAATTAATGCTGATTGTGATTCATACTTTCTAAATATGTTAGGATGACTGATTAATATGAGTAAATCTAGGATTAAATAAGTTTTTTGGTTCCTGCAAATACCTACAAAGGGACCAAAATCAATCGTATCTGATTTTACATTGACTAAATCCAAATAAAAAAACTTACAAGTACTAAAATCAAAAAGCACTACATGAAATTTGATTTTTAGTGACAGCAAAAAGATTTAAGTAAAAGCAAAAATAACTGGAGTATATCCCTCAAAACTTATACCAACCGACAAAATTTTCACGATTGATATATGCCTATATCTACGGCTCGAGCGTTGTCACTGGACAAACCACATAGCCTACCTACGGTGTACTAGCTGGTTGTATAACTTTCGGTGACAACTACATACCCCCAATACTACTATAAAGATTTATTCTTGTATTTTATAAAAATTAATATGATTAAAAAACTAAATACACAATAAAATAAACTTATTTAAGAAGCAAAATAATATAAAATGTTTCATTAAATTTAAAATTAATATAAAGTCTTACAAACAAATCAAATTACCAATATATAACACTAGTTACCTAAGAACCATACTAATAATTACAAAGAATGTCATGCTAGCATATACTATATTAATAATTACAAAGATTCTCGTACTAGCATACCACAATCTCAAATAAATTAAGAAAAATTAAATTTTGTCTATTTAATTTTTATATTTCCATCTTCAAGAACAAATTAACTTTTAATTTGCATCTGCAAGAAATAAAAAGAACAAATGAATAAATATACACTTCTAACATAAAAAAAGTTACTACTAAAAAATTAAGGATTTATTGACAACTTTAGTGAGAATTAATTAGGAAAATGTTTGGTGTACACTAAAACACTTCCTACACATCTTGAGAGAAACATAAATAAAAAGAGTAATTTGATATTTACATTGCAATTTAGTATAACTTAAACTGCAGATCACATCCACAATTGATGACATTTATGGTGTAACACAACTTGATTTTTTGCAAAATGTAAAACAATCAAAATGTCATGTTTAAGCATGAGAAATACTACTAATATAATTCCAAAGAAAATTGTTCAATGTACGAGAGATAATTCCAATTAAAAATTTCATGATATATTGTGCATAATGAAGTGATTAAGAACACAAGTTATATACTCACTAAGTTAATTAAGGATGCAATACTTGTGCTACTTTCCCAATACTCTACTCTTCAGTCTCTACCAACTATATTCTCTATTCTCTAATTTCTCTTTCAAGAGCACTATTTCAAATCAAATAGAGGCATATGGTTAACAAAAGCAAGCATGCAACAAATACAAAGTAAATGAAATTATACAAAGTCATGGTGAACAAATCACATAAACAAAATAATTTCCGAATCCATAAAACACTTAATGTAAAACATAATAGAAATGGAAAACATGGGGTAGTTAAGCTCACCTTGATTTCAAGAGAGTGACCGTCAATGTCCTTATGTCTCGTTTTATCATATAATACCCATCAGTGACTAACAAGAAACATATCAAAACTAACAATAGACACAATTTAAGAATTTGAACATCATCCATTTCTTGCAAGTTGTAGTCATCAGGGAACTTCTCATCAGGTAGAATATTAGCCATCAATACAGAACAAAGTTTTAAACAATTTCAATTGTTATCATAACTGCTCTTTTTTATTGGCATGACAATGGCAAGGAATTATCATCCACTCATCACAACAAATACACTTTCTTGATTAAATAATGATTAAGTGATGGCGAGGAACATCAATAGAAAGAATAAGTTCAACTAATGGACAACCAACAATTTATATATTAGATTTAGAAAGCAATGATTGAGTCATTAGGTGACTCTAAATGACTATATTGCTTATAACAACATGATGTGAAGAAGAAAATTATTGACAACCCCATTTTCTTCTTTAAGCAAGAAGATAAAAGTTGGAGGAAGAAATCCTAAATAAAGACTTGATCATAGTTTAAGGGTAGCTTCTCACCTAAATCATTTGTCGTCGCAGTCCCGACATGATTGCCACAATAAGTTACAATAGTATCCAACAATAACATCCAAGCTTGATTTCCCTCATTCAACCGAAACTCTCCTTCTCTTATAACATTTTCTTCATCTTTATGAAGTATGAATGTTTCCCACCACTAATGGCTTCACATTCATGTCGCCCTACATATAAATCATCTCAAGACTATTGTCATTGACATGGGTCTTGTCGGAAGTCGAGTAATTTTGAAACTTGACTGAAGTTGAGTAATTTTGACATAGATCTTAACGGAAGTTACGTAATTTTGAAACTTAAATCCCTCATTTTGAAGTTGAGTAATTTTTTTATCTTAAACTAAAAGACCTCAAAGTGGTTGAAATCAAATAGAGTAAGTCAAAAAATTTCAACACCAGACAAACAATTCTAAAATCAAACTCCAACACAAGATAAAAAAATGTTAAAGATAAATTACTTAAAAACAATAAGAGTTAAATCTCATATTAGAAAAAATAAATGTTAGGGTTTTTGAAATTGAAGATTTTGGGTTTCTACACAATCTGTTGAGAAAAAAGTGGAGAACTCACCCAAAATGTGAAGACCAAGAATAGCAGCAACAAGGAACAAAGAAGATGGCGGTGGTGTGCTCAAAAAAGGTGGAGGGAAAACCGAAATGCGACAACTAAGAGTTATAGAGGCATAAAGATGAGATAACACATTGCTAAAGCATCAACATATTTTTGACTCTCCATCATCTCTGACAAGCTCCAATGACAGCCAAAGATAGTCTTCAGTGATGACGACTAGGTTTGAAGGAGACAAGTGAATATTTCTTATTAGTTTTATTTAGATAGGAAATGAAGGGGGAAATTTTATATCCGTGTCTGTGAGATACTATACCCATAGTTCATTGTATATGTAGATATATGACACCTATACCTTCAATTTTAAGAGCGGTAACTAAAAGCAAAAGTAGGTATCTACTCAATAACTACAAAAAGGATTTGTCAACAGTAAAACACAAAGTAGATTATATTTTTAACTTTTGACAACGAGGAAAAAGTTTAAGCAATCCCATGACACCAAAATAAGTTTACTAATTTATTTTTATGGGTGCTAATTTTTATTTCCATTTCATTGTGTATATTTTAGTATAATGAACTGAAATTTAAAACTATGTAATATTATTAAATATATAACAATGCAAGAAAGATTTCTACAATTTGTACAATCATAGACACCTTAATTATGATTATAGGATATATTTCATTGTTATAACACAATTTTGTTAAACTTTTAATTTTTCGAGCATCAATTGTCATTTGGATCTTTGTAACAATTTTCACAATTTTGAACTTTTCGATCTCTTAATAATATACACTGATAAATAATTAATTCTTTCACTAAATCTTAGTTCTACAATATCAAAATAATTTTATATCTCCAAACTCAACCTCAAACATGTTGATATTTTACAACATATTAATTAATAAATTAATTTTTACTCAAAATTAACACTTTTAACTCAAAAAAACAAGATTAATTTCACATATTAACTCACGCAACACGCGGGTATACATCTAGTCAATATAATATATTAAAACAAATCCTCAAAATATTATATTGACACATCACATTCTTATATGCCATATAACACTAATCTTGCCACATCATTCAATAATATAATGTGGCACCTTAGAATTGATTCATTTTTTATTTCTCATTCTACTAATTCTTTGTTTATATCTTTATAACTAAAAACTTACAATAAAAAATATAACTCCCATTACAAACTTGATATAATTGTCACTTACTTTTTTAATTCATTGCATATAAATACATCACAATATTTTAATTATATTTTAATAATTAAAATGTAACAATCATAAATTACCACAAAATATATAAAGACATAATCATCACAGTTTTAAAAGTCAATATTTTTTAGTTAAAAAATTAGAGAAAGGGATCAAAACTGTCGACTTTTAAAATAGGAGGACCAATTTTGTAAATCAGTAAAAATAAGGGTACTAAAACTGTAATCAAACTTATGCACAAACAATCCAGTGAAGTTTAAATTAAAATAAATAGAAAATATTGAAATACAATAATTTAAATTAGCAAGTATTTGCAACAAAAAATAATAATAACAAAGAATATTTTTAAAAAAAATAAAAATGTTAGTTTATACAATTTTTGTTCATTAGTCTCTTATTAGTGCTGAGACACATATTATATTCCTCTAATACAAAAGAAAGTATTTATCTATATAAATTGTTCAAGAAAACAAAAACACTCATTTCAAAATATTAAACTTATAGATTTGATGAAAGATAAATTAGAGCATAGTTTCAATTAATGATAAAAATAATCAAAATCAAGTAGTGATGTCTTATCATTCCTAACATTATTTAGTATTTTTGTTGTAAAAAATAGTATTTTGAGTTTGCTTATTATATACACTCTCCAAAAAGATGATTAAATCAAAATATTTTTTAAAGAAACACATTGCATAACACATCTTATAAAAATCAATGTTTACAAATATATCTCAAATCAATGCTTGCAAAATATATATTCTATTTTTTATAGGAAGAAAATATTCTATCATGATTAAATGTTTAAAACAAAACAAAAAATATATACAAATAATCACTCACCTTTTATTAATAATATTTTTAGAATGAAAATCACTCATATTTTATTTTAATCTTTTTAATTGGATATACAAACAATCACTCATCTTTTTCTTAATCATATTTTTAAGAGTGAAAATCACTCATTTGATTACAAACTTTTTACTTGTTTTCATTTCATTTATTCATTTGTTATACAATCACTATTCTTATAAACTAAGAAACTTACAAATATTGAAGAAAAAAAATTCAATCAGATTGATACATTTATACACCATAAATAATACCTTCAAACTTTTTAAAAAAATTACATTGAATTTTTTTTTTTTACAAATTACACACGCAGTGCGCGAGTTATATTCTAGTTTTATATTATTATTGAATAAATTGTACTCTTTTGTCAAAAGATATATTGTACATTTGTTTAAAAAATTAAAAGTATGAAATATGTCTCCCAAATGTTCTCTGAATCGTGATTTTGCTCATAATCTTTAGTTAGAGTGACATATAATATTGCAAAAAGAGACATAAAACATAGACTAGTAAAATTAGAGTGGAGGTTTTTGCCACACTCAAATGCATAAAACCATTCTTGTAAAAAAGATGAAGAACAAAAATAGAATTTGTGATAGTGAAGACCATATCGATCCTTTTAATATTTTTTTGTCATGATTGAGTTGTGCATATTAGGCCCATATGATGTCTTTACTTTCTGTGAAGTTTAACTGGGCCAAAATAAAATATTAGATTGGAAGTTAAATGAACTAACAAAAATATACTCAACCATATAAAGCAACCAAAAATAAATCAAACACAACCATTCAAAACAAATCTAATTCAACCATTCAAACAGCATAAACCAATAAAGCATAGAGTGAAAAGATTATAGATCCAATAGAGACGAAAACTCACAGCTACAGAAAATTAATGAATACTACATAAAGAGTAATTTAGCTAGTTAGTACAATGTTTATTATAGTGCTACGTATAGTAGATTCAATCTCACATTGAATTGGACTATAAACATTAATTTGTAATATGTACATGAATAAGTGAATTGAAAGCAATAAAATTTCATCAGAGTGATGAAAGTTTTGGGTGCCTTGTTCGAAGCCTAATCACCAAAAGTATCTTCAGTTTTGTTTAATTATGTTTTCTGCCATCTTTATCAACAATCTTGAAGTGAATTAGTGAAGTTTCTCAACAAATTGACGAGGTGAACATGGATCAGTAATGACTTCAACAAAATTTGAGATAAAAAAATTCACTAGTTTGAGCGACTTTGAATTATTGCATTTGAAGATGTGGATTACGGTTTGTTAGAGGCGTTGAAGACAACATTAATAATCGAGAAAGTTCATAGTGCAATTATCTTGAGCCTTTGAGATAAGGTTCTAAGACAATGAACAACAAAGAAGACTGCTGCAAGAATTTGGGTCAAACTCAAAGGACTGTAGATGACAAAACATTTAGTAAATTGTCTCAATCTCAAACTTATGTTTTCTTTCAGTTGTAATCTTATTAATTTAATTTTAGGCTAAATACCACTCGTGGTCCCTTAACTTAATTTCGGTTAACGATTTGGTCCTTTATCTTCTTTTTTTTTTACCGATTTGGTCCTTTATCTTTTTTTTTTTTCGATTTGGTCCTTTATCTTTTTAAATAATTTCAGCGTTACCCTTTAAGTGGGATTCCGTTAAGAAAAAGTTAAAAAATCCCTCATCTAGATCATTGCATGTGTTCATCAAACCTCTAGGGACGATTGCCACTGATTTGAAGTGATTTCTATGGAGTATAAATACCCATAGCTTCAGTTTTAACGAATCAATCCTACTATCAAACTTAGAACAAACTTTGAATATTTTTCTGAAATATTTCCAAAACATAAAGAATAACTTTTTCTGAACATGGAGGAGGGATTTTTTTAACTTTTTCTTAACGAAACTCCATTTAAAGGGTAACGCTGAAATTATTTAAAAACATAAAGGATCAAATCGGAAAGAAAAAAAAAAAGATAAAGGACTAAATCGTTAACTGAAATTAAGTTAAGTGATCACGGGTGGTATTTAGCCTTAATTTTATTATTTCTTTAACCTTTTATAAAATATAATAACTGTACACACCTATTTCAAAAAATAAAAAATTAACTACTCACTCATTCCCTATAAACTATTCAATTATGGATTTCTTCAACAATTTTTCATCTTCTCTGTTTTTTTTATTGGATTCATATTCTTTGTTATCATTATCAAAGAGATAAATTATAATTCCACGTAAGAATCTAAAATATAACATAACTCAAAACACAAATTGAAAAGATGAACAAGTGATGTTGCTTTTGAGTTTCGGAAAACTATTTTTAAAATAATTTTTAATCAACGAATATATTACTGGATTGAGTCGCAAACTAAGCCGCTCTCTTTAAGACGTTTCGCACTACTGTCCAAACTTATGCAACATAGTTAAAATTGTATCAGTATTCAACTGCACCGTAGAAAACCGTTCTAGAATTATACCCTCAATATATCTATAATGACCACGATAAAAATATGGTTCTTAAGAGCACTCATATATTAAAGGGATTACGGCACAAAAATCACTCTAAAAGGATAGTGGTATAAGACCACTCAAAAATTGAAGGGACAGAAAAAAAAATGGAGAAATGGCTCAAAATAGCATAACTCCACTTCAACCCTAAAGTGGCTCCTATAACTTTTGAAGAATCAGGTTTGAGGCTCTTATTCCCATCACTTAAAGCTACCACTACATTTTTTGTTAGAAGCTAAGAACGAGGTCCACAAAGTAGAACTATCCTCCTAACTAATTCTAGGCATCCCAATCCCTTCTATCAAAGGTCGATTATACATACCCACTAAGAAGTGATGAGAGAAGTAGCGAACAATTTCCTATCGAACATCATCTACCTCTTCTGCCCACACATTCACCACAAATAACACAAAAATTAAGTTCTTTTTCTCCCTCGCCTCTTCACACAAGAGTGAAGATAGCCCGTATTTGTGTCCCTTTCTTTGAACCACCATGATCTTGATCTTTGAAAGACCTAAAAGTCTTTAGATTTTAGAAACTCTCACAGATTGGCCAAAGCCATGTTCCTAGTTGCAATCTCCTCTATTGAAATATTGGACACTCACGCCTTAACATCCCGTACTTTGATATCCTCAACAAGGCCTTGGATCTTAAGATCAAGGTTCCCAAAAACTTTTTTATTCCATCTTTTAAGGTCTCCTTTAAGCGATTTCACCTTCTTCTTAAGAATAAAGACCACCCTACTTGAGGAAATTGACCTAGCACAACTCTTGGTGACCAACTCATGGAGGCTCTTAGTGACCAACACTTGATGGAAATATCTCACATATCCAACCAGCCCCTGAATACGAGAATACGATCAAGTGGCCCTGTCGTTAGGTTGGAACCACGTAAAGCGCTTACCTAGTGGGGGAACATGCACAAGCCCCACATTTGAATTAAAACTACCAAACTTGTTAATCTCAATAAACGCGTTCTTCCCATGTACCCCAATAACACCCCTTTATTCCGCTTTTAGAAAGAACCAAGTGAAAATCTCTTACCATACACCAAACATTATCCTCTAAAGAATCTTTAATCCTAACTAAGTTGCTCCACATAATTCTCTTATCAGATAAAGCACATTTGGAATAACTATTGACCACAAAGCAACGTGGTCTAAGAGTCCCCATTCCATACACACCCCTAGAAACCAAACTCTAGAGAAAGAAAAAATTGATGTCCCTTTAGACTTACATCAGATAGAGAAAAGTTCCCTACTATTCTCTGTTGTCAGGGTAAAATTAACTCTAGTCACAAAATGAATTTTCTCAAATAAAATAACAAAGGACGCCATCAACAATTTCTAGCTTAGTTTTTTAGAAAGCCAAACAATTAAGATGATTAGAAATTATTATATCCTTAATTTTATTCTTCTTCTTCCTACCGTCCAACCCTCTAATATTGATGGGCCTAATAATCATTGGTCAAACTATGTGGACTCCCTATGGACCTCTCCCATCAAATACCTCTCCTTAAGGTCAACAAATTTATTTTCCCTCGTAAAATTTTTTTTAACATTAGTAACATTGTGTGTCTCACTAGTACCCCACCGAAGCTTATTTCAGGTGACAACAAAAAAGGAGCAACCAATGCAAGAAGAAAAAAGTCAAGTTAATTAAGATCTGGAGTGTTCCTTACTTCCATCAGAGTATGAATTTTGATGTAAGTAAAGTAATATATTTGCCAAAAAATTAAAGAACCAATTTCTTTTGAAATTAAGCATTAAATAATGTGGACATATTTTGATATAGATTTTGATCTATGCATTCAACAATGACAAACAGAGGTCCCTTAGGATTATGCCAAAATTTGATACAAATCAACAAGTCTTTACCAACCTACCACTTTGAGCACTTTCTTTTATCAATGAAACAAAAGAATTATTTTACAACATTTTGATTAAAATAAAAAATCAAAACCACAAATTAGGGTCAACCTTAGTTGATGCCATCTATCTCATGGTTTGTCTATTTCCTACCATATATCAATATGCAAAAAATAATCCTAAAAAAATTTACATTTGTAATCTTTGTTATTGTTTTTTAGATAGAGGTCGCTTTATTTATTGATTTAGTTATAGATTCCCTTTATCAGAGTATTAAATGTGAATATATTTTTCAACCGTAATTCGAATATAGGTTTGTCATGTTGTAAGAATTTAACTTCTTCCACAAAATGTAACACTTAATTTATCTTTGATCATGCATGAGTTGTTCACTTTATTATTGTTTTATTAATAATGTTGGTTTACATTTATTTATCCAAAAAAATTATTAATAAATAAATGACAAATATCTTGTTAAAAATAAATAAATGAAAATATATTTCCTTTTACCTCTTACAGCTAAAATTATATGCTTTTTTATTTTTTTTATTTTTGTTACATAAAAGTAAACATCCATGTCTATCTTTAGCAACTTAAAAATATTACTATTCATTTGGGCTAAAAAAATACATATTTTTATAAGAACTAAACTTAAAAGATAAACTCAACAAATTTAACCTCATTAAAAATAATTAGCCAATTTTTATCGTATTTTGTTTTCTCTATCTTTAGAATTCACATTTATTCATTAAACCAATTTTTTTTTAGAAATCAAACTAACTTATAGGCTAAAGAATTTAACATTATTATAGGAGATAAAAAGTTGATTTGATAGCTGAATTGTATGAGTTAAGGAGTGCTGAAATAAAGAGGTCAATAATTTAATTTCGATCTTTAACATAATTCTAATAATGTTAACATAATATTAACTAGATTGTTTAAAAAAAAGAATTTACTCGTGAATAGAAACTTTTTGCATTTATTACTCATGAATCCAACCCTATCAATTCATGATAAGGTTAATTGAGTATAATAACCATGAATATGAATAAAAAGTTATTAATAACCATGAACAATAGATCATTTTATTTTTGAACTTATGACAACAATTAGGTTAAAAAAAAAATCATTTTCAACCCATATCAACAAAAAAAAATCATTTTGATCCACATGAATATATAATAATTCTTGTCTGCTGCAATAACGATAGATAAACATGTTTACTATTATGCAACAAAAGTATAAGATGGACATTCTTTTAGGTGTAAGAGACAAAATGAAAGATACTTTTCATTTATTTATTTTTCTACAAGATATTTGTCATTTATTTAATAGTACTTTTCTATGATAAATAAATATAAACCAACTTTATTACTAAACAAGAAAGTGGACAGCTCATAAATTCATCCAACATGAGCATATATAGAGAGTAATAAAAATTACAACCATGACATATAAGTGATTTATACATAAATAAAAAATTCTTTAGCATTAATTCTTGCATATCTATCTATGGTAGAAAATGAAAAAACCCATGAGATAGTATGCATTTACTGATGCTGGCCCATTTTGTGGTTTTGATTATTATTGGTTTTAATCAAAATTGTAAAATGATACTTTTGTTTCACTTATGAAAGAGAGTGTTCAAAGTGGTAATTTGATAAGGAGTTGGTTGGTGTGTATCAAATTTTGACATAATCCTAAGAATTTTTTTATTTTTTATTTTTTATTTTAATTTTGTTATAGATGCAATCTATATCAAAATATGTCGACATTATTCAATACTTAATTTCTATTTTGTTTACATAGATGCAATCTATATCAAAATAGATGCAATTTTGATCAATTTTATTCAAATAAATAAATAATAAATTGGATAGTGTCTCTATCTAAAAAATCAACAACAAAAATTACAAATGTAAATTTTTCTAGGATTATTTTTCGTATATTGATCTATGGTAGAAAATAGAAAAACTATGATATAAATGGCATCAATTAAGGTAGTTTGAGCGACTTTGAATTATGGCATTTGAAGATGTGAAATGGTCTTGTTCAACACAGTTTGTTAGAGGCGTTGAAGACAACGTTAATAATTGAAAAAGTTCATAGTGCAATTATCTTGAGCCTTTGAGATAAGGTTCTAAAACAATGAACAACAAAGATGACAATATTTAGTAAATTGTCTCTATCTCAAGCTTTTTATGTTTTCTTTCGATTGTAATCTTATTAATTTTATTTTATTATTTCTTTAACCTTTTATAAACTGTTCAATTATGGATTTCTTCGACAATTTTTCATCTTCTCTGATTTTTTTTATTGGATTCATATTCTTTGTTATCATTATCAAAGAGATAAATTATATTTTCACATAAGAATCTAAAATATAACATAACTCAAAACACAAATTGAAAAGATAAACGAGTGATGTTGATTTTGAGTTTCCGAAAACTATTTTTAAAATAATTTTCAGCCACTGAAAATATTACTGAATTGAGTTGCAAACTAGGTCGCTCTCTATAAGATGTTTCGCGGAACTATATAAAATTGTGCAAGATAGTTAAAATCGTATGAGTATTCTACTGCACCGTAGAAAATCGTTCTAGAATTATACCCTCAATATAGTTCTAATGACCATTCTAAAAATATGGTTCTTAAGACCACTCATATATTGAAGGAACTACGGCACAAAAACCACTCTAAAAGGACAGTGGTATTAGGAAAACTCAAAAATTGAAGGGACATAAAAAAAATGCATAACTGGCTCAGAATAGTATAACTCCACTTCAACCCTAAGGTGACTCCTATAGCTTTTGAAGAATCTGGTCTGAGGCTCTTATTCCGATCACTTAAAGCTACCACTGCATTTTTGTTAAAAGCTAAGAACGAGGTCCACAAAGTAGAACTATCCTCCTAACTAATTCTAGGCATCCCAATCCCTTCTATCAAAGGTCGATTCTGCATACTCACTAAGAAGTGATGAAAGAAGTAGCGAAAAATTTCCTATTGAACATCAGCTATCTCTTCTACCCACACATTCTCCACAAATAACACAAAAATCAAGTTCTTTTTCTTCCTTGCCTCTTCACACAAGAGTAAAGATAGCTCGTATTTGTGTCCCTTGCTTGGAACCACCTCGATCTTGATCTTTGAAAGACCTGAGAGTCTTTAGATTTTAGAAGCTCTCAAAGATTGGCTAAAGCCATGTTCCTAGTTACAATCTCCTCTATTGAAATATTGGACGTTCCTGCCTTAACATCCAGTACTTTGATATCCTCAACAAGTCCTTGGATCTTAATATCGAGGTTTCCAAAGACCTTTTTATTCCATCTTTTAAGGTCCCCTTTAAGCGCCTTCACCTTTTTCTTAAGAATAAAGACCACCCTACTTGAGGAAATTGACCTAGCACACCTCTTGGTGACCAACTTGTGGAGGCTCTTGGTGACCAACACTTGATGGAAATACCCCACATATCCAATCATCCCCTGAATACAATCAAGTGGCCCTGTCGTTAGGTTGGAACCACGTAAAGCGCTTACCTATGGAGGAAGATGCACAAGCCCCACATTTGAAATAAAACTACCAAGCTTGTTAATCTCAATAAGTGCGCCCTTCCCATGTACCCCAATAACACCCCCTTTCTTCCGCTTTCAGAAAGAACCGAGTGAAAATCCCTTACCATACAACAAACATTATCCTCTAAAGAATCCTTAATCCTCATTCCATACACACCCCTAGAAACCAAACTCTAGAGCAAGAAAAAATTGAGGTCCCTTTAGACTTACACTACATAGAGAAAAGTTCTCTATTATTCTCTGTTGTCATGGTAAAATTAACTACAGTCACAAAATGAATTTTTCTCAAAGAAAATAACAAAGGACACCGTCAACAATTTCTAGTTTACTTTCTTTGAAAGCCAAAAAAATTAAGAAGATTAGAAATTATTATCTCCTTAATTTTATTCTTCTTCTCCCTGCCGCCCAACCCTCTAATATTGATGGACCTAATAATCATTAGTCAAACTATGTGGACTTCATATGGACCTCTCTCATCCGATACCTCTCCTTAAGGTCAACAAATTTGTTTTCCCTTGTAAAAAGTTTTTTTTAACATTAGTAACATTGTGTGTCTCACTAATACTCCACCGAAGCTAATTTAAGGTGACAATAAAAAAGGAGCAACCAATGCAGGAAGAAAAAAGTCAAGTTAATTAAGATCTGGAGTGTTCCTTACCTCCACCAGAGTGGCAATTAGATTCCTTACCTTTAGAATGATGTCATCATAAAAAAAGTGGAAAGGACTTACCTATATCATTTTGGTACACATGGTACATCCATTTTTTTTGACATATCTCTCAAACATAATTAATGTCATGTTTTATTTTTGGCTTAGAAAATTTTATCAACAAAAGACAAGATTTATTATCAAGAGAAATTCAACATACATTTTTTTTACAAGCATTATAAGTTATAATTAGGGGAAGTAGAAGGGTAGATATCAAAATAAGAATCCATTTTTCAACTTGGTTGAGCATAAACCATGAAGATTAAAATGTTATTTAATGTTTTTATAAAAATATTTACTATAAATTGTCTTTAATTAATTATTTAATATATTTTTTAAAATAATTTGAAGCAAAAACAATATGTCGAAGTATGCCGATCACAATCTAATGTTATTATTTTTTAGCTTGTTATCTTCAAATTTAGAAAAGAGACCCACAAGGGTTTGGAGTTGATATCAATATTAACAAGAAGTTAGCTTTTCATTCATATTGTCGTTTCTTTAAAATTAAAATCCACAAAAGCATGCTAATTTATACATCTTGAAAAAAATTAACCTTTAAATGCTAGCTAGCCATGATCTACAAAACTTACCTATATGAATTATTATGTGAAAAATTATTGTATATTGGATATTTATTTTTAAATATAAAAACATAATATAGATGATTGGATTTGTACTAGATATGTGTCTAATAGTCTATGGGCCACAATATAAGTATAAAGCAATATACATCTAATTAATAAGGGTGTTAAAGATTCTATCAAATAAAGGAAACTGATAAAGACATAGGAAAGAGGTAGAAAAAAATAATCTAATGTTATTATTTTTTAAAAATTTATGTTTAATTAAAGCGGTAGTAATTGTTATTATATTTTATAATTGTTTTAACGATATTTAAATTTTATTCTTTTGAGTTATAAATTTAAACTCTTTATCTTTAATCAAAATAGAAAAATTAAACTTTTATCTCTAAAATAACATTTTAAATATTATTAATTAATTAACCAACTCTCAAATATAAATCTACAAACTTAGCAAATATATAAAAAAGTTAAAATATCAACTTACCGACTATTTTACTTTGATGAACTATTTTACATGGTTCTTAAACTAAAAAGTTTCCTTTTACAAAGCAAGCAACAGTAGCTAAATATGAGTAAACTAGTTAATAATTTAGAGATATCTGTAGAAAGTTCCAAATGTTAAAAATTGAATGTATATAAATAAAAAATGTGTGTAATTGGCGGAGGATTTCTTGTGGTCCAAAACAAATGTTTCACATGCTGGGAGAGATTTTGCATTTGATGGGTTGTATTTATGTCTTTGGACATACCATTGTATATATATGGTGAGTTGGATTTGCAATTGTATCTATGTTACATTTAACTCTCTACAAAATCAGTTATATATTTAAAAGACAGACTATATTTCTCTCTTTTTGTTAACAATAGAAGAATAATTTTAAAAAATATGTATATTATCACAATTTAAGAGTGACTATAATTCTATGCTACATAACAGTACACCTTAATATAATATTTTTAAGGGTCTAATACGGACTTCTAATAAAATAGTCTATTAATTATACGGACTTCTATTAATTATTATTAATAAAAATTAAAAATAAATATAACATTTATTAAAAATAAAAATAAAAACAAAATTTATCTCTAGCCTAAGACCATATTAGACAATCTTTATTTTTAATAAGAAAATTTTGGACAAATATTTTGGTCGAAGAAATATACGAACTATCCGAAGCATAGTTGTCTATCTAATATAGACAAACAATATTTTAGAAAAGTGTCCCAAACATATTTTGGAATTTATTATAGGCAGGTTAATTTTTCTAGTCCCCCACCCTATGCTATCTTATTCATGATACATCTTATTCGACGTGAGTCTCTTAGCATATTGATTTTTAATTATTTATTTGAGTGTTTATGCATTTTATATATAGTTAGATACACTCAAATGTTTCAGAAAAATCTTTAAATAACCGATTGCAGTTGATACATATGATTGCATCTTTCGCTCATATCCATTATGATTAGTTCAAGTTTACAATTTTGCATTTGTAAGCTATAAGTAAATTCATTGTAAATCATTGGTTGATGGTTTTTTTTTTTTTTTTATGTTG
>JBBPBQ010020322.1:9989691-10014041 GCA_037974755.1 Cicer yamashitae
AAAAAAAAAAAAAAAAGAATCGATGGAACTATGAATCTTGAAAGTAATAAAGACTCATATTTTAAATTGAGTAAATAAGTTAATCGGTCCTTTAAATTATAAGCGTCAGTCAAATTAATTTTAAATTTTGTAAATTAATAAATATATAATATTTTTTTGAATTGACAAATACATTATTAAAATTATGAAATATTAATCAAAATAATTCATATTTAAACTTTTATTGTTATAGACTATGATGTGACATATTAATTGAATATATAATCTTTTTACATTGATTTTATATCGATGTCATTACATCATGAACTAATTTTCTTATGAAATTTAAATTTTGTATTTACTAATTTATTAATAATTAGTTCATACATAATTATAATTACTCACAAATTTGTCTTTGAGATAATAGAATTTCATTGAAAAATTTGTCTCTAGCAATATAACATTGATGTTGGATCTACTCTCATAAGTCATATATTTATTTATATTGTCACATCAAAATATTTAACAATAAAAATTTACTAAAAAACTATTTTGATTGATATTTTACAATTTTAAAGATGTATTTATGAATTTGTATAATTTAACAAACACTTACCATTTAAGAGACGAATTTACTATTTAATTATAATAAATTAGGTTTCAAAAATTATTTATTGGAGTGTAAATTCGAGCCACCTTACAGTGACCAAAGGGAATCTGGGTCCCGCCATTTCCATGTGTGATGAATTAATAGTTTTTTATAAGGACATGAAAAGCTTTTTACTTTAGGCGCACACAAAATAAAGTTTGACTCTCAATCTAAACATTAGTAAGCCATACAATTAATGCACCATCCACTACTTTTTTTTTCCTTCCGAAAATTGCTCACCATTCATTATTTTTTTGTTTACTAAAATACCGTATTCATTCATTGAAATTAATAAAAATTATATAAATAAAAAATACCACAATTCAAAATTATTACAATTGAAAATGATGAATTTATAAATAAATTCACAACATCTAAGTTAATAGTATGCAACGACAAAATATTTACAAATGTGAAAAAACTCACAAATATGATAAAATTGAGATGTTCGAAATACCGATACTTCTAAAATTGTAATGTGGATGACGTCAAAATTATTGATTGATTTTGTGTATGATCAAAGTTGATATGTTAATTTGAACTAAAAAACAACGCAGTAAGATGAAAAAAAATAAAATATGCAACAAGATGAGAAAATAAAACATTGCACCAAAACGACGAACAAACACAATACAACACAAAAAAACAAAACCACAAAAAAAAATATATGTGCAAATCGCTTAATTAAAAAAGAGAATAAAAAATATTTAAATGATTTTAAATTAAAAATTAATTTTAAACCACCTCTTAAGTGAAAAAATAAATATCGATGGAAGAGATAAAAAAGGAGGAGGGGTAGAAGCTCTCACCATCCAACTAGTAAGCAAGCAAAACAAAATATTGGACCACATGCATATGTAAGGTACCCTTTTCTCAGAGTCAATGTAACATAAATAAATTAATAAAAATATAATAAAGAAAATAATCAAAATAAAAGGGTGTAGATCTTCTCCTTTTCCTATCATTTTTCTCTCATGTTTAAAGAGAGAGATACACCAACAATTTTGATGAATTTAATATAAAAATAAATGAAAAATGAATGAAAAATAAATTGTATGTCTATATTCTTCAAACATAAAAAAAAGTTAAGGGAATAAAAGAAAAGAACAAAAACTAAAATAAGAGAATCTTGCAATAAAAACAAACAAGTTGATCAAGTTAAGGATTATAACACCACTGTCCATACATTCTCACACGTATTACAACTGTACACATAGGTATTTGTGCTGAGTATGCCAAGACTTTTTACCTAGGTATTTATTTTACTTTACTTTCTCATTCATTTTTTTTGTTTAATTTGCATGCATTTCAAAGTTTTACATAATTAGTAAATTATAATTAATTATGTGATGATTTTATAAATAATTATGATGAAAATGAAATATTATTAATAATTTAACGATTGTGATTTTCGGTATAAAAATTATTTATATTGATAATATATATAAATATTTTAATTCATTTTTGTTAAGTTTAGTTGGCATCATATAGGCCACATATGCAAGAATCGTTATCCATTGTCTATTGCGAATTTACTATATACTCCTCCGTTATTTTTTAATTGATGTTTTTTAAAAGATATTAGTTTTTATATAGAATTTAAAGGTTTGTAAATTCTACGCTTCCATTTAACAAAAAATTATCATGTTTTCACGTTATACTCTCGATTTTAAAAATAACTATACAAATGGTGTAATGTGACAAAAATGTGAATTCTTGTTGTTAATATAAAATTATTTTATGAAAATAATGTATACCTTCCAATTCTTTTTTATATATTAGTTGTATTTTGAGTAAAATAATATATTAGTAGTTTTTAAATGTTAATAATTATATTTTTGTTAATGAAAGACACTCGGAAAATTATATGAATATTTTAAATTTTTTATTAATCAAAAGTATTTCTTGATTTGCACATGAACGACTTTAAAAGACATGCATGATATATAGAAATATAGGGATAGTAATTAGTAAGAGCTTATCCATCTATTCTAATGAAATAAAAAAATAAAATAAAATCAACTATTGTAATTAGTATGAACATTTGACATAGACCTTCAAATATGTATTTTGATGCGAGCAAGCAATAAGTGATGCATGCATGCATCAAACCAATTTTTTCAATTGATATACATGGATCAATGATGAGAGCGATATAAATTAAAGAGGAAAAAACTATTTCAAATTAAGCTCAAACATTATACAAATTAAGCTCTTGCTTAATCTCACTCCACTTTTCCTATCCTTCTACTCTCCAATTAAACTTAATTTCAACAACACTCAACTTGATCCTTTCATAACTCTATTTCCGTTGCTTATTATCATATATTATTATAATATGCATGTCACCACCAACACTCAATCATTTCCTAATTGATTATTTTACACATTCATATATATGAAATACTGAATTAACTTGTTTGTTTAGACATGAGAGAAATCAGATGTATTATTATTTTTATTATACTTATATAATAACATTTAAATTCCAATTAGTTTTTTTTTCATTTCTATATATCTTAGATATTTTATATTATGTTTAATTAATAACAAAAAAAATATATAATTCTCTAATTAAGATAATTTTTATGCTTATTTATATTTATTTATTATCAAAATAGACTACTAATAAAAAAATGACAAATATCTTATTAAAGAAATGATAAATATATGTTGTTTTCTCTCTTACCCTAAAAGAATGCAGTTTTATACTTTTGTTATATAAAAGTAAACATGTCATTATTGCAAATTTCAAGTATTATTATTCATTTGGTTCAAAATAATTTTTTTTACTTGTTGTCATGTAGCCCAAAACTATAATGATCCAATCATAGTTATTATTAAAAAAACAAGTAGTCAATTTTCATCTTATTTTGTTTTCACATTCTCTTTGGAACTCAATATTTCAATTAGCAATCTAGGTAGGACAACCCATTGGTGACATGCATTTCCTAGTCAAACCAAACACTCCACCACTTTCATAAAAATATCCGTGACATATCCATCTCTTCTACAAACCTCTTGCTACATATAAATCTCTTGTTGCCCACTTAGAAGCACGTTAACAAAATTTACTCATTAGTCTTTTATTATTTGTTGATATTTATTAATAACTTTTTTTGTTTTCAAATATTTGATAATCTTTATAACTTGTTGCACTAACAAGATCTTTAATCATATTTCTATTACAAGTATGTCACTAATTAAAAACACTATTTTCTCTGTTCTTTACAAAGAAGAATCAAAAACCAAAATATCTTTTATTGTTTTAATTTGTTAGTTTTAAAAACAATAAAAGTGAGAATATTTGAAAAGCTAGAGTTGCCAACTATTTAATTTTATTCCTTAGGGCTTAGGGCTTGATATCTTTTATTCCTTAGGGTTTGTTTGATTGTGTTTTACTTTTTAGTTTTTGAAAACTATTTTATAAATAAATTTTAGAAAACTGTTTTTAAAAATAAAATAAAAAATATATATATTTGGGAACTCCAATTTTTAAAACAGTTTTTGACTAGAGAGTTCAAAAAAAAACTGAAAAATAAAAAGTAAAATACCATTTATCTTTTTTGTTTTTTTAATTTTAAAAAGTATAATATTAAAAATAGTTTTACAAAACAGTTTTTAAAAACAAGTCATCCAAACAAGTTTTTTAGTTTTTAAATTTTAAAATACTAAAATAGAGTTTTTGGGATGTGAATCAAACAAGTCCTTAGTCTTTTAGAAAACAGTTTTTAAGTCTTTTAGAAAACAGTTTTTAAGAAGCAGAGGAAAACATTTTTTTCTTTTGTAGATTTTTAGAAACAAAAGTACTTTTGAAAACTGTTGGGAGGGGTTTAGCTTTGTTGTTTCTTTTGCCTTTTATTTAAGTTTATTTATTTGTTTTATTTTTTAAAAAGAAAAAAACAGAATCCAATATATGATTTATTTACACTTTTTTCCTTTCATGTTTGTATTAGCTTTATTTTTTATATACACTTTTTTCCTTGCGTGCATAGATTATAACTAATTTTTTTGTTGCGTCATTATTAGCTTGAAAATAGAAGGGAGATCTTTTGTTTATCTTTTGCTTCTCCTTGTTAACATTACTTCACTATTGTTACAATGTCACAGAACATTTAAAGATGACTTAAAAGCAAATAATATTCTTCATCTCTCTTTATCATATTGCCATGGTTCATATTTTAATTTTGTGATTTAATTTGGCTAGAGTTGTTGTTATTTATGATAAATGTTTTATTTTAAATGTAGACTTACATTGTCTACACCGACAAGACTATGGAGGATGAAGTTTCATCATTGGTCCGTCATCAAAATATGCCATAAGAAGTTGCAAGCAGGTTAAAAATAGTAGCTAAAATTTGGAATTTCAGTGCTTTATTGAAAAAAAAAACATAATGAAAAACAAAAATATATAATATATGTTTGACTTATTTAAATAAATTGTTTTTTTCTATTCACGACTTTATCAGCAATCGAGTGTCAAAATCTGTACTTAAGCACTTCAAACGTAGTTTTAGTGGCTTTGCTGCATAGCTAAGCGAGGAAGAAGCAAACAAAATGGCGGGTGATTTTGGAAAACTATCTTTTATTATTGACCTATCTTTTCTACTTACGTATTTGTACATTTGTTAACTATGAAAATTGTGATATATAGCACATGTTGGGGTGGTGTCTGTCTTTCCAAATGAAAAAAGAAAACTCCTTACAACAAAATCGTGGGATTTTATTGGCTTTCTACAATATGTGGAGAGAACACATTCTGAAAGTGACATTATTATTGGAGTACTTGATTCTGGAATTTGGCTAGAATCTGACAGTTTCAATGATAAAGGATTGAGCTCACCTCATAAGAAGTGGAAGGGAACCTGCCTAGGTGTTAATTTCCCATGCAACAAGTAATATGTTACGACTACTTAGACACAAATTCCTAAAGTTGCAACAAGGTTTAGTCACAACAAGAGGTGTGACGATATGGAAATTCCTTTGATGGAGATTCATCCAGGTATTCAACATTCATATCTTTAAACTTAAAATTAACTGTGTAAAACATTAAAATTTTGGCTAAACAATTAAGGTGAAAGTTATTCCTTAGTGTTCTTTTATTTAACAAAAACACAATACAAAGATTAAAGAGATACAATATATATAAGGATTGATATTAAAAGGTACTACTTTTACAATGACAAATCAATATATTTAACTCCATAATATTTTAAATATTCACATAATGAACTTAATTGAAATTTAGAATATTTTCAAAAATCTACAATTTGCTAATGAAATTGTTCGAAAATTGCATAAATTGCTCAATCAAATATTCGTTGGATGATAATTTGGTGAAGAGAAAAATTGTTTTGTGTGAAGGAAACCAAGGAGCCTTAAACGATACACTTTTCTAAATTTTATTGCATTAATCAATTTGCAGGACTCCGACTGCTACCATATTTAAGACAAATGAGTTAAGGGATACTTTGGCACCTGAGGTGCCCTCTTTCTCATCAAGGGGTCCAAACAATGTTACGCATGACATTCTCAAGGTTTCATTTTTTTATTAATGAATAAATTAAATACATCTCAATCATCTTAATTTGTTGTTAACATTTTTTTCTATATTGTAGCCCAATTTAATTGCCCCAGGAGTAGATATTATAGCTAGTTGGTCTCCAATTTCTCCTATTTCTGATCATATGGGTGAGAACATAACATAAGAGTTCAACATTGTGTCTGGAACATCAATATCTTGTCCACATGTATCTGGTGCAACAGGGTACATCAAACGTATTATCCTACATGGTCACCTGCTGCTATTCGTTCAGCTCTAATGACAATTGGTAATCGATCACACCTCAATCAATATGTCCATGCACACACAAAATTAAACTTAGCCCATGCTTAGTTTTAATTTAATATTTGAAATGAATTATTTTTTTTAAGTTGAATTTTTATTACATACCGTTGAGTATTCATACTTCACGTTATTAATTGTCAGATATTAATGTATAGTACTCAACACATTTTGTTAACTAAAAAATTATAAATGATAAAAAAAAATTAAGATTTAGATAAACCTTAAAAAAGTTGTTACATTTAAAACTATTTGTTATTCTAAAGTTATTATAAATTAATTATAAAGTATTCATAGTTTCTAACAAGTGATACCAGGATCGTAGATAAAGAAGATTTTTGAATGATTTGTTCAATATTATCTACTTCTATTTGTTTTTTAACTTATATGTTAAAATAGACATGTAGTGCATATTTACTTTTCATAAGAGGATAAAATAATTTGATTTGGGTGAGCATTATTTACTCTAAGGTAATAAGAAACATTGTGTTTTTCTTGCTTTGCAGCAAAATAGACAAGTCCTACTAATAATCGTGATGTAGAATTTACTTATGTAGCAGGTCAAATTGATCCTGTTAAAGCTGTGAATCCGGGTTTAATATATAATGCCACTGAAATAGATTATATAAGATGTTTATGTGGACAAGGCTTTAAAAAAAGAATTTTACAGCTAATCACAAACGATGTTAGTAGTTGCTCCAGCACAATAAATGCATTACAAGAGATTTGAATTATCCATGTTTTACTCTTAAAGTTCCACGCCTCAAACATCATTTCAGTGGAAGCTTTAATAGGACTGTTACAAATGTTGGATCACCAATGTCTATATATAAAGCAATTGTAACAGCTCCTAAAGGACTCAGTGTTTTAGTGAACCCTAGTGTTTTGTCATTCACTTCACTGCGAGAAAAGAAAACATATGTTCTCACCGTAGATGGAAAACTAAAGAGATCTATTAAATAGGCTTCTTTAGTTTGGGATAACGGTAAATTTCAAGTAAGGAGTCCAATTATGATGAACAGGGCAAAGAAAGGAAATGGTGCAAATTTATATCATATAAATTTCATTTATATTGTAATTTTTAATTTACTATTTTATATTATTATAGAATAAACTGTATTATTTTGTTAAAAGAGATATTGTAAAATTTGTTGACAAAAAATAAAGTAAGAAATATGTCTTCTTATTATTCTTTGAATCGTGATCAGACTCACAATTATTCGGTAGGCTCATACAATATTGTAAATAGAGACTACAAACAAAAATATTAAAAGTGTAAATTTAATTTGGCCACACTCAATTGCACACAATCATTCTTGTTCCTATCAAGAAGATGAAGAACAAAAATATAATTTGTGAGAGAAGATCAATGGAGTTAAAAATATTGTAATTATGCAAGGGTGTAGGTAGCATTTTTGAAAATAATTTGGACATTTTAATTTTTTTTTAAAAGAGGGGTTTGGGTAGTAAAGTGAGGGGTGTAGGTAGTATTTTTTTAATACTATAATCTAAGTAGTCCCATCTTTCTTTTCTCCTAACGTAGTTCTTTGAAAATTGTGAACTAAATGATGCATCTGCTGGGAATTGATTTTTTCTTTTTCATGGTTTCTCACATCTATAGTTAAGAATATTCGTTCTCAACTCAATTGGCATCTCTTAAGATTATTTTTAAACATGTTAAATTTGGTGTGGTGATATTTCTGATTTTACTTCGAAAAGGCAAGATTGTTAGACCAAAGAGGTATTCGGGTGGGGAGTTCCTAGGTGACTTAAGGTAGCACTCCAAATGTCGGGAGCTACCATGCAACACATATTTACCTTGACTGCCGCGTATATGTGTCTCGGGTTGGGTTCAGGGGGTGGCATAGTATCAAGCCTCCTAACCAAGTATTTTAGAGTTAGAATGGTATCACATTGTGTAGTAGAGTCTAAGCTCATGCATAACATTTTAACTTCCAGATTAGATTCCAACTTCCTTCCATTTTGAAATTGGAAGTACCAATAAAGTCATTCAAACAGAACCTGTAAGCACTTTGGACATTGTACATGTCACTAGAATCGGTTTTCCAGATTCCAATATCCTCACTAATTAAGTCAAAAAGAGGTGTTTTTAGAACATTTTAAGCAGTGCTAGGATAAAAAAGTTGTTGTTACTAAGGATCAATTCTATTCTTTATGTCAAGGCATAATCAAACTATCAACACATGCATTTGCATGCTGATCATGCATCCCTAGTGGTTTAACAAGGCTAGACTCATCACTTAGCCAATTTTCATTCCACAAATGGATACTAGATCCGTTTCCAACACTCCACTGAAACCTCGTCTGCAAAAGAGGTTTAACATTATAAAGACTCCTCCAAACATATCTTGGACTGTAACCAAGGTTAGCAAACAAAAAATCACTTCGGGAAAAATATTTATCATTGAAAACACGAGTGACAAGGTTGTTCAGGTTAGATAACAACCTTCAACCTTGTTTACCAAGTATGGAGAGATTGAAAACACTAATATTTTTAAAACTCAAACCCTCATCGCATTTAGGTATTGCAAGCTTGTCCTACTTTAACCAATTGACGCCTCTATCATGTCCTCCATTTTTGCCCCACCAAAATGAATTCATCATTTTTTTCAATATCATCCCCTAAAGTAGGGGGTAGCCGGAATGTCCTCATTACATATGACATAATAGCTTAAAGAACATATATATTTAGGACTTCTCGACCTGCTTAGGAGAGACTTTTACTACTTTATGAGTTGATCTTCCGCCAAACTCTCTCCTTAATGAATTTGAAAGAATTTTTTTACTTCTACCAAATATTGAGGATAGTCCTAAATATTTTACAGCCCCTAATACCAAGAGCACACCTAGAAGGTCCGTAATCATACCATTCAAGTCTTCATTCACATTTCTACTACAAAACACCTATTTTTTTTTTTTTTTTGCAAATTTATAGTTTGATCTGACGCAACTTTGTAAACAAACAAAATATTTTTCATAGTCTCTACTTCTCTAATGGATGCTCTAAATAACAAGAAGCAATCATCTTCAAACAGAAGGTGTGAAATAACTGGGCATTTCAGCACACTTTGACTCAATGAGGTCACCACAACTTTCTGCCTTTTTGATTAAGAGCCTTTTAGCACATAAGATGAACAGATACGACAATAATGGATCACCTTGTCAGAGACCTCTTCCTGGGATAATAGGATCAAAACCATAATTATTTACTATGACATTGTATTCTACTGACTCAACACAAAACATAATCCAATTCATCCACTGATTTGAAAAACCCAAAGTAATCAACACCTCTCGAAAGGTAACTGCAATTAATGTCTTCATAACTTTGTGGGTATCCAGTTTCAATGCGACGTCACCAACTCTACCACAGGTCTTGGTTTTCATGTGATGAACAATTTCAAGTGTTGACATTGCACTGTCAAATATGGACCTATTTGGTACAAAAACTGATTGGTGATCAGATACACATTGATGTATAACATGTTTTAATCTGTTGCAAGAACCTTCACCACAATCTTATAAATCCAATAACAAATAGCTATTGGCCGCCAATCTTTTATGTTCTTCTGTTCATCACCTTTCAAGATGCGAGCTATATTGGCAATATTTAGTGTACTATGAAATACACATTCATGAAAAATTTCACTGCCACATTCTCCCATCGCGTTTATGTATTGCAAGCTTACTCCACTTTAGCCAATTGACACCTCTATCATGTCCTCCATTTTTGCTCCACCAAAATGAATTAATCATTTGTTTCAATATCATCCCCTAAAGCAGAAGGTAGCAGGAATATGCTCATTACATCAGACATAATAGCTTAGAGAACATATTTATTTAGGACTTCTCAACCTGCCTAGGAGAGACTTTTACTACTTCATGAGTTAATCTTCCGCCAAACTCTGTCCTTAATGAATTTGAAAGATTTTTTTTACTACTACCAAATATTGAGGATTACCCCAAGTATATTCTAGTCCCTAATACCAAGAGCACACCTAAAATGTTTGTAATCATACCATTCAAGTCTTCATTCACATTTTTGCTAGAAAACACCTCTATTTTTTTTTTTGCAAATTTATAATTTGATGCGAAGTTGCTTTGTAAACAAACAAAATATTTTTCATAGTCTCTACTTCTCTAATAGATGCTCTAAAGAACAAAAAGCAGTCATTTGCAAATAGAAGGTGTGAAATAACTTGGGCATTTCGACACATTTTGACTCCATGGAGGTCACCACACTTTCCGTCTTTTTTATTAATGTCGATAGCCTTTTAGCACATAAAATGAATAGATACGAAGATAATGAATCACCTTGTCAAAGACCTCTTCTTGGGATAATAGGACCAACACAATCATTATTCATTATGACATTGTATTCTACTGACTGAACACAAAGCACAATCCCATTCACCCACTGATTTGAAAAACCCAAAGTAGTCAACACCTCTCGAAGATAACCCCAACCAATGTGGTCACAAACTTTGTTGGTATCCAATTTCAATGTGACGTCACCAACTCTACCACGGGTCTTGGTTATCATGTGATGAACAATTTCAAGTGTTGACATTGGATTGTCAAGTATGGACCTATTTGGCACAAAAGCTGATTGGTTATCAGATACACATTTATACATAACATGTTTTAATTTGTTTTCAAGAACATTTGTCACAATCTTATAAATCACATTACAAAGAGCTATAGGTCGCCAATCTTTCATGGTCTTCTATTCATCACCTTTCGGGATCTGAGCTGTATTGGCAATATTTAGTGTATTAGGAAATACACTTGTCATAAGCTAGGCAGAACATTTTTGAAAAATTTCACTACCTCACAAAGATAAATAATGATGATAAAATCCTAGGTTCAAACCATCAGGCCTCGGATACTTATATGCCTCCATAGAAAAACAGCGTCTTTGAATTGTTCTATTAGAAAAAGAGAAAGCATCTTATCATTATCTTCCGCATCTATAACACGTGAAAGAGCATTCAAAGAAGGAGCATGAACGCTTTGTGTATGTTAATAAAGAGTAGTAAAATAGTCTCTAGCAACACGACATGACTCACTATGTTCGGTGAGCTAATTCCCATTGTCACCTCAAGAAAAATAATATGTTTTACCTTACGTCTAGATGTGGAAACCACATGAAAAATTAAGTATTTAGGTCCCCTTCCTTAAACCATAATGATTTAGCTTGTTGTCGCCAAAAAGTGTCTTCCCTAACTAGTTGTGTAGCATTTGCTTTTGTGTGATTAAACATTGCAGCATTTGTGTCTTTACCCAATTGACACTCTCTTTCCAAGGCTTTCCAACATTGTGTGATTTCTTGAAGAAACTTATAACAGTTAGTTCTACCCCAAGCCTCCATATCATTAGCACAAGTTTCTAGTTTAGCAAGAAGATCCAGATAGGAGTTAAAAACCACCGTGATCAAACAAAATCATCAAACTCATTTTGAAGTAAGCTTGCATTTTCAAATTTAACTGTACGAGAAGTAGAACATGTTGGTTTTCTTCCCACGTGTCACAATAACAAAGGGTAATGATATGAAACCAGAGCTACTAGATTTTCAAGATTTGCATTGGGAAAAATTTGCTGCCACAAAAAATTAGCCAAAGCAAGATCCAATCGTTCCTCCACAGCTCGTACAGTTTCCACACTCTTAAACCACGTAAAAGGGTAACTATCCATATACACATCAGTGAACTCAGAGTCGGACACTGCTTGTCAGAAGCCATTTATTAACCACTACGCTCGATCCACTCTGCCCTTTTTGTCTTCTAAAGACTAGATGTCATTAAAATCCTCAATTATGCACCAAGGTAAATTATAAACTAGTGCAAGGTTACCTAACATATTCCAAGCATCTATCCGACAATCACTCTCAGGATAGCTATAACACCTTGTCAACCGCCATCGTCCAACACTACTCTCCACCACCTCAACATCAACATGATTGGTTGAAAAACCAGTAATAACGCAATGAAAAGATGAGCGCTAAAACATGGTTATGCCTCCCTCCACTTCCTAAGAATTAACAGTTTCATCAAATAGTTAGTTAGCTATATATTTGTCATTGCCATTAATTTAAAGCTCCTTGTCACTGTCCAATAATCCTAGAGAAATTTTAACATTTTTTATTAAATATGAATTTTTTTAAATGACATAAACTCAAGATAAAAGTAATAAAAATATGCACTTAGAAATCAAATTTTGATACCACTTTTTGCGGAAGAATTTTTTATAATGCTATAAACACGTATGCAAAAAAAAAATATCAAAAAAATATATTCAAATTTCAATAGAGACTAAAATTGCATGCATGATAACTTTATATGGATAAAAATCTGAAAAATGTGATTTTTTTTATTGAGACCACAAACAAAATTAAATTTTTTTTTATAGAAATTAATATCTTATTTAGCCCTCAAATCAAATTTTCGCCACTGAACAAACACATTAAAAATAAATAAATTAACATTATTCACTAATTTGTTGGAATTTTAACACTAACTAAAAATTATATATACAAGTTACAGAAAATATCAATATTTCAAGAGAAATCATGAACGGCGTACCTTTAGAATTCGAGAGAGATCGCACTTGAGAGAATAAACATGAGTGATGCACTAACCTCATACCTATATAGAATTTAGAGTGTTCTCAACAATGAGTTAACCGTATAATGAGACAACGATTAAATAGTTAAATGACTTAATGAAAAAATCTCTCATTAGACTTAATAGAATGGTTCAACGGTCCATCACGATGCATTCAAAAACATAACTCAATACATATTTATCAATTAATTAGTACTTAATAACTATATACTATAATTTATATTTAATAATAATTACCAATAATTAATTATTATCAATCTTATAGTTATAATTAATATTCTAACATAATTAACCAACTCACCAACTAAAAACCATTACTTTGAAAACATATAGAAAGCTAAAAATAATTTAATGATTTAACATTTATAAACAAAAATTAACTCGAATTAAATGGTTTAGTATCATTTTATTTTATTTTTCATCAGAAGTTAATGTTCCTTAAAATAAAATAATAAGAGGTATTAAGTTACCAATATCACAAGAAACTCCACTATATATGAGCATAAAATCTACTATTTATGACTTCTTATAACTTATTATTTGGAATTGAATGAACTAACACAAAACTATTGAGTTTTAATATGATCAAAATTTAGAAGCTTGACCTCTTCTAATAATATATACAAGGTACAATTATTGATAGAGAATGCTAATACGAGTATAGAATCCTCATAGAAAAAAAATAAAAATATCACATGATATGTCAGAAACTTAACCAAATATATATTTCTACTTGAAATATTGGTGGAGAATACTAATACTAATATAGAGTCTCATAAAAATTATAAATTATCACATGATAAAGTCAGAAAATCAAGTAAGTATATATTTCTACTTCAATTAATAGTACAAAAATTCATAAGACCAATGTCGTCGGTAGATATTTATATCACAAAAAAAAAAGTAAGTATTTATTAATGTGACACCATAAACCCAAATTAATATAAAAAGTAAAATGCACTAGTTTCGAAAGAGATTTGCAGCGGTCCAAAAGTAGAGTATAAAAAAAATTCTTTTAAAATATAAGGATTAGGACGTCACACTCACACTTACACAAGACCTTTGCATAAAACTTCTTAATAAAAAATCATTTAACATCAAATATAGCTGAGTTTTATTAAATATATATTACTGACATAAAAACATGTTCAAAACTTAAGGACAATTAATTTTTATCTTCGAATAAAAGATCGAATATAACACAATTGATCAATATAGTTTACAAAACAGAAATTAGTTCGTAACACGATAAAACACAACGAATTACTCCCACCCAGTATCACCTATCAGAGCATGGATCATCAACCGATAACCTGAAATAACTGCGCTCTCGCAAGCGCCAAACACAAGCAACGAGGGGTGAGTTTCGAAATTATGTAACACTATAAAATACACGAGGAGAACACGCAACTAGCCAAAACAGCACAAATAAAGATAACATTCAAGAACATAATATCAAAGGTTATTCTAATTCAATCGCAATAAAACAGTTACAAGGATGAAATGCTATGCATGTCCTATACTCTATACTTCATCATTTGGTACCATTCTACTCTGAAGTACTTGGTTAGGAGGCCTGATACTATGCCACTACAAGAGATCCCTTCAACTCAACCCGAGACACATATACGCGACGGTCGAAGTACTCTTGTGTTGCACGGTAGCTCCCGGCCTTAGGGAATAACCCACTAATCCACTTAGGAATTCCCCACTAGATGTACCCCCAAGGTCTATCAGTCTTACCTTACAGTTCGACTGTAGCCCTCCACGATCAGGCTCATTCAGTTGTACTTCCCCGAATCACTAGGTTTGTCAGACCCTCCCTATATGATGACAAAATAATCCTAACTCCAAAATCTACAACGCATATCTCAGACTTATCACAGTTCAATAGGTTTCAGTTTGACTTTACAATATTCATTATTATATACGTATATCAGTCAATCACAATACAATCCCAATATTTGATTTATACTACTCACAATACACAATCCAATCTTATCAATCGCAATAAAAAATCAAACAGGTGGCACATTCAAATAATATCACAATTTCAGTCAAGTAGTAAGAACACTCCAGTACATATCACTCATACAGTAACAATCAACATAACATTTCATACAATCAGACAACATGCAATCTTGACATAAATAGATCCACGACAATTCTATAGGTTGCTAAATTATATTTTACTCAATAGGGCTCAACCGTACGTAGTAAGCCCCGGATGAATATTTGGGAATTATGGTATTCCCGTTCATCCCACGTTATTTTATACTCATAAAGTCGAACCTCCTCTCACCCCTTACCTTAACTGAAGATTCCTCCCAACGAAGCCGATCTGCTGATTTAATGTGTCGCGTCTTCGCCAACAACCGTCTCTAATAACCCGTGAGAGAATTATAACAACACAACAACCAAATACAAATGTAAAAACAATGCATTAGGAAAACGCCATCACGAGGAAGTCGACAGCAAATTGAGACTAATTCATATTAATTTCAGTCTAATGTAGCAAGTCTGCTACTTTAAAAAAATGCAGAGAACAATACTTGATAAAAACATACTTATAAATATAATAACATAAAATAATGTATAATTTTAATTAAGATAAGGCAGAATCGCATAGCATATATATATAAAGAAATTGATAGTATTTATTTAAATTGATGCGTATGACAAATCACTTTTAATTATAGATAAAATAAAATGAATTCTTTAGATGCAGATTAATTTCAGAATATATGTCTAGTAATATAATTCAATCATATGCCCAAGTCTATTGTTACTAAAATTGAAATAAAATAATATATGTTTAGGCTTGAATACATGATAAAGTATTACAAAAATCCATGCTGTTTGCTATCGCCGCTAAATTTGTGAAGACATTGCTTCAGGGATATAATTCAAATGGAAGGAAATTGTTATTATAATTGAAAGGAAATGTTCAGATTACCACACAAAAAATATGTCCATCACTACTATTATGCTTTGATCAAGGTACAGATAACGAATCGATTTTTCACTAAAAAAAAATGAATCTTTTTAAATTGAAATTTTTATTATAGTTAAAACTATATATAAGGCACAACAAATGAATATGTTCAAATGCAAAAATATAGAACTGCACTTCAGATATAAATTGCAAATTAAAAAGTATAAAATAAACCATCAAAAATAAAAAGCATAAGATAAAAGGAAGAAATGAAGCATAGATGTAAAGTATGTGAACCATAGTATCCAATTACCAAGAAAATAATCTTTGTTTTCAGCTATATATATATATATATATATATATATATCTACGTAGTCTACATGCCTAGCCACGTGCATCGCTCAGCTTTTGGATTAATTATGGAAGGTTACTCAATTGCTAATTTCAACTATTATTATAATTGTCTAAACATGTACAGGAAAGGAAGAATGAAGAATGGCATACCTTAGAATTGAAATTGAATTTTGGAATTGGGATTGAAAATAGGAGTGCGATTTTGCGGCTCCCAGCAGCTATTGAAATAGGAATGAGCTAATCCTATTTTTTTTTCTTCTGCCGGCTTCTAACTTCCTCACGATTAGGAAGCAGGTATGTATATATATATATATATACCTAGTATATTAGTTGTTATTATATTATTATTATTATTATTATTATTATTATTATTATTATTATTATTATTATTATTATAACATTCCTAAACCAACTCAATTAGTGCTAAACGTAGCAGCAACACCCATTTACTTCCTGTTTTATTTTATATAAATATATATATATATATATATATATTTAAAAGAATTTCAATATTATCAATACTAATAATTTAAATAAATCACTAAGACAAACACATAAGACAACCACATAGAAGTTATTACACCACAACAAACACACTTATAGTAATAATTTATCATAATATTAATAAAATATTTTAATAAGAAATCTAGGGCGTCATAATATTACTAAAATATTTTAATAAAAAATGTAGAGCGTCATAATATTACTAAAATATTTTAATAAAAAATCTAGAGCGTCATAATATTATTAAAATATTTTAATACGAAATTTGGGGCGTTACAATTAACCATACTCTATTAGGTTTGTCTTTTTTCAAATAAGTTTTATTATTCTCATTCTTATTAGCCACTACTGCGCATGCGAAAACTACATTTAAAATGAAAAGTAAAGCATAGCATCTATATGTGACTCAAAAGTATTTGTCTTTGCAGTTCACAAAAAGTGTATCATTATTAGTGACACTGAATTTATCCATACTTGTTGGTTTCTTCATTTGAATAAAATCAATAGCATTGCTACATATAACATGAAAAATGTAATTCAAAATTTTTATCTTCACACATAAAATTAATTAGGAGGCACTTATCCAAGTTACATTTTAATTCTTTTTTTCTCCTATTTTCATTACATTCTTTTTAATTTTCTTTTCAATATTTAAAGTCTTCCAAATTTGTTGTTCTTCTAATCAATATGAATTTTGATGAAAGTAGGGTAATATTTTTGCCAAAAAAAAAATTAAAGAACTAAACAAAATTGAAATTAAGCATTAAATAATGTGGACAAAATTTTATATAGATTAACCTATGCATTAAACAATGACAAAAGAGGTCCCTTAGGATGATGCCAAAATTTGATACGTACCAACAAAACTAGCATTTCACTCCCTTTTATCAATGAAACAAAATAATATTTTACAAAATTGATTAAAATAAATAATCAAAACCACAAAATGGGACCAACCTTAATTAATGACATCTATCTCATGGTTTGTCCATTTCAAACCGTAGATCAAAATCAAAAAATAATGTTAGAAAAATTTGCATTTGTAATTTTTGTTATTGTTTTTCAGACAAGGCAACCTAATTCACCTTTTTCTCTTATAGATTTTTTTAGTCAAAGATAATTTAATTTAAAGTATTTCGCGTATTAAAATGTGAATAATTTTTTTTGTCATAATTCAAATTTTAGTTTATCACGTTATAGGAATTTAACGTCCGCTAGATCAAACTCCTAAAATTGTGTATAAGATTGTTTTTTATAGAGTAAAAGTTGTATGTTATTTTATAGAGATTAAATTTAATAGGTGGATATTTTATAGACTCAAATTAAACACATTTCACCCTTTTAAAAAATAACTAGCAAATTTTTATCTTATTTTCTTTTCTCTCTATTTGGAACTCACATTTATTTATTAAACCAACTTCTTTTTAGGAATCAAAGCAACTTATAAACTAAAGAATTAAATAAAACATTATTTTAAAGCAAAGACAAAATTTGAGACTACCTAACTCCTGCCATAATCTATCCCTTGAATTTTCTAGCTAGCCAACAGGTAGTAACAAAAATAACAAGTAATCGAATTTTAAGTTCTTTATTTGTGAACGAATTTTTTAAAATATTGTAAACATGCCAACAAAAAATAATACAAAAATATATGTTTATTCAATAACATAAACTAAAACTGTGTATAAGATTGTTTTATAGGAATTAAAAATTATATGTTATTTTAGAGATACTAAATTTAATAAGTCAATATATTATAGACTCAAAACACATTTAACCCTTTTAAAAAATAACTAACAAAATATTTATCTTATTTTGTTTTCTCTCTCTTTGGAATTTACATTTATTCATCAAACCAACTTTTTTTTTTAGGAATCAAACCAACTTATAAACTAGAGAATTAAATATGAAATTCTTTTAAAGTAAAGACAAAATTATGATATTATTTCCTAGCTAGCCAACAGGTATGATAGCAATGGCTTACTCACCAAGAGCTCCTTATCAAACTACCACTTTGAGCACTTTGTTTGATCAATGAAACAAAGAAATCATTTTTTCCAAAATAATTAAAATCAATAATCAAAACCACAAAATAAGACCTGCCTCAGTTAATACAAACTATGTCATTGGTTTGTCCATTTGCTTCTATTGATCGATATACAAATAAATGCTAGAGAAGGTCGTGGTTGTCATTTTTTGTTATTGTTTTTTAATCATTTGTCTTTTTTTTTTTCTTTCCTAGATTTTCTTTTTTAAAGTAAGTACTTATAGTGATAACTAGAAAAAGAAAAACAAAGTTATACATATATATATATATATATATATATATATATATATATAAAAATATATATATATATAAACCTTTCATTGTGTCTATTTTTTTTCAAAGTTTAATTATTCCCAAGTTCTCTGAATTATTTGGAGATTTTTAATAGGTGTCAAAACTAATACAAAATATTAATAATTTTTAATTTGACTTTGATATAAATTTCTGTTAATTATATACATAAATTATTTAAGAACTTATATATTTCCTAAACTTTTTTTGTGAGGGAAACTTTTCTAAACATTTAAATTATTTATAATTACATTCTTAAATTGTTGAATATATATAATTACAAATTATTTAAAATAATTTTTGAAATGTAAATATCAAAGTTTTGTCTAAATTTTTAAGAAAATTTATTTTGAAGAGATTTTCATAAAAACTTAATGTCGGGTATTTGAGGTCCACATGTTTTTTAGTTCATTGGCTACGAAAGAAAATCGTTTTAACAAAAATTTAATTGGGATTTTTTCAGGGTCTTACTTTCTTTTAAGAATCTAAATAGCATTTTCTTTAGTTTATTTTTTGATCCACTTTAAATTTGGGCGTTGGACCCAATTGGTAAAATCAGAAAGCACATTTATTTTATTGATTTGTTTGTAAAATAAAATGAAAAGTAAAGAAAGAAAAAAAGAGAGAAGAAAAATACTGCTCTACTCAGAGCAGAGACAACCATACTATCCTCCTTATTTGCTATCTTTCTTTTTTATTAAGTTTTCAAGTTGGTTAATTTTAAATGCTTTGTAGCTTTTTTCTACTAAAAAAATTGGTCAGAGTATACAGAATTGGATCCCCATTTTATGGATTCTTGTACAATTGAAGTAGAAATTAATATAAACAATGTTAATTTTCTGAATTCATCATGTGATAACTTTTTTTTTCTTGTTCTCCATCAATAAATGTACCTGGTCAATTGAGCAGTGATGATGTTGAGCGATGCCGGATTTTGGATTGATTAATTTCACAAATTAATAATATTTTTAATTTCAAAAATTAATAAAATTGTTTTAAGCAATTTAATAAACAATAAAATAGAACATGACTCCCACAAATGCATAGTATTATTGTGCATCACTTAAGTTGGTGCCATATGAGAGTCAAATTCATGGGGAAATTATAGAAAGAAAAACAACATGGAAACAAAAATTGTGGATTATAATAAAGGACCAAAACTGTATTTAAACGAAATAAATAATACCATCAATATTTTAGAAACTTTGACCTCTTCAAGTAATATATACAAGGTACAAATATTGATGAGAAATGCTAATTCTAATATAGAGCCACAGAAAAATAAAAGTTATCAAATGAAGAAATCATAAAATTAACCAAGTATATAATTCTACTTTAGTTGTACAAAAATCAATAAGATGTTATTTTTTGATAACAAAAATTAAAAATTAATTGATTCAGAAGGCACATCAAAATGAGACAAACCTTAAAATTCAAAGAAAGTTGACATTGAAATGAAAGTAAATATTTATTAACCACTATATTTTGGTTTCCCATTTTTCCATATAAGTTTTATTCTTCTCATTCTTATTAGCTACTACCACATGCAAAACCTATAGTTTTAATGAAAAGTAAAACATATCATCTATATATAGCTTAAAGTATTTGTGTTTATATGACCATTCTATTCACAAAATGACACAACTGGAGTGTATCATTTCTATTGACATTAAATTTATCTATAGTTTGTTCATTTCTTCATTTAAATAAAATCCGTAGTCTGACTATAACTTGAAAAATCCAATTCAAAATATTTATCTTCACATAAAAATTAGGAGACACTTATTCAAGTTACATTTTTATTCTTTCTTCTTCTATTTTTCTCACATTCTTTATACTTTTCTTTTCAATATTTAAAATTCTCCCAATGAATTGTTCTTCTAATCAATGTGAATTTTGATGTAAGGTAATATATTTGCCAAAAAATTAAAGAACTATTTTTTTTTAAATTAAGCATTAAATAATGTGGACATATTTTGATATAGATTTCGATCTATGCATTCAACAATGACAAAAAGAGGTCCCTTAGGATTATGCCAAAATTTGATACAAACCAACAAGTCTTTATCAACCTACCACTTTGAGCACTTTCTTTTATCAATGAAACAAAAGAATCATTTTACAACATTGATTTAAATAAAAAAATATTTTATCCATGAAACAAAAGAATCATTTTACAACATTGATTTAAATAAAAAATCAAAACCACAAATTGGGGCCAACCTTAGTTGATACCATCTATCTCATGGTTTGTCTATTTCCTACCATAGATCAATATGCGAAAAATAATCCTAGAAAAATTTACATTTATAACTTTTGTTATTATTTTTTATATAGGGGCTCTATCCAATTCGCTTTATTTATTTATTTATTTATTTATTTATAGATTTCCTTTATCAGAATATTAAATGTGAATATATTTTTCAACCAAAGTTCAAATATATGTTTGCCATGTTGTAGCAATTAACTTCTTCCACAAAATGTAACACCTAATTTGTCTTTGATCATGGAGGTGTTGTTCACTACTTTATCCTTTTATTAATAATATTGGTTTACATTTATTTATCATAAAAAATTATAAATAAATAAATGATAAATATCTTGTTAAAAATAAATAAATGAAAATATATTTCCTTTTGCCTCTTACAGCTAAAATTATATGCTTTTTTTATACTTTTTTTTGTTGTATAAAAGCAAACATCCCTGTCTATCTTTAGCAACTTAGAAGTATTACTATTCATTTGGGCTAAAAAATACAATTTTTTTTTATAAGCGTTAAACTTAAAAGGTAAACTCAACAAATTTAACCCTATTAAAAATAAGTAGCCAATTTTTATCTTATTTTGTTTTCTCTATTTTTGGAATTCACATTTATTCATCAAACCAATTTTTTTTATAGAAATCAAACCAACTCATAGACTAAAGAATTTAACATTATTAGGAGATAAAAAGTTGATTTAATAATTGTCATATATAAGTTAAGGAGTGCAAAGATAAGAAGATCAATTATTTGATTCCGATCTTTAACATCATATTAATATAATATTGATTGGGTTGTTTAAAAAAAAGAATTTACTTGTGAATATAAACTTTTTTGCATTTATTACTCTGTGAATCCAACCCAACTAATTCATGACAAGGTTGATTGAGTATAATAACCATGAATATGAATAAAAAATTATTAATAACCATGAACAATAGATCATTTTATTTTTTGATTTATGACAGCAATTAAGTAAAAAAAATCATTGTCAACCCTTAGCAACAAAAAAGAAAAAGCATTTTGATTCACATGATAAATAATTTTTGTCCTATGCAATAATGATAGATAGACATGTTTACTATTATGCAACAAAAGTATAAGATAGGTATTCTTTTAGGTGTAAGAGGCATAAGGAAATATATTTGTCATTTATTTATTTTTTTACAAGATATTTGTCATTTATTTAATAGTACTTTTCTATGATAAATAAATATAAACCAACTTTATTACTAAACAAGAAAGTGAACAGCTCATAAATTCATCCAACATGAGCATATATAGAGAATAATAAAAATTACAACCATGACATATAAGTGATTTATACATAAATGAAAAATTATCTAGCAGTAATTCTTGCATATCTATTTATGGTAGAAAATGAAGAAGAAAAATCCATGAGAGAGTCTGCATTTACTTATGCCGGTCCATTTTGTGGTTTTAATTATTATTAGTTTTAATCAAAATTGTAAAATGATTCTTTTGTTTCATTGATCAAATAGAGTGTTCAAAGTGGTAATTTGATAAGGAGTTGGTTGGTGTGTATCAAATTTTGACATAATCCCAAGGGTTTTTTATTTTTTATTTTTTTTATTTCAATTTTGTTATAGATGCAATCCTTATCAAAATATGTCCACATTATTCAATGCCTAATTTCAATTTCGTTTAATGCATAGATGCAATTTTGTTCAAATAAATAAATAAAAAAAACAAATTGGAATTTTTGTAACTTCTTAAAATGGAATTTTTCTATGTATAAATTATGTATAGAAAATGTAAAACATCTCTTTTTTTTTTCTAAGGTTTAAAATGATTTTTTTTAATTAACTGTTGTCATAAGTCCAAAATAAAATGATCTATTGTTCATGGTTATTAATAATTTTTATTCATATTCATTGTTATTATATAATAATAATAATATATAACTAGCCAACTTTTATCAATTTTAAAAAAATATAGTAGTAATTAATGGGTCACTCACCCCTCTTCCTCTATATAAACCCTCACATTTCTTTCATATTCTTTGCTACATCACTTTTCTTCTTAATTTTTTTCTTCCTCACACTTCTTCCTCTTCCTATCGACCCTTGTATTCATAGCAATCAATCTACCACATATACCTTATCAAACCACCACTTCCATCTACACTAAAAACCTCTAATTCACTCCATTTTCCTTTCCTTCCACACATTCCTTTTTTCATATACTTGAGCTTGTATTCATACTTGAGTTGAGTAATCTCGTGATCTATATATTGAAAAATGCATTGGTATATAGAGGCTAACAAAGACATAATCGAGCTAAAAAACATATATTTGTAATTCATTGTTGTTAAACAAGTGTGCTATATTAATAGTTATTAATAATACATATATTTATATTAGATTTTAATTGTTAATATACGTGCATAACTTATATAATATATTTTACCTTGATATTTTATATTATGGTTAATTAATTAAAATAAATATTTAGAACATAATACTTTTAAATTAGTTTCACACACTCACACATTAAATATACATAAATATTGATAAAGTTATGTTTTTTCTTGTACTTTAAAGTTTTGAGAAATTTTTAATTGATGTTCTTCATTTTTTAAATAATTTATTATATTAATTTAACTGTATAAAACTATACATTTAAAATATGAATTGTTAATTCACTTAATCTTTGTTTTACATGAGTTATATTTGTCAAGATATAGTTTTTTTTAGGCAATAATCAATAATTTTATCAATAGTTTTTTTTAAGGAAATAATCAATAAATTTCAGCGATTACACATTGGAGAGCATGAAAATTGAAGGCCATTAATCAACATTCATATTTTTTTTTTTTTTC
>JBBPBQ010020322.1:10023826-10034178 GCA_037974755.1 Cicer yamashitae
TTTTTTCACATTTAGTAAGGACATATATAGTTAAATGCATTTAGGTTTTTTGATTTTATATAAAAGATGAAATTCGCTTACTAATTCATCTCTATTTTAATGGTCATCTCCTAACAATATTAAAGAACTAATTTTAAAATATTATTGGAATAACAACATTAATTTTGAATAGACTAATTAGTGTTTGCTCATATATGATTCCAATAAATGCAGATGTTTATGAAATTCATTTACCAACTCGTCTCTATTTTAATGGTTATTCCTAACGATATTAAAGAATTAATTTACGAATATTATTGAAATAACAACATTAATTTTGAAAAATTAATTAATAAGCGTTAATTTGATCATATATGATTCCAATGAATGTAGCTGTTTACATAACGTGTGTAACTCATCTCTATTAGATTGAACCCATTTAAGGGGAATATCTTTATTTATTTATGAGACTCAAATATCTGATCCATTTTTCTCAAGGAAAACTTAAATATAGAGAGAAGAGATTAAGTTAATTATTCTATGAATAATTTTAAGATGAATTATTTCACTTAATTATTTATTATAAATATTAAAATTTATCAATTTAACAGTTAAATTAAAAGTTTTAAATAAATAAATTAACTCTATAAATTATCATAAAATTTTAAAATTATTATATACTTTATTAAATAATGATATATAATAAGCTTTTTAAAAATATAAGTAATAAGCTAAAAATTTAAATTTAATCAATATGTTTGATAATTACTATTTTTTTACTCAATGTTTGATAATTCTTATAATAGATGACAAAAATAGTAGGTTAGACTAATAAAATTCAATATTTATAATAAATTATTAAGAAAAGTAATTCAGTTTAGAATTACTTCTAAATTACTCGATGACAAAAAATTATTTAAAAATAAATTAATTTTGCAAACTGATTTTAGTAATAATTGAGTTTAATGCAAAGAAATTATATTTAAATTAATTTTCATGAAAATAAGTTAACAATAAAATTGAATGTTTAATAAAAAATAAATAAAATTGAACGTAAAGATACAATTGAGAGATAAAAGTTACAAATTTCAGTTTAAAATTAAAAATTCACTTCAACAATAAAAACAAAATTATTTACAAACATCTATACACATAAAAAAAAAATTGTACATCTAAAATGACTTTTTTTTTCTCCATAATTCGATTTTAGAAGGGGACGGGAGTTTGCAGCCAAATCCATATGTGGGGTAGAAAATCTTACAATAAGCATCACATTCATCTTGTATAACATTTTTCAGTCTTTAATTAATCTTGCAAATACAAATGTCAAATTACTTATCAATTCAAATTATACAAACCCTTACACGAAAAAGTAAAATTAAAAAAAAAAAATTCAAACGAAATTTTAGAAAGAAATTTACGACCCTGTGATGAAAAAAGAAAAGGATTAGAGAGATTAAGAACAAACTAAGTCATAGCCAAAATACAAGAAGACGTACCGTCCATAATAAAAATATAGATCCAAAATTTTGGCCATGACTATAATCCCATACCCCAAAAAAATCCACGAAGATGACAAAAAAAAAAAAAATAAAGAAGAAAAGAAAAGGACGAACGAACTCACCATAACTACAAAAATGGAGCCAAAAACGAAATTGGAGATAAATTCATTAACGTGCAAGCAAGGATCACAAGCTACAACCTCAATCCTTCTCAACTATTTTACATCACAAATATTTATCATTGTCGACCATTTCTTTCACCTTTTAGTCGTATGATTGAATTGACACTGAATTTCACATAATCCGCGATTTTTTTTAAATTAACTATAATTCTAAAGATTAACTTAATCTTATTTTAATTTTTTTTGAGGAACTTACTTAATCTTATATATCATAAAGTTGCTTTTAATTATCATTATCTTTTCTTAACATTCTCTGCTTCTTACTTAATCTTAAAGTAACTTAGCAGTTCCATTCCATCATCCATCCATACACGAAATTCAAATTCAAAATCTAATTCAAATTCAAAACCAAATCAGCTTAACGTTATTGCCAGTGGTTTCCGTTGTGGATCAGATAATTTTCACCGGTGTTTCCCTGAGCATGGTAACTGTTTCCGTTGCGCTGCAGGGGAATATTCCTCCCGGAAGATCTCTCATCGTTGCCATGATTCTCCGTCCGCGGCGACATATGGTGAACACAGTGGTAAAATACCGGCGGCGCCGTCGTATACATGTGGCCGGAACCGCCACCAGTAAGGCTAGAATACGATGACGAAGAAGACGTCGACGACACGGAGGAGGAGGATGAGATAGAGGAAGATGCTGATTTTGACAGAGACGATAACGGAGGTGTGGAAACCTTGTTCGAAGATCTCGGCGGCGAAATGAACGCTTTAATCTTCAACGGTAATTGCGGCAACGCGGTACGATCGTATTCTTCGATTAAATTGGCGAGATCTTCGTCGGAGGTTATGGAAACCAAAGCGTCGAGATCTTCGGCGGGTAATTGACAGCGAAGGTGCGTCACGGACGAAGCGCAGAGTTCTTCCAGCTTCGAAAGCAGTTCTGTAGCAAACACGATTACGGTTATTACGATTTTCAAAAAGCAATTTCACACTCCGAATGAAAAATTGAACAGCGTAAGAGAAATACAGAGAGAGAGAGAGAAAAAAAAAAAAACTGACCGGAAAATGGAACGGAGCGATCGACGGAGAGGACGCGAGTATGACCGCCGAGGTAGCGGAGTTTGCCGTCGGGGTAACGGGGGAGGATTTTACCGCCGTAGCTACAGAGGAATTTGATAGTGGATTTGGGAGTGTCCGAAGCGGGTTGGGAGGGTCCGAACATGATAGGTTCGGGTTGGGTTTGGGTAAGGTACAGTTTAGGTTTGTATGATTGTAATGTGTATTTGAATTTTGATTTTGAGAGAAGTGTGTGTATGATGGAGAAAAGAGAAAGGTGCTTCGGATTTTTGATGTGGCTCTCCTTCAAGCATCATAGTGCTGCCATTTGTCCCTTATTTATAGGGATTTTTCGCTTGTGGGAAGCTACATTGCTACCCTACTACATAACTTTTCTTTAATATGGAATCTTAATTTAGGAAAAAAGTAGTAGAAACTAAAAAGTCAAAAAGCAAATTATTTTGATATTTTCAATAATTCCTTTTCTTTTCCGACATGAAATGAAGTTCTCATTTTTTTATTTGATACAGACAATTAATGTATTAATCAGCGAATAAAAAAATTAATGTACATTTTTTTTCTATTGTTTTCTTTTATATTTTACAATAATTATGGTTAGGAAATATTATGAACATTTTTTTAATATTAATGACTTACGCAAATAAGAAAGTTATCAAACAAAACTAAACAAAGAGAACTGAATCATAAACAATCATGAAAAAATCTAGAGTCCAAATTTCTAAGAGGAATATTTTTAATGTAAAAATAGAGTGCAAATGCATCACATAATTAATTCAACCTTTTAATATATTGACATCTTAAGTTAATCACTTATTGTTTGTAATACTCTAAAATATTATTAAAAATAAAAAGATTAAGAAAATACAAAGTGCTTGGAAAGACTGTATCGAAACCTAGAAAACAATCCTCTGGAATACAAAATATTGTCTTATTAAAAACTTTATCAGAAAAATTCATAGAGATAAAACACATGTGAAGGAAAATAAGAGAGTGCTAATTACCTACAAACATCAGCAAAATCTTTATTCAAGAAAACCAATTATGTTTCTATTGAAAACAACAGAAATATTATAAAGAAAAATATTCCACCAATGACGGTTAACCATGGTCATCCCTGAAAATTTTGAAGTTTGAATTTGGTGTTCCTTTTTTTATTCATGTTCTTTATTTTTGTGTAAGTTATATAATGAATTTCATTATATTTGATGTGATATTAATTAATTTGTTGTGTTTTTTTTATACATATTAATCAATTCATTCTAAATTTTATGAGTAAGATAATGATGATGAATTTCATTATGTTTGACGCGATCAACATGTTTTTGCATGATAAGATCCCTTTTCAACAATCATCTCAACAAGATATAATTTTATTTTTAAAAGATAGGAATAGGGATGAACAATTTTTGGTAAAATAGATTCTTAAGGAAAATACTTTGAACTTTTTGTTCTTTTTCATAAAATTTAGGAACCAATGAGTAACAAGAGTAGGAGAATTGATAAACAAAACATTTTTGTGTTTTTAGGGTTTTAATTTTAGTATAAGGATAAAACAAGGTTCGTCATTTTATTTGTTGATAGGTGAATGTTTTAAAGGGAGAGACAAATGTTAGTGTTAGATATTACCTCTGAACCTTTTGCATGTAACTCATTCATGTTCCTAGTCAAACCAATAGGTTACTTCTTTGATGACTAGGTCCATCATTTTTTGTGCGTATTCAACTATTAGTGTCCAACAATTTATAAATTTAGAATTTTAGATCTAGAGTTTAAGAAGAAGAAATATTGAATAACTCAAATTTTAACATTACTTTTACTATATAACTTTTTATACTATAAAAACAAAATTTTGGTGCCCCTACAAATTTGGGGCTCTATGCGATCGTACACCCTAAATATGCTCATGATCGGCACTACTGTTAACAACGTGAAACCCGTAATTAGTAATTTTGTCCACACATTGATTCTCTTTTCTAAAAATATGAGATATAGTAAAACTCATTTTGTTAACCATCTCAAGAAAATTAAGCCTATATATTTTTAATAGACCAGGAAACAATACTAGAATTTCTAAAAGCCATATTTGTCAATTGCGAATCATATTCAATCCATAGAAATCTCCACCCATTCTTGCAGGATGATTCAATAACGACCATAACTCCTGTAAGCTCAACATGTAATGCAGTTGTGTCCTCAAATTCACAGCAAAACTATCAAAGTAAGCCACATAAATGTCCCTAAATATACCTCCATAAGCAGCACGAACATAACATCTAGATGCAGCTCAATCAATATTACATTTAATTCAATACTCTTCAGAGGCTCTAGATCACTTTCTTGATGGTAGGTGCTTTAGGAGGATGAACTCCAACTTAGAAGGACTTGATAATTTAAAATTTCTAAATAGAATTGGAGACTATGCTAGAAGTGTGATTGTCATATAAAGATACATTGACAATAATTATGTTGATGATTGTGTGAAAAACAAGATTTTTGCCTTTAAATCAAGCTTGATTTTGACAATACCAAATAGTAAAGATGGTGTTGGCCAAAATAACATTTATACATTGATGAGATCAGCCTTTATTACAAATGACAAGAATTTTTTTTAAAATATACTATCATTTTCAAAGAGGAATTGGACTATGTTAATATACTATAATTTTGGGACCTTATAATAGCAATAAATGTTGGCTAAATATAAAAAATTTGAATATTTAAATTATTAAAGATCAAATATTTTTGAAGATTTTAATTGTTATGCAGTATGAGTGTAAAAAAATTTACACACTCGGTACATCACAATTACTGATAAACAAGATTTTAGAAATAGTTATGATAAAAGTCAAATATCTCTAATAATCTAACAGTATTAAGAATATAAAAACTATTTACAGTGACCGAATATATAAACTAAATCCATTTTTTAATTTTTTTTAATTAGACTCTCACTTGCAATCCTGTCACAATTTCAACCCCGGAAATAACCACTTTACACAATTGTGGTGATCGTAAATTTTAATATTTAGGTCAGGTCAATTTTAATTACTTTGAAATCTTTAAATTATTTGAAAATATTTAAATAAATTTTTGAACTAAATATTTTGTAATTAGATCTCAAATTTTGTTAATAATTTATTCCTTAGCTAATCTGTCCATAAAATTTTAAATAATTTATAAATATATCCCCAAGATTAGGGGCTTAATTACAAAAGAAACCAAATTATGAATTATTTAAGAGTTCACGGTGAACTTAATTATAAATTATATAAAAACTCATGGACTCAATTAAAAGCATTTTAATTTAGATATTTAATCACAAATTATTGATAATTAATTCAATGACGCAATTATAAATAGTTAGTTCATAAATCTATTTAAAAATATTTAATTGATATGATAAATATTATTTACTATGTCAATCAATCATAATAGTTGTTAATAAAAATATTTTACTTTAATTATATTTATCTTAAAAATCATATAAATGATGATTTGTAATTGATTAACAGTGTAAAAAAATTTACACTAAATACATTTTGGAAAGATAATTTTTTAAGATTAAGTTTATATTTTGAAATATATTTAAAATTTTAAAAAAATTAAAAAAATAACATGATAGATGATCATATAACATTTCAATTAACCATATTTTATTTATTTTTATTTTTTTGACAAAACACTTAATATATTTTTAGAAATATTTTATAATTTCTTTTTTTTTTAAATAGTATCACCCTTCTCTCCAAAATCATTCACCCAAACATACTCTAATATTTTTCTAAAAAATCCAAAATAGTTTACAACTTACAGAATAATTAAAGAAAATATTTATTATTGGCAGAAAGAGTTGGATTGTTGATCAAAATTTTGATTGAAAATAGAAGATTTAAAGGCCACATAAAATTCCTCCTTGAGGGAAAGCCAAGTATTTTGAAGACCGATAAGGAGAGGATGGAAGAACATGGAATTTGTCATAAATATCGAATTGAACTGTAAATAATACCCTATCACAAGAGTTTATATGGTGCGACTATAAGGCCACGTAATGCTTTGCAACCATGTATATAATTGAAGTCCAATTCATACTTAGCAATTTGGATGGAACTAGTGGGTCCCACATCAACTTGGTTTCATGTGGATCTCAATACGGATATATTTTCTAAGATGGCATAATGCTCTAGATGCCATCATTATTTTTATAGTATCCTAATAAATATCCTAAGACATTGTTTAACATTTTTGACATTGTTTAACATTTTTGACATTGTTTAAATATCTATTTTCTTGTAAAAAACATCCTAAGACATTGTTTAACATTTTTGAATATTAAGTTAAGTATTTATTGAAAAATCAAATGTATCTCATTAAACACAACTTTCCATAAAAACATATATTTTATACTTGTTAAACAATATTTTAATTAAAGACATTTGTTAACATTTATTTTTATTTTTTATGTATTTTGATTATTCACTTTACTCTACAATGGTTGTCATATTTATTTATTTATACACATTAAAAACCATAAATAAATAAATAAAAATTTTAAACCATGATAAAACAAGAAAATAATTTTAACAAATTATTTATCCTTCTAAAAATAATCTTTTTATTAGATTATTTTACACAAATTAAATAACTTAGCTTCAATAAATAATTAAAAATATTACTGACAAAGTAAAATTTAATGTTACATTAAACTTTTAAAACTATAACTAAATAACAAAAAAAAATAATTTAAACCATGATAAAACAAGAAAATAATTTTAACAAATTATTTCTCCTTCTAAAAAAATATTTTTATTAGATTATTTTACACAAATTAAATAACTTAGCTTCAATAAATAATTAAAAATATTACTGACAAAGTAAAATTTAATGTTACATTAAACTTTTAAAACTATAACTAAATAACAAAAAAATTCTACAAAAGTGATAAATGAAAAGAAACAAATGAATATTAATTAGAAGATACGGTTAAAAAATATAATTAATATTATATTAAAAATTAAAAAATAATTTTATTTTGAGATTTTTTTTGTAAATGTGACACTTATTATTATGAGATGAAAAAACATATATAAAAAAAAAAACTTAAATTATATATATTAGTAAATATAATAATTTATGATTAAGTTTTAAATTAATCAATATTTTAAATGTAAATTTTAAAACTTAATTGGAGAATGGATCGTTTAGTCCTAATCTATGAATTCCACGAGCAATTGACATATCTATTTTATTGGTCACAAAGATAGTCTAATGCCGGAAAGAACTTTGTAATTATTTTATTTATATAAGAGATTTGAAATTTTAAAAGCTAAATTTTTGTTTTGGATTAGACTCTAGCCCGAAGTAAACTAGAGTATAAAATATTGTTTTAGTATTTTAGATTTGAGATAAAAAGTTGTCACATAATTTAGTGAGTTCTTCACCTCTCATTTTGTCCAATCTTCTAATCAATTTTAAAATCAAATACAGTATAATTGAAGTTGTATTGTCTAAAATATTCACTTTTGCATTTATTTGGCAACTTATTTGAAATTAACTTGAAATTACTAAAAAAAAGATATTGTTGTCAAAGCTATCCTCAAACCAAAAATAAAATACTAATTCTTGAAAGTACGAAGATCTGTTTAAAAACCTTTTCTAAATCATGTTCAGCTAAGTATTGCCACTTTTCTACTAAGGTTCTACTACCGTATGAGATGTAGAAACAGAAAGCAGAGACGTAGGGATCCAATTGATTCATTAATTTTTGTTCATTTCGTTGAGGATTATGATGATGAGATGAAGTCCCTTAAATAAACTGTCCAAACTAAGATACTTGTTCATCCTATCAACTCCTACTATACACAAAGAGCTCTCCTTAGAATTTGAATCATCTCACCGAATTGCCATGATATCTTTATTTATTTTAATTTTATTTTTCTTCACCTATATTTGTGGGATTGAAAGTTTATATTATAAAGATAAAATATGTAAAATTTTATACAAATTTAAAATTATTTATATATTATTAAAATATATTAAAATTAATATTTTATGTATTTTTATTAAACATTGTTAAACATCGTATAATTAATAAAAATCAAAAGATAGAGAAACCAAATTCGTTTCCATCTTTTTATTTGTTCTTTTGTATTTTTATTATTTTAGATGGATTATCCCCTTTAAGATCATCTCAAAATATAATAAATATACAAGGCTACTATTCCTTCACAAAAGAAAAATACAAGGCTACTATTTGATTGGATATAGCATAATTTATATTATTGTTATTATTCGTGTTTTCCTTTTTAAATAGACACCAACCACATTCTTCTCCTTGGTCTGACGCAATGTCTTCATCGTACATTAGCAAGAATTTTGTAATAAATATTGTAAATGTTAATTAATTAGATGGTTTAGAAATAGAAGATGATCATCATCCAAACTTATCATTGTTGTTCTATCTGAATTGAGCTAATTCTTGACTCAGCAACCACTATTCGTCCTAGCCCTAACCCTTTGTGTTTTATTTATGCTTCGATTGAGTGTAAAAAAAGAAAAGAAAAAAAAAAAGAAAGAGAGAAATAAAAGAATTTAGGGCATGTTTGGTTGAGTTTTGATTTTCTATTTTTAAAAAATATTTTTAAAATTAATCTTTAAAAACTGTTTTTGAGAATATAATAAAATAAAATCTGTTTGGTTCACCTACTTTTAAAAATTATTTTGAAAATGAAAAATAAAAAAACTTGTTTGGTAAAATTGTTTTCAAAACATGATTTTCAATTTTTTTTAAATGAACAACTTTCAAACTTATAAAATCTAAACAATTTAATATTTATAATAAAACACCTCTAACACATATCAAAATTAAAATTACTTTACTCTAAAAAACAATTATGATACAAGGACACCCTTTATTTCCTACCTTCTTTCAATACTTTATTTTATCTCTATCTCTCTTTCTATTACATTTCTCTCTTTATTACTTTATATGTCTAGTATCTCAAAATATATACACCCATATAGGGTACACCAAATATATTTCCTAAAAAAATAACGAACCCAACTCATTGGGATCTTGGATCTCTTATTTGAAGCAAGAAACTGTGTTGTATTAATTGTTTGAATATTATCCTTTTATATTTTGTTTTTGCAAAGTCATCAATAATTGTTTTTTATAATACTAAAAATATGTTCATTATTATCAAATAATAGAAAAAATAAAGATTATTTAATTTATTTGTGAAATAATAAATTTTAAAAAAATTTCTCAATAGATGAAACGGTAAAATCTTTTTAATATATTTTAATTTTTTTAAATATAATTCCATTATCAAACTATAATAATTATTATATTTTAGATAAATTTAAATGTGTAGTAACATAATCATGTTGTACTTATATATTTTTTTTATCATTATATATTATTATTTTGTATAACTTATATATTTGTTTTAATTATATAAAAATTCTATGGTATTTGAAGAAAATTTGATCTTTTTAAGATTCTTAAAATATTTTAAAATTTTAAATCCAATTGAACCAAACTAATTTGTTCTTGACTCTAAGGTGTTAGTTTTTGTGATAAGAACTTGCCATTATAATCTCATGAGACAAAGTTAAAGTTTTATATAAAACAAATGTATAAAATAGATATTAATATCATCGTTGTT
>JBBPBQ010020322.1:10034571-10067877 GCA_037974755.1 Cicer yamashitae
ACACTGACTATTTTTTATTGGTTCAAATTTAATTTTTTTTTTTAAATTTAAAATAAATTGATTCGTTTCACAATTTTTTTATTTAGGGATGATAAATACTACCATAAAACTCATACTAGATTCAAATTCAAAATAAAACATTCAACTTAATAATATTGACATTTTTCAATTGAGTTAGAATTTAAATCCATCCTTATTATTAAGCAAGAAAATTCAAATAAAAAAAATGTTTTTTTTTTAAAACTTCAACCAATTACTTAACTAAATATTGTGGTATTAGTAATAAAAAAACATACATAACAAATTAACAACTCAGGTATAGTTTTTTATAAGGGTCACCACACATGTATGCATGCCACTTATATTTACTATATCATTATTTTTTTTAAAATTCAAAGTTGCTCAATATTTCCATTTTGCCATTAATGAAAAAAGCAAATTCTCCGTGTTTTTTTAAATTCTAAAAAAGTGAATAGTGAAAAGTAAAACATGTAAAAACAGTTTTGGTTTTTTGATTTTAAAAATGGTAAAATAGAAAATAATTTTTAAAAATGATTTTTCAAAACCATGTATTCAACCAAATTTTTTGTTTTTTAATTTTCAAAAACTAAAAAACAGTTTTTGAAAACTAATTCAAACAAGCCCTAATTCTTCAGTTTTAATCGGTAGTTTTTTTTTTCATAATACAAAATTTTTGTACAGTAACTCCCACAATATAAAGTGTGCAATGACCGCATCATGTCACAACAAACTATATCGTGTTTATATAAATTACTTTCTGTAGATTATTTTTCTGTAAATTATTTTTTTATATTTATTTTTTATTATTATTATACATTTTGAAGGTATTTTAAAGAGTTAAAGATACTTTGAAATGAGATATAACAATTGATGAGATATATTCACCATATATTTTTTCCAATTATCACAAGATAACTTTTCTTCTTCTTATGCGTTTCCTCTCTTTATCTTTCATTCCCTTACCTTTCTCCTTCATTGTCATCAATGGCGGATGAACACGAAACTTCATATTCTGATTTAGAAATTTCCTCTTCTTTCAATTCTACTTTGTCTTCATCCAAAAACTCAATATTAAATCCACAGAGCCGATATTTTTTGCATCCCGACGAGAACTCCAGCAGAACTTTGGTTTCGGTTTCTTTTAAATGACAACAATTATCACACATGGAGCAAATTGATGCGTCGCGTTCTTTCATCCAAGAACAAAATTCAGTTTATCAATGGTACCTTGCCTCAGCCCTTACCCACGAATCCATATTTTGAGGTTTGGGAAAGATGGTATGATCTGCATTGATTTAGCATCAGACTTATGGTATGATCTCCGTGTCGTTTCACTCAAGGAAATCATTTTCGATTTTCCGACCTCCTCTGTGATCTCCATTCAAGCAAGCAAGGTGAACGTTCTTTGTCTACCTATTTCACCGATTTGAAGATTATTTGGGATGAATTGGAGGATCTTCGCCTAACACCATAATACATATACCCTATTCCTTGTTCTTGCAAGCTAAGCACAACAATTCGTGATTTCAAGCATCAAGAGTATATTACTTGTTTTCTAAAAGGTTTGAATGAAAATTACAATAACGTTCGCACACATATTTTATTCATGGATCCTTTACCTTCCATTAGCAAAATGTATTCTCCTATTGTTCAACAAGACCTTGTTCCCAATTCGAACCATAATCCTCGTGATACTTCTGTTGTTTTTAATATCAACACTTCCAACAATTTCGGTCAAGGTCGCGGGCAATCCCATCATGGTTGTGGTCGTGGCCAGCCTCGTCCCTCCATGTTTTGTACTCATTGTCATAAGAATAATCACACAGTAGACACGTGTTATTTCAAACATGGCTTTTCACTGGGTTACCGTAAAAACCAATCTTCCAATTTGTCTTCAACAAATGATTCCAATAATCCTTCTCTCTCCCAGCCTACACAGCAACCCAATTCCAACAATCATCTTAGCAAGGAAGATTATCAAATTTTGATTAATCTGCTACATAATTCTAAATCTGATGCTGCAACTTCTTTCGGAACCAAGAATTCTGTTCCAGATCAATCCAATCACGTAGTATCAAGTATTTCCAATACAAGTTTCGTTTCTAATCCTCTTTCTCTATGGATTATGGATTCGGGGGCTTCAGATCATGTTTATCCCTTTATCAAATGTTTTTCTTCAATTAAACAAATTGAACCAATTTCTATTATTTTTCCAATCTTTACTTGCAAAATGTGTTGTTTATTCCTCAATTCAATTTTAGTTTAATATCTATTTCAAAACTCACTCATGATTTGAATTGCAAACTATTATTTTCTAAGAATTTTTGTACAATTCAGGATTTGCAACCCAGAAGACGATTGGGCATGTGGAGCATCGTAATAGCCTTTATATTCTTGATCATATTCCTGCCACTGCTATAGTTTTTCCTACTGAATCTGCTCCTGTTTCTAATTACCATTGTACTGCCTTTGTTAATGCTACTTTACCAAATGAATTTGATGTTTGGCATTTTAGGTTAGGCCATCCATCAATAACTGTGTTACAACAAATGTGTAAACAATCTCTTTACATTTCAGTTAATAAAAATCTTATTTGTGACTCTTGTCATTCGGGAAAAATGTCTAAACTCCCCTTTCCCCTTAGTGAAAGTGTTTCTTTACATATTTTTGATCTTATACATGTTGATATTTGGGGACCTATTACTATCCCTTCTTTTGATGGTCATCAATATTTTCTAACTATTGTTGATGATTATTCAAGATTTACTTGGTTATTTTTAATGAATGCTAAGTATGCTCCTTCAAAACTTTGTTTCCTTTGTTTCAACACAATTCAATACAAAAGTCCAGAAAATCTGCAGGGATAATGGTCTTGAATTCAATATGCCTCTTTTTAATTCTAGTTTGGACATATTGCATCAAAGCTCTTATGTTGAGACACCCCAACAAAACTCAATTGTTGAAAGGAAACATCGTATCTTCTTAATGTGACTAGATCACTTATTTTCCACTCTAAACTACCAAAGCATTTTTGGTCATTTGCTATTAATCATGTTGTTTTTCTTATTAACAGGTTAACTACTCTTGTTTTACATAATAAAATCCCTTTTGAAATGTTATAAAAACAATCTCCTACTTTTATGGATTTGAAGGTTTTTGGATGTCTTGCTTATGCTTCCACTTTGCTTCATCATAGAACTAAACTTGATCCAAGGGCCACCAAGTGCATTTTCCTTGGATATAGAGAAGGAACTAAAGGTTATTTCATGTTTGATTTACATACTCGTGCCACCTTTGTTACTAGCAATGTAGTTTTTTATGAACATATTTTTCCATATGCTAATCCTAGTTCTACTTCCTTGCATATTAATGATGATTCTCATGATTCCTTTATTTTGTTTGATGATATTGATAAGTTTTTGCCTAATAATGTTTCTGTTAATAACTCCACTAATGATAGTACTACGTCTGCTCCAACTCTTTCATCTAGTCTTAATACTAGTCCTAACAATTTACATACTTCTTCTATATTTGATTTTGACGAGCATCAAGATACTCTTCGTAGGTCTTCAAGGTCTAAGAAGGCCTCTGCTTACTTACAAGATTTTGAATGTGATTTTGCACATGCTAGGCACCGTAAGTCCAATATATTGTATCATTTATCCCATGTCTTATCTTATTCAAAATTGTCATCTTTTTTCTATCATTTTCTTTCCTCTATTTCTGTTATTTGTGAACCTACCTACTTTAAACAAACTGTCACAGACAGTAATTGGGTTCAGGCCATAAAGTTTGAGCTAACAGCCCTCGATCAGAACAACACTTGGACTCTTACTGAGTTGCCACATGGTAAGAAGCCCATAGGTTGTCGATGGGTTTATAAGGTAAAATATAACGCTGATGGTTCTATAGAACGTTATAAGGCATGTCTTGTTGCTATTCAGAATTTCATGTTCAGTATCCCACCGTTGAGTATTTTTCTAAATCACGTTGCCTTTGCAATGAACTGTCGTCACGTACTCGTGACTAAGTTCAGGCCACCAATGCATGCATGAATGTCATCACCTTAGCTAGTAACAAAATAGATCACTCAACCAGAGCGTCCAAAACCATTCAACCTTGTCCTAAACCAACCTAGTTTAGACACAAAGTCATCACCTTGAATAATCGTCCAATACCAATCAAAATACACAAATTGCTTAATCTCATAATATCATTCATAAATATGTAATTCATATAACAAACATATTTTGAAGATAACTCATAAATAGAACCAATACATAACATCACATTGTATTTATATAACATATAATACAAGTAGGAAAGCGAATGAAGTGATACCCTTACCTTTTCGAGCGTTGTTTTTAAATTTATTAAGTATCGTCTTTTATCTGACAGGGTTCTGCACCTTCACAAAATAGTCGCTCACTTAGTGTCAAAACTCATCTAGTCCTACTCCTACTTAAGAATCTGGGGTGACTAAAGGTTCACATCAAAAAATGTTAGCTAAAAATATTTAAATCTTGTATTTAAATTAACAGCATAAAGTAATTATTAAATAATTTTCCAAAGGTAAAAAATTTATATAATTTAATCCTTCAAGTAAATAAAAATACAATAAGAAAATGAATTTCCATTACTTAGTCAAAAAAATAGATTCGCCTATGTTACAATGGAGATGTGAAAAAAAAAATCGTTATTTTTGTCGTATAAATTAGCAACGAATTTAGAAACGATTTTAATTTTACTTTCCATCAACTAAAATAAAATTTCACTTAAAAAAAACAAAATTAGATTCAATAATAACCTCCTATAATTTTTTTTGTAATTTATCTGCTTCTAGTATCATAAATATTTCAACAAATATTCTAACTTAAGTAATATCAAAATTGAATTATAAACACCAATAAAATCAAGAATGACATAGGCGATCCATCAAAACTTAAGTTCCAGATTTCAGAAAAATCACTTTTCAATACTTCTAAATCGGTTTTGTTATAACAAAATTATTCTTGACTTTTCGATCATCCCAAAAATATTTCCTAATTTATTTGAGTCTAAAATCAACCCCTTTAACTAAAAAAAAAAATCAGAATTTCGTTTTATTTCAAATAAAATCTTAGACCTGCAACTTTTAAAATTAACATTTAAATGAAATAACCATAATAACAACTTTCAACACAATAATATTTTAATCAAATAAAAATTGAGTTTGTAGTCAATAACGATTTCTATCGATTAAAACACGACATATTCTTTGTAACGATTTCTTCCGAGTGAAAATTGATTTTTGGACATAGATAAATATTTTCTCTAATCTAAATAGGTTTTTATATCAATATCTTAAGAAAATCCTCATAAATAAATTGTATGTCACGATTTCCGCATGGAGCGAAAATGTCAATTTGATAAACTAATAGAAAAATTGGAACTTAAAGATAAGTAACAAATCACTAGCACTTACTCAATAATGATAATCCACTGATTTGGCTTCTACTTCTCTTCCTAAGGCTTTATTTTTTTTTCCTCTAATTTTCTCCCAAAATGTCATATTGGAGTTTTGAGAGAGTACGATAGGAGGGAGGAGGCGCTGATTAGTTGTCTTGCTAGGGTTAGGGGAAAGCTCTTGTTATAGTCCTAATTACAATTGGGCTAAGTGGTTCCACTCCAAATTAGCTTTTTAATATATTATAGTATGATCTTACTAATTCTATTAATCGTACCCTCTCTAATCATGCGCATAAATCCACATTAAAATAAAGTAAATCGTATTGCTAGTAACACCACCAAACCTCAAATATTTCTATGCATCGGCAGATTAAAATCACAACATTTAATTTCATGGAAATAAACATAGATAGCAACATCACCTAAATTAAAATAGCAAGATACATTCAATTAGCTAGAAAAGCCACTAGTAGTAACAATCACTAGCAAAATAGTTCACACTTAAAGAAAAATAAAATATTATTAACATATATATAAAAAAGATAAAATATTTAAACACAAGAATGGAACAAGATATTTTTAATGCAAAACCATAATAAAATATTTAAATATGAGAATAAAGAAAAATAGAACAAAATATACGGGTCTTACACTATGCAATACAACAACTTTCCCAATTTATGTCCAGCCCTACAAAATTTCATTATGACGCTGCCATACTAATTCTCCGTTATTTCAAATTATCACCAGCCCAAGGCATTATGTTGTCTTCTTCATCCTTTGTTCACCTCAAAGCTTTTTGTGACAGTGACTGGGCCAGCTGCCCTGATACTAGGCACTCCGTGAGCGGGTTTTGCATCTTTTTGGGTGATTCTCTCATTTCATGGAAGTCCAAAAAGCAACCAACAATTTCTAAATCTTCTTCTGAGGTGGAATATAGAGCCATGGCGTCAACGGTGTGCGATACTCAATGGCTCACTTACCTCTTTAATGACTTCAAGTTGCCGCCTATTGAACGCCCTGTTGTACTGCTCTGTCGCAAGGCATATCGCGATTAGTTCTTCATTCCATGAGCGTACTAAACATATTGATTTGGACTGTCATATCGTCAAAGAAAAACTGCAACAAAGACTATTTCATCTTCTTCGTATTTCTACTCATCTTCAGTTAGCGGATATTTTCACAAAGGCCTTAGATCCTTCACCTTTTCATACTCTTATTTCAAAGTTGGGCTTAACTACTATACCTGGCCCAGCATAAGGGAGATATTAGTTATATTTGTACTTAGTCAAAGTTGATTAGTTAAGCTATTAACTATTTCCTAATTATGCTGTTAGGAGGTTAAGTTTGTCAACTAAACTTGTTATTTCCCCTTCTATTTAAATTAGGGAATCTCTATTGTATATATTCATTAATTCTTTCATAATAATAACAAATGATGAGGTATATTCAGCATATTTTCTTTTCAATTATCACAAGATAACAAGATAGACATGATTTTAGAGGAAAAATAGAAGATAATTGATTTTTAAGATAAGGAATAAATTATAATATTTGATGTAAATAAAAATACATTCACTCTCAATAACCGTAGTAAGTATTCTAACAGCGGCAATGTCTACAATCACAGTGACTATAATCACGACCACATCAACGATTGCCCCAACAATTTAAAAACCATGACCTAGGTGATTGTCCCTCACCAATATCATCGCAAGCAAATGTGAAAGACTAAATTGCAATAAATTTTATAAAACGTTTTTATTGGTCTTTTGTAAATATTGCAGGGTTTTTTATATGGGAATATAGAGTATTATAAGCTAGCTATAATTGGAAGTAAAAAATAACATACAAAAACAAGAGGATTTTCTACTGAGTTTGCAGTAACCTCTGTTCTGTTTGCTTCAAAGTTGAGACTAAAGAAAACAAATTTTCAAGAATATAAATAATTGATCCAGTTTTTTTTATTATACAATTCTTGAGATTACAAAGTGCAATATTTAAATACTATGATTCAGTTTACAAAATTACTTATGAACGAGACATGCAAAGTGAATATTAGTCATACTCAACGGTAAGAAATGGTAAACATGCATAAAAACATCCCAGTGTTAGGAGTTATAAAAGAAAAAACCATCACAAAAATCATGGAGAGAGATCATCCACAGTGGCAAGGCTAGGTTTCCATCCCAAACCCTTATATAATCTTGCCTTTGGAAGAGGTGGCACAAAAGGTTTCTTTCCTTTGATTCCTTTTCTTCTTGAATATCTTGTTGACTTAGAATTATCCTTTGAAACATAAAACTCCTTTGCAGAGAAATAATATTCCTCCACATCTTCTCTACCTTGAGATAGATCCATCTTTGCATTCACTCTTTCTTCATGAGGAAAATGGAAATGCTATTAGAGCATTATATATAATATAGGTTATGTTTCCTTCATATGACCAGCTGTATATGACTTGATATTTTCACCCCCCCAATAAAACAATGATGAAACCAAGGTTTGCAAAGGCTTTGCACATTTGTTCTTTGCTTCAGTCTTTGTAGAGTGAGAACAAAAGTTTTCCTTGACAAGATAAGAAACTCTTCCTCAAAATTAACGTCATAAATTGATGTTAAAGAGGTATCAATTCAGTGGTAAGAGTTTGACTTTGAAACCTCGAGAGACAAAACTCAAATGTCAACCGACTTGTCAAATGGCCATTAGCACCACTACTATTAATAATAATTTCTCTTTTCCCATTTTTTTTTTTTTGTTTTTAAAAAGGTGATAGTTTGATGTTGTGTCAACTTTGCAGGTATATTGTTTTGTGTTGAAGACAAAATGCACATGACATGTGAAGCAGAAAGAATTGTACAGTAAGCTTTTGGTTGGTTCATGTCATCCATGTATATATTCTTGATCAAGGGAAAAAACAAACTTGATCAAGGGAAAAAACAAAATGTGTATGAATTTCAGCTGTCAGATGCTATAGAATAAGCATCTTTTTTGGTCAAAACATAGTGGTAGTTTGAGACTACATAGGTATGCACCTACAAATAAAGAGACAATAGATCCTATGGATTTCTGAAATCTAAATTATAATTTGAGAGGTTATTGTAGGCCCAATCTATTCCAACAAATTTTAACAAGTGTAAAAACAATACAAAAATTGTTGCATTAATTTTTTTTCAACAACTCACATTACAAAACCAATATATAAAAATTGTTGCACAAAGTCTTACCAAGGAAGCATTATCACAATTTTTCATCAGCTTTCTAACATCAAACGCTTCAAAGATTGGTATAATTAAACAACCTTTGAGGGAACCAAAATAGATGTTATAATACAAAAGTGTATATTATTTTGAGACTTTGCAGTGATATATACTGCAGGCATGAGAAATAGGACAGCCTGTTATCCAGTGCTAGCCATGAGATTTTGGGTGTCAGGTTTACACTGAGAATATTATATACGTTGTGTATTGATGTTATATCGCTCAGTTTTGTACTGGTAAAGTAATAACCGTGTTCCATTCATTGTGTAAATAGCTAACCTTAAAAGTTCTTAATCCATGGAAATAAGAGAAGGAATGTTGAAGAGGTGTGAAAACTCAATGTATATACTTCAGCTTGAGAATGAAGAGCCATCAATCATGGGCAAGTAGTATTTCTTTCAATCAAGTATATATTGAAGTGAAAAACATTACATTTACAGCTATAAAATAAACAGTCTATATGGTCATGGTCATTACCAGGATGACAAAGTAACAGCATTTTGACTATGAATACCCCCAATTGACCATACATATGTTTTTTCTTACATGTGAAAGTTGCCACAAGCACAAAAAATGTGAGTTCCAATGAACATTCCCCTTCTTGTCAAACTGTATCTTTCCAATAAAACAAACATACCCACAACATTAATGCTTATGCATCTGTGTAGTGGTCTGAAATCTTCCATGTGCATTTTGATTCAAAACTAATGCAGCTTCCTTCTTTGCTGAACTTTCACGAAACTTTTTTGTATAAAATTCTATGAATATGTGGGTCAGCAATAAAAAAATGTTGCGTGCCCCGTTATACTGCGTTTAAAAGAAAAGATGCCAGGAGAAAAATAGAATATCTTCTTTGGAAACATAGATCATGCCATGGCATCAGCCTGTTTTCTTGTCAACCGAGCATACAAACCATCTTTCAAGAGCAGTTCCCTGTGACTTCCAGTCTGAGAGGCAGATGTTAGTGACAAATGTGTTTTAAATAAAGGCAAAGAACGGATAATAGAAAGAAAAAAAGAAAAATATACATATATATATATAGCTTTTCATTGGAACACATGAAATCCAAATAGTTCCATATAATGCATGTGAATTTAAAGAAGCCTTGTTCTATTCATAAGTTCTATGAGGGCAACTTAGATCGCGATTTTCTGCAGTCCCAAGTAAACGCAGTAGTTTATCTCAATCGTTGATTTCATATAAGTCGGTTCAAATCACACAGACAGTTTTACTGTGTGGAATGATCCCAGTCACCGATCTAAATCGGACAGCTGAGAGCTGAACTGCGTGATGCAGTTACAGCAGGGAATCTGATTCCAGGCAACTTCACGTGTGATTTATCCCAGCATTAGTGAACATTAACAACCAGATAACGACATGGCAATAGTTATTGTCTTCATGGTCCTATCCTATGATATATTTATCATGACCCAACAAAAAAGTTTGATTTGACGAGTTAAATTTGAATTTAAAATAATGCAGAGAAATGTTAAACCTTGCGGCTCAACTTTTCGTATGAGAGCTTTACAATGTCAATGAATTAAAAAGAAGGTGATGAAAATATCATGAATAATAAGGTTTAAAAAGGAATATTGGTAAGAATACTTAGGGCATTCAAAATAAATCAAGAAATCACCAACCTCAACAATTTGACCCCTATCCATCACCACAATCCTGTCAGCAGCTTGTATGGTAGAAAGCCTGTAAAATAGGTCATACATTTCAAAACTACTACAGGGATGCCAGTACCACTTATTGCAAGTTTGGAGTAGCAGTGAATTTGGTTGAATCATAGTGTGCCACCGTGATTTTGGCAAAAGCTACAGATTTGGAGCTTCAACAAAATCAATGTGCCACCATTATTTCCCCAAACTCACCTCAAATCCAAACATGCACTCAATTGACACTGTCACACTGAACAAAATTATCACCTGTGTGCAATGACTATGACACTTCTCCTTGATGCAGAATCACTTCTAACCGATCGGAGAACACCCTACATGTAATGAAAATGAAGTATCAATATCTTCTCTTATAATTTATGACAATTCATATTTACTGTCTCTAACTGCCATCTTGCTTCTAGTAGTTTTTTCATTTTCCATAATCATACCTTCACATTATGTTCACTTTCAGCATCCAGTGCACTAGTGGCTTCATCAAGGATCAATATTTTCGGGTCCCTAAGAATGGCCCTAGCAATAGCAATTCGTTGCTTTTGTCCCCCACTTAAAAGATCATCATCCACAAGTGTTTCATAACCATTAGGAAGTGCTGAGATAAAGTCATGAGCATAGGCTTGCTTTGCAGCCCACTCAATATCCTCCTGCTTTACGTCTCGGGTACATCCATATCTGATGTTTGAGCTAATACCCATCCGGAATAGCTTGGGTTCCTGTAAAAATAAAAACATCAGTTATAATTTATAAGAAAGGAGCTATATGGATTCAATGATTATTGTCCTTGTTAGTTTCGTAAGTACCTGTCCCACAAATCCGACTCTCTCTCTCCACCACTTGACATCCAAGTCTTTAAGAGGGACACCGTCTATCAAAATCTGCAATAAAACATTTTTTTAATATCTGAGTTAAAAAGGTATCTTCCCTAAAACTATTACCAGCATGACAATAAGTACTGTATATCTAATCATTTAAGAGAATTCTGAAATCAATATCTGCAATTGAGAAAAGCACTGACTTAAGCTTAACAAGTTCACATTAGGAAACACCAAAAAATAGTACAAAACTAAAAATAATCGGCTGAAGTTGACTTTGGAAGAGAATATGGTCATTTTTTGAAAAGGCAGAGGATAATTCCCTTCGACCGTTTACATAACAGAGACCCCCCATTCCCCTAACTTACATAAAAAAGCGTTGTTTAATTTCTGTCATAGCCTTTTCATTTCAAATTCAATATTATTTTAGTTAAAATTATCCGAATCTTATCTCAATTTTAACGAGATAAACAATCTCTACCTGACCACTTGTAGGCTCATAGAGACGGAGCAAAAGATTCACCAATGTGCTTTTTCCGCTACCACTAAGACCAACCTATGCCAAATGAAAAAAAAAACCAGCAGATTAGCATCTTAACCATAATGCAGGGAAGGAATGAGTTGAAGAGACTAGAAGAAGTTTCTTACAATGGCAACCACCTCACTAGGATGAACAGCAAAGTTTACATGTTGCACTACAGATACCTGTTAAAATTGAATGTCATTAATTGAACTTGTATAACAGACAATGATAAAAAAAGTGTATCAAATAGACTCTACGAGATTTACCGTTGACCTTGACGGATAGTGAAAAGATACATTTACAAACTCAATATGCCCTGTTATACTCTGCAACTTTACTCCTGTAACAAAAATTAGATCCAACCTTCAATACATTTGAAATTGAAATACAACAAGGACAAAATCAATTGAAGCAAAAGGATTAAATCAATATTAAGTTGTTTACTAATGAAATAGCTGAATTGAACAAAGCTCTTAAAAATGCTTGCCTTTTGCTATGAATTGGGTGCTAGGTGAGAGATCCATTAAGTTGAACACTTTTTCGCTAGCTCCAACTGATTGCATCAAATTGGATACATTGTCTCCCACCCACCAGGTTGAATAAATTAACCATTCACTGTATAGTATAAACTTAGTAAGTTTCTCCGCTGTAATATGACCCGCAAGAATTGACATTCCTCCAAATAGCACAGCAATAACCTATAACATTAAATGTTTTTATAAAAGCAAAAGTCAAGTACAAAGGTTTATATTAACTTAGAAAAACAATTATTTATTCTGGAAATTTTTATTCAATATGTCTGATTAAAGGTTTAAAAGGAAAAGAAATAAGTGAACAGAAAATGCCATGACTTTAGAAACCCTTAGCTCTACCTGAGTTGAATGATAAAGAGTGTTGAAGCTAAAATTCCAAAATCCATATGCAGCGCTTTGTCGCAAGCTTATGTCAGCTAATTTTCCCAGCCACCATTTGTACCTGTAGATAGAGACGGACAAGAAACGTGAATACAACAAAAACAATTGGAACAAATGGATAATAAATGTTGTAATTGCAATAGCATTATCACCTTCCATGTTCTTGCTCTTCTGTTCCATAAACTCGAACAGTTCTAATAAGAGAGAATGTCTCTTGAGCTACCTATGATTCAATATTAAGAAAATTGTTATCATGGTGACAATTGGGAAAATTATAAAAAAAAAATTATAGCATACGGCATCTTATTCTACATCATTAGCAGAAGCAGTGACTTCTTGGATCAACCGTGCTGCCTTCTTCTGGTACCTATGCAGAAATATGTAATCAAATTAACACCAGTGACAAGAAAAGAGGTAAAAACATCAACTTTTCATTTTTAGGATGCAATATATCGGACAAAGTTATAAAGACGGGGCACTTCTTTGGCTTTTTCAGATTGGAATATTTTCTAAAAAGATAATTACTTAGAAATGCAATACTAATTAACAAATGTGAAGAAAATCAACAACAAATTACCATCCATAACGTAACATAACCGCTGCTAATATGGAGCATATCACCAATGTACATAAACCAAGTGGCCAAGACAAAATCAACAAGTAGATTAATGAACCTCCCCCCTAAGAAGACCGAAAAAAAACCAATTAAAGCCTTCATCATGTGGATTATCTTCTATTAGCATTGCATCTTTCGTAAATAAATCAACCTGAAGAACATTGCGTAATATCAAGTTAAGATCATTTCCAATAACCCTTGAAACTTGCTGACAATCTGCCCCAAGTCTACTCGTCAAATCACCTACTGTTTCATTGTCAAAAAACGATATATCCTACAATAAGGGCACTGCCAAATGAGTTAAACCATACACCAAAAGAAGAAAACGAAAAATAAATGCAGCAAGAAAGATTGGTTATTAAGCGGAGCAGAACCTGAAGGAGAAGGGAAGAGTATAATGTTTCTCTCATTCGCTTAACCTGCACGTATAAATTGTTTGCACACACAAAGTCAAATTCAATGGGCATAGGTGCCTGCAGAATGGCAATTGTTCAAGACAATAGTCTTAATTTGATAATTATGGTTCTTAATTTCCTTATGGTTAGCGACTAGCAAGTCCATTTGACATGAACCGTCTAAATTCACATCCACAAATATCGACAGAGACGCTCACCAGAATCATGTTTGCAATGCCAAAACAGCAACCTCGTATCCCACTGAAGCACAGGAAAACGATTATCAGAAACCTCACATCTCACGTGTAGGATAAAAAGGCTTCAAAACTAGACAGAACTAAAAACATCTTTAAAATATACTAAAGAAGTCAAGCATCTTCTATATGATTGGTCTTTACAAAATAAATAGATACCCTCAGAATCTCATAAAACATAATGCATTATCTGCAACAGAAAAGACACACAAATGCAGTGTTTGGACGGCTCTCATGTTTCAGCTCCATATTATGAATCGAATTCACCAAGTAGAAATGTGAGTCATCCGATCCCAAGTTCCATGACTGTTGCAAATTATTTCCCAAATGCAGGGAATCCAAATTAGTGTCTGATCATCATGAGGCCTCCCCTTTTTTAGTGTAACCAAAATGTATCACCTTTTTCCTTATGTCTTATCGATTCTACATTTAGGGCTAAACATATAATTGTTATCCAGCAAACAAGTGTCAAAAAGACAAAGAAAGTGAATCTGCTTTTGGTAAAGCAAATGCCATTTGAAGAACTGAATAAGGTCTAAAGCAGACATCAATTAGTGTGTATGTCTGGTTTCACTTTTGAATGAGTTAAAATTGATTCTAGAATCATAAAATTGATTTTGACATGTTTGGTTGTTCTTGAATAGAATTGATTTTGCCACCAAAATTGATTCTAACTTGAAGCTAGAAAACTTGTAGCTATTGCCTCTGGAATTGATTTTTAGCCTAATGTATCCAATGATACTTTACCTTCAACTCACTTTTGACTAAAATCAATTTTACAGAATCAATTCATTCAAAATTTCATTGAAAATCAATTTTTATCAACGCAAAATCAACTGTCAAAAAGGCAAAGAGAATGATATGTTTTTGGTAAAGCAAATGTCGTACAAAATCAAACAGCAGTTATTAAGAAATTGAGAAGATAACAGACAAGAATAAAAAAATGAGATAATATATAAGTGTGAAGAGGTGAAAAGGGAGATTAGACCATACAAGATTTTGACCTGCAAATTCCAGAAGTAACACACAAGAGAATCAACAAACGAACATTCCGATGAAAAACTGCAATATCCCCACCCTGTGCCGAGAATATAGACGCCGTCAAAAAATGCGGTATCGAAATCTCCGAAACCTGAACAAAAAAATTCACAAATTTAACCTCATTTTCAAAAAAAGCACCAAAAAAAAAAGGGAGTTATGTTATTGTTACGTTACTTACAGCTGCAATAATAAGAGCAGAGAAAGCAGCGAAAATAACCCATCTATCACGAGCAACAAGTTCCCACATTTTAGCCAAAGCATTCCAAACGGTAACCGGTTGACCAAGTAACTGAACGTCGACGTCATTTGAGAAGTTCCACCAGGTTCCACCGGGGAAAATCGAAGGAAGAAATTGAATAAATTTTCGTATTGTGTGGAGAATTTGATTGGAAGGTTGTGGATTATTGTGGATGGAGGCGGAATTTGTTGGAGGGGATAAGAGAATGCGTTTGGAAGAAGAGAGTGGAATTGGATTAATGGAGAAATGGAAGGGGGGTTTGGAGAAAAGAGGTTTGATGTGGTTGCGGTGGTGTGAATAGAGGTGAAGGGGGGGAGGTGGGAGTAGTAAGTAAGGGTGTGTGACGGAGAGTAGAGGAATCATGGTTGTGTGGTGAATGTGGATCAGAAGCGCGAGTTGCGGTTGAAGTTTCAATTCCAATGCTGGATTTTAATTTGCTTGGCTCTTGTTCTTTCTCCTACCACATATATGCATGCAACACCCAATGGATATCAATAATACAACCTACACACTTTTTCCTTTTAATCATCTCATTTCACGATAATTGTTTTCGTAAATTAGACTTCTGATTTAATTCAATTTTTAATTCAAATTTATTCACTACGAATTATTTGATTATTTTGTTAAATTTTTAAAAGTTAACGAGATTTCTTTTATCAATATAAAGTCTTTTAAATTCTTCTAAAATTTCAAAATACAACACATTTTCGTTAACTTTTAAATTTATTTATCTTACAGTATAGTGAACTTAAGTTACATATTTTTTCTCTAACCGCTCTCCTTTCTTTGGAACATCATCTTATTAGAGACTTATTAATTTTTGTTAATTAAATTTTAATTAAAAAATCTCTAATAAAAAAGTATCACGAGAATAATATTTAACTTAATTTTTAATAAAAATGGCTTCCTTCGAAAAAGTAATTCGTTTTAGAAAATAGAGTGAATAACCTAATTTATGTGTATATATGTTAGTTTTACTAATTTTTTTAATAGTTTTTACTAATTTTCTACTATACCATTATATTAAATTTGATAATATAACATAAATTTAAAGGATTTAATTGATATTTAATAACGATATAAAAATATTTTGTCCTGTCAATTAATTGTAATCGTTAGAATCTTTGGTGTTTCCAATCTTGCCAAGTGTAGTATATTTTTAGAGGTCGATGCTTCTTTTGTTAGAACACCTCTAATGGTGCAATACAACTTTGATATCTTAACTGAAGTTCACAATACCACACTATCTTAAAGCAATTTACTAATTTTTTAATTTAATAATGTAACTCTAAAGAATTCATATTGAGTCCTATAGCTTTAAGTTATATATTAATATTTTATTTATATATATATTTTATTACCATTTAAATATTTTAATTAATATTAATAAGAAAAAATAAAATGAGTGAAAAAATAAGATAAAAATTAATTTTGAAATAATAAAGATGAAAATTTGAGTCAAAAAGTGTTGTCAAGGGAAACAGGGAGAAAAAAAATTGAGATAAAAATTATGAGAGTAAAAGAGTGTAAAATAAAAACAAAGAGATGTAATTGCAAATAGAAATCAAGTATAATATTTTTTCAAAAAAAAAAAAATGAGTGTAATGTTTCAATCTTTGTCAGAAAAGTATGATCTTGGAACATTGCTTGACCAAGCAACAATAACATCCACTTGACGGACTCCACCAGTCGAACTTGGAAAAAAGAAATGCGTTACTTTGAAAAATCGGTGATAGACTCCACGTTAGAGCTGCTCTTAAGATGTGTTTAGGTGTTGGTCGGTGATTAGCAAAAGCAATGTCCGAAACAGTACACCCACAAACATGTGGTGGTAAAAAGTATAAAAACTTTAAAGAAAATAATAATAATAATAATAATAATAATAATAATAATAATAATAATAATAATAATAATAATAATAATAATAATAATAATAATAATAATAATAATAATAATAACAACAAAATAACAATAACATCTTCACCAAACCCACTACACTTCACGGAAAAGCAAACCCCTCTTCAGTTCTCACCTCTCTTCATTCAACGCGTTGAAACACAAATAATAAAATATCTTCTTCTTCTTTGCTGAGAGAAGAGAAGCATTTGCTGTATGTCAGTGGAATACTACACTACAGTTTTCTACGGTAACCAACTTGCTAACCCTTTACAATGGCCTCAGCTCAGGAAAAAGCGACGCCCCCCAACAACTCTCCCTCCTCCGCACCACCACCACCCTCTTCTTCTACTTGGCCTGACCCAACTCAAGATCCGACCCGGAACACTACCTCCCTTGATTCCTTCCCTCCTAAAACCGCTCCTACTACTAAAGGTCAAACCTTTCCCTCTTTCTACTACTACTGCTCATTTAATTTGCTCTTAATTTTCTTCATTTTTTTTTTTATTTTTTTTTTTAAATTAGGACAACTCAACATATGGAAATGAAAATTAATTATATTCCGTCATAAAATATCCAAACAGCGGAATGGAATATCTTTCCACTCCGCTCAATTACTTTTAAATTATACAAACAGCGCCTTAATGATACTCATTAGAAGTAGAGATTGATCTAATTGGTGTTGGTTTGATGAATTCTGTTTTGAGGGGCACATATGTTTTTCATTCTTTTTATCGAATGGACATCATCAAGTCACTTAAGAGGACCATGAATTTATACTTTTATGAGACAATGTGTGTTATCCTATGCGTTTCAAACATTTTTGAAGTATTGGTCCCTGGTGGACCACTTATCAAATGGTTCACCTTAGACTTTAATTTTACATGGTAGATAGATAATTGTATTAACGAATGAGAAACTTTGATGTTGAACTTCTACTACTAAATATGAGTTTATGTATTTATTTGGAATATTTACTATTTTTGTCATCCTATATCCTAATTGGCTGATTCAGACAGTTTTCATGTAGATTTGACTATCATTTTCCCTTATTTTCAGCATAATTGTTCAAAACACAAACTGCATGTTCCCTTGTCCCCGGGGTCTTAATATACTTTTCCTTTTTTTTTTCATTTGTTTTTCTTTGGTGTCAATTCCATTTCCATGTACTCGGTTAATTTTTTTTCTTTATCATTTACGAGAACTTTGTTGAATAAACTGCATTTTCTGCTTTTGTTTTAAAAGAATAGGATTGTTGAGATATTTAAAATAATCTATTAATTCTCCTTGTCAATATGAAGGACTATGTGATGAACTTTTTATTTGGCAATGTGTAGTTTATGGTGTCTTTCCTTCAAATTTTCATGTGAGATAGAGTCGTATTTTTTTAAGCTTCTTTGAGGTATTCTGCTCATGGCGCTTCACCAGTGTTGCTAACATGGATTTGTATAGAGATTTAGAAGCTTTGTTGCATTGTAGAGTTTTAAAATCGATAATATGACTTCACATTAAAACTTAAGTTGTTAGTGTTAAGTGAACACACACAATTGGTTTAATCGCTCAATCACATTACTTTGCTTCTTTTCTTGTTTTTGTCAAAATTTGATATGTACTTAGTATTTTTTCGTTTCAAAGGATTTAATGACTTATCATCTCTTCCCCAGTTGTTCTTCCCTAAATATGTTCTTCTATTGCTTGCATAGGTATCCCGGTCATGATGAGAGCTCAAACTTGCCATCCTTTAGATCCATTAACCGCTGCCGAAATATCAGTAGCTGTAGCAACTGTTCGTGCAGCCGGAGCAACCCCTGAGGTAGATTGCTCAAACGACTTTTTCAGTGTAGATTAAGCTTGAGTCAAATTATGGCCGACATTGCTTGTAACCTCTTTAAATCCCCATGTTTGTATGTTGATGATGACGTTATTCGACTATCTTTTAGGTGAGGGATAGCATGCGCTTTGTTGAAGTTGTCTTGGTAGAACCAGTTAAGCAAGTTGTTGCATTGGCAGATGCATATTTCTTCCCTCCTTTCCAGCCGTCGTTGCTCCCGAGGACCAAAGGAGGAGGACCTTTGATTCCTACTAAACTTCCCACAAGGAAAGCACGGCTCGTCGTGTACAATAAAAAGTCAAATGAGACAAGCATATGGATTGTCGAACTTCGAGAAGTTCACGCAGCAACTCGAGGTGGCCCCCATAGGGGAAAAGTAATTTCTTCTCAAGTTGTGCCAAATGTTCAGCCACCAATGGTAAATACTTACTATTTGATATTATACTAATAAAATTGTACTGCATGTTACGATATTTAGAGTCTTCGTTACATCGATTAGTTTCATATCAACATTGGTTTGTGTCATTCTCCCTACAATTGCAGGATGCTATGGAGTATGCTGAATGTGAAGCTGTTGTGAAGGACTTCCCTCCATTTCGAGAAGCAATGAAGAGAAGAGGGATTGAGGATATGGATCTTGTAATGGTGGATGCCTGGTAGTTGCTTCATTGAGATTATTCATAAAACATTTTACGAGAAATTATTTCATAAACAACTCATTCTAGCTCTAATATGTGAGATGCTGAAATTTACAGGTGTGTTGGATATCACAGTGAAGCCGATGCTCCCAACCGCAGGCTTGCTAAACCACTAATCTTTTGTAGAAGTGAGAGTGACTGCCCTATGGAAAATGGTTACGCTCGTCCTGTCGAAGGAATCTATGTACTTGTCGACATGCAAAATATGGTTGTTCTTGAGTTTGAAGACCGGAAACTAATCCCCCTTCCACCTACCGATCCACTTAGAAATTATACGTCTGGTGAAACTCGGGGTGGAGTTGATAGAAGTGATGTGAAACCCTTACAGATTATTCAGCCTGAAGGTCCAAGCTTTCGTGTCAACGGACACTTCATTCAATGGCAGAAGGTGATTGTTAAATGTTAACTATATATGTACTTTTTCAAGTATATCATTCATATGAGCTATACGGTAAACTTGTAAAAGTAAATGCCTTTTTTTCGCAGTGGAATTTTCGTATTGGTTTCACTCCTAGGGAAGGTTTGGTTATTTACTCAGTAGCTTATATTGATGGAAGTCGAGGGCGAAGGCCGGTGGCACACAGGTTGAGTTTTGTTGAGATGGTGGTCCCATACGGAGATCCAAACGATCCTCACTATAGGAAGAATGCATTTGATGCCGGAGAAGATGGCCTTGGTAAAAATGCTCATTCTCTCAAGAAGGTCTAAGCATTTTCTTTTTAATCCGGTCGTTCTTATATTATTATCCATTCGCAATGTAGACTTTATTTTGCAAGATGTGTCGTTATTTCAGGGTTGCGATTGTTTAGGCTATATCAAGTACTTTGATGCCCACTTCACAAACTTCACTGGAGGCGTTGAAACAATAGAGAATTGTGTTTGCTTGCATGAAGAGGATCACGGTATTTTGTGGAAACATCAAGATTGGAGAACGGGTTTGGCTGAAGTTCGAAGGTCTAGGAGGTTGACCGTGTCTTTCATATGCACTGTAGCTAACTATGAATATGGATTTTTCTGGCACTTTTATCAGGCAAGTTATAATCTGGATTCATTTATCTGAGTTTTTCTAATAAGAATGGTTGAACCACAGAAATTACTCAGAAGACACATATAAATTGGCTGTGTTCTGATAATTTATTTGTTTTTTCCTTCTTTCAGGATGGGAAAATAGAAGCTGAGGTCAAGCTCACAGGAATTCTCAGCTTAGGAGCAATGCAACCAGGTGAAGCTCGAAAATATGGAACGACTATTGCACCTGGATTATATGCACCTGTTCACCAACATTTTTTTGTTGCTCGTATGGACATGTCTGTTGATTGCAAGCCTGGTGAAGCATTTAATCAGGTCAGTGTGCAATTATATTCGACAGAGTCTTCAATGCCAAAACCTGAAGGAATATTTTTGCCTGGTACAGTCGTACTTCAATATTATGAGCTAGTGTCATGTTTCTTCCCATCAAAATGTTTTTTTTGGAAAAATATAGCTTAGTGTTGTCAAATAGCAGCTATAGCATACTAAAATTTGAACAAATTGTTATTGTTCCATAATATGCTATTTAGTACAAAGTTTTGTGAAATAGCGGTGCTTTAGCATTGTAGTTTAGCAGAATTTGAACAAACTGCTATTTTCCGCAATCCTTTATTGACAACACTGATATAGCAGCATGAAAATCTATACTTAGGTGGCTTGCATTCTGTATAAAGATATAAGCATTGGTAGTATCTCTTTTCGTAATGTCATATAACTAAATAACATGATCAGATGATGTTTGGCATAGCTATCCATTATGTATTCACAAATAATACGACAATGTAGTTACAGTGTCCTACCTCTCCCTTTTCAGGTTGTTGAGGTGGATGTCAAAGTTGAAGATCCAGGAAAGAATAATGTTCACAACAATGCATTCTATGCTGAGGAAAAACTGCTCAAATCAGAATTGGAAGCAATGCGTGATTGCAACCCTTTATCTGCTCGACACTGGATCGTAAGTCTTTCAACTTCATCTAACAAAAAATACAAAATAGAAAAAGAAAACAAAACAGACAAGTGAATTATCTTTTTCAGGTTAGAAACACGCGGACCGTAAACCGAACTGGGCAGCTAACAGGTTACAGGCTAGTCCCTGGTTCAAATTGTTTACCTTTAGCTGGTTCGGAAGCCAAGTTTCTGCGAAGAGCAGCTTTCTTGAAGCACAATCTTTGGGTCACTCCTTATGTTCACAATGAAATGCATCCTGGAGGAGAGTTCCCTAATCAAAATCCACGCGTTGGAGAGGGTTTGGCTACTTGGGTTAAGCAAAATAGATCATTGGAGGAAGCTGATATAGTTCTTTGGTTAGTTCACTATACTCTTCCGTGACGGTTGATATATACTTTGCACATGTTCTTTAGTAGAGTTCAATATCCATGTATTGACAGCGTAAAACTTTTATACAAACGTCCAATCAAATTTCATTGTAGTGTCATGATATAATAATATTATTTTTTAAAGTACCTGCAAAAATATCTGCGTGGTGCGATATGATTGAACTGTTGCGTAAATATTTTTTACACTGAGTGTATAGTTTTTAAAGCCTTTTAAATTCTTGTGAAATGTTGCAGGTATGTATTTGGAGTGACACACATTCCGCGATTAGAAGACTGGCCTGTTATGCCGGTGGAACACATTGGTTTTATGCTTATGGTATTCAACTCAACATTCACTCATTTTATTTCCATTATTTCTGTGCACATTCTGTTTGGTTACAAACTGATGTATTGATTTTGTGTTCATAGTGTTGGAATTAATTTATATAGTTGTATTAATGATGATGCAGCCACATGGGTTTTTCAATTGCTCCCCAGCTGTAGATGTTCCACCAAGTGCAGGTGATTTGGATGATAAGGAGAATGTCATGTCTGCTAAGCCTATTCAGAATGGTTTGATTGCAAAGCTCTGAATGAACCAAAAGTAGTGACATTTTGTGTTATGTGTTTATGTTTATCTAATTATTCAGTGCATCAATCTGATTTAAATTTACTGCTTGCTAGTTATACAAATTTAAAGTTAAGCTTCTTGAGGGATATTTAAGAGTATCTATTTAGAAGATGCACTTGATGTAATTGGAAAATCATACTACCTCTGTAACTATTTATAACTCCCTTTCCCATTTTTCAGATATATTAAGAAAAATTAGTAGTATGGTTAATGTATCTATTTTTTTATTATATATATAGATGTTATTAAAATACCTTTTGTGTAAATTTGTGTTTAGTTTTTATCTTCTCATTAGTATATTTTGAAAAAAATAATAATTGCATCCAGTACTTCCTCTCTTTCAAAATGAGCCATTCATTTGTCGAAATTATTTGTTTAAAAATGAATGATGAATTTAATTTTCAATATATAGTATTAACTACTTTTATTCAATTATAAATTTTAATTAATACTAATCGCATCACTATATATTTTACTTTGTATTTATAGTAATAGTAAATAAATCAATATATACAAGTAATTTAAAAAATTTCATCAAAAAAAAAAAAGCATAATTTAGAGAAAAAATTAGTATTCTATCTCTTTCATTTATACACTTAATACTTAATATGTATATAATGGAAGTTAATTTTTTTAGGATAGTGTCAAATAAGTTACTTTTTTGGGACAGAGGAGTTGTTTCTATATATAAAATTGAAAAGGTGATGGATAGTATGAAAGTAATCATGATTTGAAATCTAACAATGAATGAAAAGATGGTTCAATATTTTGATCGAATTTAATATAGTTTTGCGACCTAGAACATCAAATCAAGATCAATATATCAAATTGTCCCATACTAAATTTAAATAAATCAAAATCTAAAATACAAAATTAGAGTCCTCCATTCTTGACCCCACGTTTAAAATTGACAATGCATTATTGCTTTGATGAATAATAAAATTCAAATTCAGTATATTCTCAATAAACTAAATTTTGGCTACAAGAAGAAAACAATTTCATTGGGTACCACCTACAACAATAGTAACTAGTAAGATAAAACTCTCGATTACTATATTTTATTAAAATGATTGCATGCAAAAAAATTGTTAATGGAAAAATTAATACATAGTACAATCAGCTTTTTCACAAATAAATCGAAAATATTAAATTAAAAAAACTAACTATACATCATAATAATTTGAAATAATCAAATCAATTAAAAAATAATACATATAATTATTTAATTTTTGATAATATTTTTAATAACCATAAACATTTTCTAAATAAATATAGAGATAGAGATGGAGAACGCTCCACGAGAACAGTGCTTGGCAAGAGATCAAGTTACTTACGAGTCAATTTGACTCCACTCCTTCCTAAAACCCGTTCTTTATTTCATATACTATTATTATTATACTACTCTTATATCTAAAATAAATTGAGGCAAATAATCAAACTTATGTATATCATATATAGAAATACATTGAATAATTAATGCATCTAAGTATATGACATATGAATAATTAATGTATTTAAATTATTTTATGTTACGTCGTTTAAAATACGTCAAATTGATATTTTTTAATTCAAACATCTAAAAAATGATTAAAATTATCGACTTTTAAAATAGAATAATTAATTCTAAAAATTGATAATAATAAATGAATGTAAATTGTAATTAAGATAAAATTAAATAATATACTATCTACTTTTTTTCTAATAAATAAGTGTAAAAAGAACAAAAAGTATTTATAAAAAGTGTCTGCCAAAAGTGTTTATACAGAGAGAGTAAAAATATTTTGATAAAAAAATTATTATTTCTTTTATAAAGAATAAAGAATTATCATTGGATAGAATTTTGAAGAAAAAAATTATACTATATTCAATATATTGTATTGAAAGCATAAAAATTAATTTTATATACCTTAAAAAAAAACAGGAGTTTTTGTTTTAACATTAAAGTTTAATAAAAGAAACTATAATTTCTTTTTTAACTTTCTATTTTCTAGATAAATAAAGTCGAATAATCTAGAGTTTAATCAAAAAATTTAATAGAGTTTAATAAAAGAAACTATAATTTCTTTTTTAACTTTCTATTTTCTAGATAAATAAAGTTGAATAATCTAAAGTTTAATCAAAAAATTTAATTAAAAATTATTTAATCAAAATTCACGTGTTCAAAATAATTTATTCTTAATTAAAATTTATTAATATTAATAAGAGTTTAATTGCTATTAACATTGTATTGAAGTTGCGACCTCCTATTTTCAAAGAGATTACTTAACGTACTTGACGTTTGTATATTTCAAACAAAGAAACAGAAAAATAAAAAATAAAAAAATGCGTGGAATCAGAACAAGAACAAAAACGCTGATTATTCCATATCCCAACTCGGACTCCACCTGACTCAGCGACGACTCAGTTGACTCGTCCCCTTCAAAAAAACTCCAAAACCCATCCTCCAACATCACCAACTCATCAAACATGTCATCATCACCGGAAGGAAAACGATTAGAAGAAGAATTATCATACCCAATTCTAGTAGCAGAGCGAGTTCGCTCAGCGGTAGAAGAATCCGACTCATTCAAACTCGAGTGTTCCGAAGTCTGGAAACAAGTCGAACGCCTCCTTCAAATGCTCCGTACGGTCGTGCGATTCGCCGCCAATCCTCCTCTTTATGAACGTCCCGTCCGACGAGTCGCCGCCGAAACGGCGAAGAATTTAGAACGCGCTTTAACTTTAGTCCGTAAGTGTAAACGCCGCAGTATCCTCCACCGTGTTGTTAGCATCGTCAGCGCCACCGATTTCCGGAAAGTTTTAGGTTATCTCGAAGCCTCCGTCGGAGACATGAAGTGGCTTTTAAGCATCCTCGACGGCGACGGCGGAATTATCGTTTCACTTCCTCCAATTGCGAGTAACGATCCTATTCTTTCTTGGGTATGGTCTTTTATTGCTTCTATTCAAATGGGTCAATTGAATGATAAAATTGAAGCTACAAATGAACTTGCTTCACTTGCATTGGATAATGATAGAAATAAAAAGATCATTGTTGAAGAAGGTGGTGTTTCACCTCTTTTGAAGCTTTTTAAAGAAGGTACTTCACCTTCTGCTCAAATTGCTGCTGCTAATTGTTTATGTCATTTGGCTAATGATTTGGATAGAGTTAGGGTTATTGTGAATGAGGTTGGAGTACCTGCTGTTGTGCAGGTTCTTTCCGACTCGCCCATTAGGGTTCAAACCCTAGCTGCTAATTTAGTTTCAAGGATGGCTAGACATGATCCTGTTGCTCAAGAGGATTTCGCGAGGGAAAACGCAATTAGACCGCTTGTTACGCTTTTATCGTTCGATACTTCTGTGGATGAGCAGTTTGGTAGACAGAGTATTCATTCTATTTTCCAGATTAATAAGGAATTAGGGAAGAAAACTGATTATAGGTCTGCTGGTACTGGTAGACAGTTTGCGAATTCGTATTCGAATTCGTATTATTATACAGAAGGGAGTAGCCGAGGAGGGAGTCATAGGAAGGAGAGGGAGAATGAGGATCCGGCTGTTAAGCTTCAGCTTAAAGTTAGCTGTGGTGAGGCGTTGTGGATGCTTGCGGCGGGGAGTGTATCAAACAGTAGGAAGATAACTGAGACTAAAGGGATGCTTTGTTTGGCTAAGATTATTGAGAAGGAACAGGGAGAGTTGCAGCGGAATTGTTTGATGACTATAATGGAGATAACGGCTGCGGCTGAATCTAATGCTGATCTTCGACGGGCCGCGTTTAAGACAAACTCCCCTCCTGCTAAAGCTGTTGTGGAACAGCTTTTGAGGATAATTAAAGAGGTTGACAGCCCGTCGATGCAAATTCCAGCGATAAAGTCAATTGGTTCGTTGGCCAGGACGTTTCCCGCTAGAGAGACTCGAGTGATTGAACCTCTAGTAGCACAGCTGAGTAATGGAGATACAGATGTAGCAGATGAAGCGGTCGTTGCTCTTACCAAGTTTGCTTCTCCAGATAATTTCCTATATGTTGAGCATTCTAAGAAAATAATCGAATTCGATGCAGTCCCGGCACTGATGAAACTGCTGAGGAGTAACGAAGTTAACCAGATGCATCATGCGCTAACTCTTCTCTGCTACCTTGCGCTACATGCCGGCAGCAGCGAGTCGTTGGAACAAGCGAGGGTGTTGACGGCTCTAGAGGGTGCAGATAAAACAATTCTTCCTCAGCATATAAGAGATTTGGTGTCTAGGGCAATATTACACCTCAACTTGTATCATGCAGGAAGGAATTCTCAACCAATGTCATATTTGCCTTGAGCACAAATTCATCTAGTTTATGGACCTTTTGTTTTAATGAATTCATCAGAGTATATACTAATGAGTTGGTTGCATCTGGCCTACTACTGGGGATTATGGGTTTTATTCTATAGAAGAAAAAAAATACTTCAAGAAAATACATTAGGTTTTTCAGCTTGGGCTGTTTTTAATCCTTTTTCTCCCTCATGAAACTATTTAATGGGGTGGCAGTTGTGCAGAGATTATATTGGATAATTAACTCTCTTAGTCATTCAAATTTTTTGTTTGTGTACTTATTTTGTTCATGGAATATGTTCTCTACACCACATTTTGATAGTGCAAATTCTTATTTTTAGGATAGAATTGTTTGAGATTATATTCGTACATCGAATGTACAGTCCTGCTTCACCATTCAAATTATTTTTTCCAGTTTACTTCTGACCTTATCTCTTGATCAATGGTCAACACATCACCTGTGTAATTTTACTGAAATGTGCTTTGTTCATCAGTCTTTGATATTGTATGTTAAGCTGATAACAGACTATATTCACCTCTTGTAATAGCTTGTTTGACCAGTGCAGATGATGACGATGGCGATCAGCATTGTCATTGTCGTATATACTTCTTATACAGAAACAAGAACCGATCATTTCCCAATATTTCCACTTGTATTGTGCAATATTTCCACTTGTATTGTGCAATATCTCATCATGTATTTTATGCAGAGTGAACTTGAGGAAGGCCAGATATGAAGGAGATAATTTGCAGTTGGCCTGGAAATTTTATTGGTTTGTTTTCATAAGATATGTTGATTTCAAGATGTACTATGAGATGGATATAAAATTTAATTAATTGTACCTCTCAATAAGTAGCAGCAAATTGCAAAGGAACATTTGCTAAACTCTTTCGTCAAGTATGTTTTTTGTAAATATTAATACCTATGGAAACAACCCACTATATTTCTGAATAATTGTTGTAGCATCTCAGGCTACAAAAATTCTCCTTATTAATTTGCTTTCTAGGTCTAGTTTTCCTAAGTGCAAATATTTGAATGGTAATCTTACAGACCCTTTAGTTGGAATTTGGATGTGTACTTGTTTGCCTGTACATACAGATAGGGTTGCATTTGCATAAAATAACCAGTTTTTCAACTAAAACATGTCCATATTCATAATTAGTTTAGATATGATTATCTATTTTTTTAATAGATTGTTAATTTGGATATATATATATCATGACCAAACTTTTTCTTTTCTACAGTTTGTTATTTTTCGGTCAAAATTTCAAAAAAAAAATATTTGGAAGTTTTTCTCAAGATTTTTGATCAAAAAGAATCTCGAATTTTTCAAAAAAAAATTAGAATTTTTTCCCAAACAACTTTATAGAAAAATCTCAATTTTTTAAAAAATAAATAAAGATTTTTGTATTTTTTTTGGAGAAATTTTTTGATCGTAAGCTGATTATAGATATAACCGGTTTTTAACTGGTTTTATGAAATCAAATCCAATTATAATTTTTATGAAATCAAATCCAATTATATAAATTAGTTATAAAAACCGGTTATCATAAAGACAGAGGGATAGATTGATTATGTGGATATGGTGGCCATGAGCAATCCTAAAGACAGAGGGATAGACAATATCCCACCAGCAAGATGGTTTAGGGGTATATGTTGTCTTACATTAGAGATGCTTTCTGAACAAGTTGTGTGGCCTATTCCTACGCTGCAAAATTGTTTGTCCTACTGTCTTGTTTGTCTTAACCTGCCGTGGTTAGAGCATAGCTCATTGCAATCACAATTTTTATTTAATGACCTGTTCAAAAAAATGAATGTCACAGTTTTTATAGGAATCAAAGTTTATCCTTCACGGTACTGATACACAATCACGGAATTTGGTTACTATAACATTCGCCAAATTTTATGTGCTATCTCTTTGAAAGTTTGTTTATAATAATAAAAATAATATAAAAAAAGATTGAACATGGTTGCAGATTAGCAATGAACTGAAGTAGAGGTTAAATGATACTTCTGTGACGTCAGGCAGATAAGTTGCTACTTCACTATCATCCTTCCTGTATAACATAAAGAAGTTGCAACAGGCATAATATATGAAAAGAAAACAAAAAGCCGTTTATATTCAACTCTGCACAGTTCAGCTTATAAAAAATTCATCTAGCCTTTTTTTAAGGAAAAATATCTAGAAATGCACTTTGATTTGTATTTGTACAACAGAGCACGAACTATAAGTTAAACATCAGAAGTAGGAAGACAGACAACTACGGTCAGGATTAGCAATACATAGGTAGTTGCTTGGCCAGCTCCTGCTGTCTTCGTCCTTATGGTTAAGGCAATCTTTCTCGACTTAGCCCCTAAGATGCATGGTCATAGAAATGCAACTTCTTGCTCACAAATCATATATGGTTTAACTCAATTTGATGGCAAAGCACGCCAACTATCAGCTAGATGCATGGCATGATTGCGTGAAGCAGCAGAAAGCCGAAGAACAATTACATTCTTGACGTGAGCAGCACCCTTTTCACCAGCACGGCTAGCAAGTTCCAAGTACACCAAAGCCTTTAACATATCTCCCTCCTGTAAAGATATAATTTAAGACCTCCATTAGAAAGACATTAAATAGTGAAGTTTCAGATGTTGTCCACCAAATCAGACTTAATATTAGAACCTTATAGTTGTCAATAATCATTACCATAACTTTTGGTTATTGCTGACAACTATTCCAGTAGTATAGACGAAATCCATATAAGATCGTCAAAAAAAATTCAACCAATAGCAAATTTGAGGCAACTGATCGCAAAATTTGGAAGGACAAATGTCGAAACGCTATATTGAAATACAACCTTAGGCTCAAATAAATAAGCAGTTCATACATGAATAAATAACCTCTAATGCACAACATCAAACTAAAAATCAGGCTGAGACCCACCTGAAGCCATTATAGGTTACAGCACACCGTTCAGAACGGGGAAGGCAGAAACAAAAAAAGGAGTCCTCTAAAGAACCAGAAAAAGAGAAAGTAAGGGCCACGTGAAAGAAAACAAGGGAAGGCAGGGAAAGGTGGAGAAGACATCGCATGCGGTGGGCCGCAGCGCATAGACGTTAACGGCATCACAGTTGGTGGCAGAGCATGGAGACGTCTCAAGGAGGAGACAGGACCATATGAGAGTGAAACAAACTTAGGGTTTTTTAATCTTTTTTTCTAACATTTAGAGTCTGCATTTCAGCAAAGGAAGTGTTTAAAAAACATGACTTTTTCACAATACCCGACCCGTTTCAGCAAGTCCTGTTGCAAAATGGTTGACCCAAACATGCAATCCTACAATCCCGCTTCAAACTTGCAAGTTCAATCACACGCACACCTCTAACGATCTTGCAGCATCGAACCATGGGCGTGGGTCGTAGAATCGTTAAATCGTTCGAACCTTTGCAGCGGCTTGCGATCTTTGACTACATTGCGGGCACATATTAAAAGTAGAGGTATAGCACAGAAGGATATATACTTACAGAATACAGAGCAAGTCCATGCTCAAATTGAGCTTTACTATGACCACGATCTGCAGCCCGCTTCATCCACTTTCTTGCTACTTGATGATTGCGACTCAGTCCTTCCCCAAAAGAGTAGCATAAGGATATATTGTACATAGCACGAACATACCCGCCTTCTGCAGCTTTCATATACCACTTAACCTATTCCAGGAAAACTTGTTAAAAGCAAAAATAGGAATATATTATTTTGATAATAGAAGAAAGTAAAATATTAGTATACGTCAATTCTCAAACAAAGAACCATGCAGATTTCCCAGCTTTTAACCCTTCCCCTTCCCAGTTCATTTATAACTAAAAATTGTAGTAGAGGAAATGGATAGAACACCAACAGCTTCTCTTATATTGCTTCTGTTCCCACCATCTCTATGAAGACAAAGAGCAAGTTGGTACTGGGCACGGATATTGCCACCTTTGGAAGCTTTATATAACCATTTTAAAGCTTGCTCAGTGTTTGGAGGTTCAACTGCATACAATTGGTATACCTTTGTCAGGCATAAATTATCATCATCGTTTCCTTTGCCATTCTCAAGATATAACGATACTCATTAAAATTCACTAAAGATATAGATACACTGATATAAAAAGTAACAACTTGCCCTATATATCATTTCATAATAGCACACAGAAGAACTTATGTGGAAGCTTGTTGCAACAGCTTCTCTATCCTAAGTATATATAAAAGCTCCCAAACGAGTTTCTTAGCAAGTATAATCTAGACCAAAATTAGCTTATTTAAAATAGATTTGTCTCTTCTAAAGTGAGTGATTAAAATGAGTAATTAGTAGAGAAAATCATGCATTGATATTTCAACCATCTATGATTTGCTATGCATATGCATCTAATACCAAATACTGGTTTGTTGATATCACTCACTTTATTATTCTCTAAAGTAAGTTGTTCACTTAAGAGTTGTAAGTAAGATCCATCTAAAATAACCTTTTCAATTTTGTAGGAAAAGGTGGTCTCCTATAAACTATTTTAGATGAATTCTATGTAGCACCGACAATACTTAAGATCGAAAGTGTGTCTTGCTTGAAGCATCGACACAGACACTACTTCAGATTGAAACTTGAAAGTGTGTCTTGTTTGAAGCATCGACACAGACACTACTTCAGATTGAAACTTGAAAGTGTGTCTTGTTTGAAGCACTGACACAAACACTAAAAATGATTTGAGAAAATGAAAATGATTGAATGTAATAACATGTGTCACTATCTAACACCGACACGTGTGAGATATTGCACACACCTTCAATTTAAAGTGTCAATAGTGTCAGTGTGTCTAGTGGCCATCACCGACACAAGTGGTTCTATTCAATCACTTTTTCTTAAATTTATTACAAGTATCGATGCGTCAATATCAGTGTCGTGTGTATCCAAGACTGTTCTTCATAGGATAAGCTTAACACAATGATGTTCATCCTGAGTTGAATGAATGTATGCAATATGCAGTATGCAGTATGCAGCAAGAGCAAAACACTATTGCAATGCACTTGGACAGAAACCTATGTCCAGATACCAACCACTAACCAGCAACAAAAACAAAATCCAAAACGCACATATGATTATCAAAATTCCACTCTCTAAAACATGATTTTGGAAATGTAATAAACGGAAAGAACAAAATCAACTGCAAAAAATAAAAAATAAAAGCTTGTGGAAGTTTTCACCTTGAAGATACGAAATCCCCAAATTACACTGTGCAGAAGCGTTTCCAAGTTGAGCAGCCATTAAATACAAATCAAGAGCCTTATGCTTTTCTCCCCTCTCCCAGTAAATAAGACCGGCATCCACCATAGCAAGAGCGGAGCCACGAGCGGCGGCTTTCGTGAACATATCGAGTGCCTTCTCCATATTCTGACGAACTCCTCGTTTTCCGTGCTTGAACCGCTTCCCCCACATAAGCATCACCATCGCCTCCCTCAGTGACCGGAGCGCCTCCCACCACGACCGACACACCAGCGACGTCGCTTGGAGGTTCGGCTGGTCAAAGGAGGCTGCTATTTTTGTTATAACGTCGTACGGAAGGGAGGAGAAATCGGCGTGTTCGGTGACGGATGAGGATGGTTTAGACGGCGGTGGGCGGGAGCAGAGACGAACGGAGCGTGCGGAGGATAATTCGGAAGCGGTTAGGTTAGAGAGAGGGAGAGAGGTGAAAGGTGAGGATGAGGAGGTAGAAGGCCATGTTTGGTGGTTGTTCATAATCTGTTACGGTGGAATGCTTAGTGGTTTGCAGTGGTTGAGAGAGATGTATGGTGTTGTCGGTTATTCATTTATTCATTATCACAGATATTATTATTATTATTACAGCTATCACCAACTTCACTTGTCTCGTTCAAACTTTTTTTAATTACTACTACTAGTATTAATTAATCAACTCATCCTTGTTTTTAATGAAATTATTTATTTACTTTTAATAGAGTTTAATGGATATGCCATATTCACATTCAATATTCGATAACCATTTACCATTCTCCCGATTAAACATATGCACTTCCGTCCTTATCAATTGCAATAAAATTTCTAAAGCACTTTATTCTTATTGATTATAAATGTGAAACTAGTTTGTAATAACAGTATATATCTCATTTTCTCTTTTTATAATACTCTTACTTTATATTATTTTAATTTACTTATTTTTCTCTCATAATAAATAGACACGAATAATTTTATAAAATAATTATTAATTATGTTTTGAATTTAAAAAATTACTAGTTAAAAAGAATAATTTTTTTCTTCTAAAAAATATATTTAAAAAAGAACAAAAAGAGTAATTAATATTATAAATTTTCAAAAAAAGATTACATATTTGCAAAAAGTAGTATTAATTATTATAATTAAAAATAAGTATATCAATATTAATTAAAGTAT
>JBBPBQ010020322.1:10068545-10120521 GCA_037974755.1 Cicer yamashitae
GACGATCAATAGTAACAAACAGTAAAAAAATATTTCTTAAACTCATACATATTAATAACTATAATTTGTCTACATTGTAACTCTTTTTACATATTGATAATATATGAAAATTATTCTCTTAATCATATCAATACACATATTTAATACTCGCAATAGTCTTTTATATACAAAATAGGTCATTTTGATTTTATATGTAAGAAAATATTTAGAACTTTTTTTTTACTAAAGAAAATATCAATTCACTCAAAATTGTAGAATATATCGATACTAACGCAAATTCAAATTTGTTAAAATTAATAAAAATAAATCTACGAACAAACTCACAATATTATGTTAATAGCAAAAAACTGTAATTTTTCTATAAATATAATAAAATTCAAATGTCAATAATACTCATGTTTCCAATATGTAACGTTGATACTCATTAATTGAAATTTATAATAGATCAAAACTACTTTGTAAATCTGAATCAAACGAATATTGTAACAAAACGAAAAATAAAAAAAAAAACGTCTCATTAAGATAAAGAATAAAATGTCGCATTCTAACGATTAAATTATAAAAAAGGACGAAAGAAAACTAAATTTATACGGAAACTATTTATATAAAATGTTATCTAGCTTCTATTTTTTTCAATTTTATGAGTGTGTAATTTGAACTCCTTCCCTACTACTGGGAACTCTCTCATTTGTACTGTGTTGGGTTGAGGTTTGTCGCCTTTGCTATCTTTATGAAGTGATTCTTTTACGACACTAATAAATTGTCATTTACGACACTAATAAATTGTCTTTGTATTTTATGATTTTTTTACTTATAATATCATTAATTATTTATTACTCTCTTCTCTTAATCCTAGTATCATATTTCTCATTGGAAATGGGTACACTTTTTAAAAACATAATTACTTATAACCAATCTTCAATGCAAAATAGTTTATTAAAACTAAAATATTCTTGTACTTCATTTATTATCTATCTACCATATAATTGAAGTATTTTAATAAATAAACGTAACATTAAATAAAAATAATAAATATTGCATTAATATTATAAAATAATACACAATTCGAGACAAAAACATTTCATATAAAACATATTATATGAGATAGATAAAATATCAATTTCTCTCCATATAATAAATAATTAACTAAAAATATTACTTACAAAATAATAATTAATATTGTATTAAATTTTAAAATTGACAAATAAAAATAAATAAAATTATTCTACAAATGCGACAATAAAAAAGACATTCTCAGTCTATTAAAAGTTTAATTTGACTTAGTCCATTTAATAAAAAGACTAGATTTAGATTTTAAAAAAAATTATTTATTTAAATAGTCCATACTTTCTAAAATGTCTATTAATTATTATAGACTAGTTCGTATATATGTAATTAAATTATATATATATATATATATATATATTACACACTCTTTATTTTTTTTTTAAAACAAGACTCTTTATATTTTTGTAATAAAAGATTATGTTTTAGAAATTTGAACCATAATTTTTTGTTCTCATTTTCCTTCGTCCATACCCATTCTTCTCTCTCAAGATTATTGTGCTATAAATTGAACGTTTGTATTTTATTTTTTTATTTTGTTTATAATTTTTGTTCATATATATACATCAAGTATGTTGCGAAAAATGAAAAAAAATGGATGTTATAGTTATATGAGCTCAACAAATTCGCGTTTTTAGAGATAGACGAAATATCATTTTTATAAGCCTTAACCTAAAATAGACTTTTTTTAGTTGACTAATAAACCATATCAGACTTTTAAAAAAGGTCAAACCATGACTTAAAATAAAGTCTTTAGTAGATAATAGATTAGACTCAAACTTTAATTTTTTTTTAGCAGAATCTAATTCGTTTAAGTAAAATTCGACCCGACCAATTCTCACCCATGTAATTGTAATTTTTGTTGGGATGATGGGTTAAAACATTTTTCATAATTTTACACGAAGTGGGCTTCAAGAGTCACCTATCTCACATCCTTTAAAGCCCACACAACTTTAACTCTATAGTCTATACATTATCATTTTCAGAGTTGGTCATTCACCATGGAATACAACGGCTCTGCTATGTTTATAAAACTTATTGAACTCTATTTTTTTATATAAAATAAATTTAGTGTAAAGAGATGATGCTTAGTCTAAGATAAACATAACTTACATTGATTAAACACTTACAAATAAATTTATATTTGTCTTTTTATAATGACACTAATAGGATTGAATTCTAATTATTAATAGACGATTTTTCTATAAACATATAGAGTAGACAAAATTGCAAAATTTAAGGAACTTGCAGTTCACAATCAGGATTAGTATGCAACATACAAAATTGGGCATTAAAATTTTATTCCTATATACAATACACAAGAAATTGTTTTGTTTTCAGTTTTCACTCTAACAAAAATTAATTCTTCATCCAACTCATTGTGTTGTTGTTAGTTGTGAGCTTTTCTTGATGCTATGTGATTTTGCGTTTTGTCCTAGTGGCACATCTTGTGCTATAGTATCTACTAAAATTTTAGCTTATAAAAATAAATAACTTCAAATTCTGCATACACTATACATTAATAGTTCCTTTAAATTTCACCCCTTCTTTTCTTATCCATCCTAGCCTGCAAGTAATTGGCTACAACTTTTATAAATTCAACCTTCAATTGTCGGTAGACTAAGGTGAGGAGTGAGGATATTACACCGTGCATTATACGTACCATGCAATAACACATGGTATGTAGAGAGAGTGTACTGACAAAATAAGTTATGTTCAGAACAATTTCTGAGCCCTTATACAGTCAACATTCAATTGATTCACAAGTCAATATTACTTCAAATTCCTGTCATTTTATATTTTGTATCCTTCTTCCGATTCACCGGCATTTATTAATATTAACCAATCATTATTCTTGTTTTAGACAGGGTCGCGTTACGTATTACTTATAATTGCATTGCAATAATTGATATTGCAGAAAGCTATGGTCGATGTAATTTTAATTTCAGCCAAGTTTTAATTGTTGGATTTAAGTACGAGTGTTAAATTTTATATCGATTATAAATGAATTAAATATTAATATATAAGATATATGATTCTTATATATAATTGTTTAAGATTTTAGATAGAGATATTGTATTCAAATTTCTTGTGGTCTTAGATTGGAGTATTTGGTATGTTGTTGCTCTCGTGTCTCCAATTTCCCAACAAGTGGTATAAGCATTTTCTAGAATGTTGGTTTTGCGTAGAATTGCAAAAGAAGAGAGATACCAATGCTATACGTGACTTTAATTTTTCATTACAAGAAGCACTTGTCAAAAGCATTTTAATTTTTATCTAATTTTTTTATTTTCTCTTATACGTTTGTATTATGATGTTATGAGATGTAATTCAAATATTTTTCTCTAGAGGTTGTGGGTGTATGTATGGGAGACTGTATGTGTTTGAGAGAAAACTATGTATTGTAAGTTTTTTTAAAGTGTGTTATTATTTGATTGTCAATAGACAATGATTGCGATTTTCTCCAATTTTAAAATTTCTACGTTATGTTCTTGTATTTTGATTCTCTTCTTTTCATTTCTCTATTTATGTTTTTCTCCAACATCTTATAAGAGTTTTTGATTTTATTCAAGGAAATATAATTCTTAATATGTTATGTGGTTGCAACATTGTTTGATCTTTTACATTAAAAAAGAAGAGTGTAAAAAAGTGTTGTTTCAAAATGTTCTTGTTAGAAAAAACTTGGTTTTCAAGTGATTCTGTGTGACTTACCTCTCTTTTCTAAAATTTATCTAGTGCACGCTTACAGTATATCAAGTTATGCTGTGAAATTTGATATAGAAAAATTTAATCGAAGAATTAAATTTAGCTCGGCGGAAGAACAAGAGTAAATTCTAGTGCATTATATTCTTTTATCGAAAATCTTTTTGATGGTATCAATAAGAGGTTTGTTCCATTGATAATAACAATAAGACAAATATATAACATAAAAGACTTATACTTTGAACAGAATATTGTTAGGTTAACATTGTAGCTGGGTTCTAAAAGATCTAATTTATTGCTCTCGTGACACTCCAATACCAATTTCGGCAATATAAAAAATCATTATGTTAGGATGGTGGAACTTTATTTAAAATCATGTAGATCACTCTAGCTTATTTCGGGTCAATTACGATGGATTAGGATTGCTTATCTCATCGTATATTTTTGGTAATTATTTGTATGAAACCTTATATATTATAATGCGAAAATTCCAAAACAACTCTAAAGGGTTGTCTAAAAGAACTATTAGGATCATTATATTGCATTTATTGAGGTGAGATAAATGTTATTCTTTTTTAGAAAATAGACGATGTATTATAGTGTAAAATAATTTTATATTATGACATTTAATGAGAATTATGTATTTTATCAAATTACTTCATTTTTTAAAGATATTTTAAAATTGATAGCATGTCATGGTAAAATGGTAGTTTTTCATTGAACAACCATCTAAAACAATTTTATAGTGTCATTGTATGTCTATTAAACTTTTTTTCTCTAAGTATTCATTGATACTTAGGTTTTTTTGGCTTGGACTATTTTTTTTTATCTTATAAAAGATAGTAAATATCACCATAATGATTTGAATTATTTATTATCTATTCACTCTAATTTTATTTATTTATTTATGAAATAAAGAGTTAAATAAGTTTTTTGCTCCTATAAATATATCAAATTTCATTTTTAGTCATACAAAAATATATATCAAACTTTCGTCCCCTAAATATTTTCAATTGTCAATTTTAATCCCATTTTTTAATGAAAGTCCACTTGACAAGTGCAAAGTGATTCTTTTTTTATAATATGTCAATCTTAAAACGTTAAAATATGAATTAGAGATTAAAATGGTCAAATTATTAAACTAATGATATTAGTAATGACACGCTATCAGAAGTCAATTGAAATTTCTCGTATGGATTTTCGTTAAAAAAGAATGACTAAAATTAATAATAGAAAATATTTGAAGATAAAATTCAAAGAATTTTTTTTAGAGATGAAATTTTTTATATAAATTAAAAATAAAATTTGATACATTTATGAAAAAGAAAAACTTATTTCGTAGGAACTTATTTTGGATTGGAAATTATCCCACTACATCAGAAACAACGCCCATCAAGCTTATGCATTCTATCAATAGAAAGACATGCCTCGTTTTGGTTCTAATCTCAACGGTCTTGCCTCATTTAAAAACTTTCTGACCCTAATTCCACTATTTCTTATTTTTTTTTTTAAAAACTTCTCCTTCATTCTCAATCATTTAGTGACTTAAATGCTGAAATGTTTACATGTTCACACCACTCCCACCCAAGAGACGAAGTATTGTCTTACCAATATTATTCCAATCCAACCATAATTATTTATGTTATTTGAATGAAAACTAAATTTAAAATTTTGTAATTTGTTAGATACTACAATCATATTTAACCTTTAAATTAATATACTGTGTGTATATGCCAAACAACTTTGTTCATCTCCATGTGGTCTCCAATAATGAGAGACTCAAATTAAGGATCAATAAAACTAATCAAATCCACTCATGATTAGACCCCATTGCAAGCCAAAACAAACTATACACTATTTTCTTTTTCTTACTTTATAGTACAAATTAATCAGTCATATTTAGACGTGTTCATATGTCATTCCCTCAATCACTGGCTCCGATCCCTAGAATCATATTGTTTAATTCACCACACCAGGTGAATTCCCCCTTACCACTATTCCAAACATTTGCTTTGCCCCTTTTCTTGCATATTCCCATCGATTAAACTATTGCAATTTTGTTATAATGTCTAGTGCTCATAGCAACTACTATTTATATCATATATTAAATTATTATTATTATTATTATGGTAGGATGATATCATCGTACCAACAAGATAAGATAACAACGACTTCAAATTAGTAAGCTAGTGCTCAAAATTTTCAATTATTGACCTTGAAAGTTTGGCTTTAGAGAAATGCAAAATAAAAATAGAGCCATTCAACTAACATAGGATTCTAAACTTCATCACGTGGTTTGTCCCTTTACAACATTATTCTATGAGAAACTACGTCACAAAAAAATTTAGAGGGAACCTTCCCACTCTAAGCATGACTTAGTGTGAACTAAGTGGGTGGTCATTTGCACATATACATATTTATGCATGTTACTTTTAAATATAACAATAATAATATATTAATACGAGAGTTTCTTTTTCCAAAAAAAGTACCCTCTCTTCTTTTAAAGTTGTTTCTATCACACCTAATTTCTTTCTATTTTTAGAACTTTTTCAAAATCATATTATAATAATAGATTAAGTGTATATTTAAACTTCTCAAGTTGAATCACCGTAATTTTACAAAAAGAGTACAATTTTTATAAAATCACAATTATTCATGTAACTTTATCATTTTCAATACAAAATCAATCATACATAAAAAGTTGTATATTTAAATTTCTCAAAATTACTATTGAAGAAGTCTAAACTCAAAGCTGATAGTTGATGAACATTCAACCAAACATAAGTTTAGAATTTTTTTAAAACTCAATTGTTATTTTTTGTAATATTATATTATTTTTGGATAGGTCTTAATATTATTACGTTGTGTTAGCATGAAGAAAAAAGTGTATAGACTTGTAGACTAGTTGAGGTTGTTGGTGCACTAAATGTTTAGGAAAAGACTACTTAATTGAGATGTGGGGTACCATATAGGAAGACCCTGAATTCAAAAAATAGAAGATGACAATAGACTTTGAATTAAGCTAATTGGACCTGTTGTGGCTATATGACCAAGTAGTCTTTGCTCTCAACCAATCAAAATTAAGAAGCATCCGTGCAGCATTTACCCACCCTATTTGAAAGAAAAAACAAATTGTTACACCTCCATACTTTATATTTTGAATTACTACTCATTTAAAAAAAAATTAAATCATTTATTATCTTTATTAGATAGTGATATATTATCAATTATTTCAAATATATAGTACAATATATTGTGTTGAAAATTATGTAAATAATATTAATACAGTTGAAAAAAAGTGTATTAAAAATTAAAATAATTATTTATTTTGAAAATTTTTTTTTTACAAATGAGTTAATTATTGTAAGACGGAGAAAATATAAATTTTATATTACATTAAATTTGTCGGAATTGCATTAAATCACAGTAATTTTAAAAATTACAAGTGTTAGTTCACATTAACTCATTATAAGTGTACTCTCATTCCAACCATAGACTTACATTTACATGTTTAATTGCTTGGATTTTTCACCTAAGATTTCACATTACTACCCATGATCATGAACTGTGACAACATGCATAGATTAGACACCAAAAGCTAGAAACTAGTACTATTTTCATTTATGTACATTTAACTAAATCAACAATGGAGTACTAGACTCAATATATATTACCACATCAAACGAAACAGATCAGAAACATGGACCAGACAAGGCCAATTTTTTTTACATCACCTACTTCAGCAGGGCAGAACTAAAAGAAGATCAAACATGCAATGTAAAGAAGTCTCTTTTATTCCTTTATACTAAATTTTATACAAAAATAACATAATCTCTTAACTACTCAATTAAGCTCTAGCTACATTAACAAAGGAAACAATTTAGTGGTCTGCTAACAATTTTTTTATCCGTTAATAAACTAACGACTAACATTTGCCTATAAAAATTACAGAGAAAACAACGTAAACATAAAAAATCACTAAAAAAAAACAAGAACTAAAAACTAAAGTTACATAACAGAACCAAATGTTGTAGGTAGCTATGATGAATTAGCTATATAGCTCTTTGAACATGGCGTATGAAAACAGATTCTAACTCAGGTGGAGTGAAAAACTCTTTTCCTCCACGAAGATAATTGAATTTCAAAGAAGATTTTCTCTTCTTAGGAGCTGGTGGACATATCAAAGATGTTGGAATCCTTGTTCCTTCCCCTCTTGGTGTAGTTGAACACTCTTCCTCCATTTCACTAATTTCCTCTTCTTGTTCACTTTTCTCCAAAGGGATTGTATTTATTGGCTTCAATTGTGTTCTTAAATTGATGATGACCCATTTTCTATTATTCTCTGAATTTTCCAACACTCCTTCCACTTTTGATGATTTCTCATGTAACCCCATATTTAAACTCCAAAAAAGTTTTAATTTTGTATGAAGGAATAATAATAAGGGAATAAAAATGATGGCTTTTTCTTCTTTTTATCACTTTTGGGTAGTGAAAAAGAGTGAGAAGAAGAATAAAGAGAGGAATTGGAAAAGTTTTTGCACTGAGAAAGAATTTAATGAAAAAAAAGGAAGTATGGTTTGGGATAGTTCAATGGAAAGAGCTTGTTTGAGAAGCTGGTTTAGTTTGTTGAAAAGGTGAGGGGACAGAGGAAAAGTAGGTTCAAGTGTTTGAGGAATTTTATAGGGAATTTGGGGTGCATGTAAAATCATTTGTAGTGTTTCTTTAGATATAGAAATACTAGAAAAGAAAAAAAAGTTCTTCAATAAAAGAGACATTTTGTCAAAAATAAAAAATAAAAGAGACATGCACTTGCTATAATTGTAATGGCAAGTGTGACGAGAATAAAATGACATGTAAAGTTCATTTGTAGTAAAAAAAGTCATATTTGCGTGTAACAATACCTTTTACATATATTTTTTAATTACATGTGGATTTATTTTTTGAAATTATAAATATTACTACGGTTAATATTATTTTGGTTTTTTTTAATATTCCTTTAAAAAAATCATTTTACTCCATTTTATATATTATATATTATTTTTTATTTTTTTTTTATTTTAAATAGAAGGTTGCATCTCCAAGATGCAATTATTTGATAACATTTATAATTTTATTTTAATTTAATTTTAGTATATTAAGTTACATTTCGAGGTTGAGACCATATATATATATATATATATTTAATTTAATAATGATATAAATAAAAAATAATTAAATAAATAATAAAAACAAATTGTCTATTAATAATATAAATTATCGAGGTTGAGTGAGATGTAAGCAATATTCGAACAATATTTTTGATTATGACATGTTGCATAAAGAAGATTGAAGATGAAATAGTTAAGTCCAATACTCATCAAGTCATGTAATCCGGTCAAAGCAATTATTGTTTCATAGTGCACGAGAGTCGAGACGGTAAATCCGAGAGAGGTGATCGATTGATTAATTTAAGGCTGACTTTCATAAAACATTATATAACTATAGAAAATGTCAAGCTTTACATGTCTCTCGTTCAAATATATCATAGTTGCATGTTCTAACATTAGTCGCAATCATTCGACGATTTTGCTTGAGGTGTACAAGTAAGCTAATCTATTGAACGTCTACAACAAAAAAATTCGTAGTGATGACCAATGTTTACCTACGTATAAAGGAGAAATTATGTGTCAAACAATTCTAAAATACATAAATGTTGTTCAAATAGTACCCCATTAAACTGAAGTGAATGTTAAAATAAAATACTAAAAAAAAACAGACTATACTCAAATATTGTTGATACCTCTACTTAATCTTAATTATGTATTTTTTTTTTATAAAAAATAATGTATTAATTTAGATTATTAATAAGTTAGTTTTGATTTTTCTAACCTACAATAATTTTTAATCTCAAATTTATTATTGAATCAATTTTTATAAAATTTTGTTAAAATATAGATTATTTTATATTTTAAATTTAATTCACTTATAATCAAAATATGAATTTTAGTGAATGAACTTATATTACTAGAGTCATTAAGTATGATTCATGTTGATATGATGTGATAAATAAAAAACAATTGGAGAGAGAAAGGTGAGTTGTGACGTGATGATGGTGGAGAGAGAATAGGAGGGTGAGAGGGTGCGGTGTGGTGAGACAAAAGAGTGAAATGCGGGTGCCCGTTGCAGTAGCTGACCACAGCAGCTTCACTTAATTAGAGACACACACACCAAATGGATTTCCATGATATACTTTTCCATTTATTGACCACGTTTATGATGCATCAATATTAAAAAAAGTATTTATAATTTCAAGAATCACATATATCGTACATCTCTTCAAAATAAAAAATAAATGAGAGCCAAACAACTTTGTGGTAATATGAGAGCCAAACAACAAGTTCCATAGAAGTTTTTCATCTTATAGATTGACATAAAATTTATAGTTATATAACATAGTTATAAATTGTAGTTGCAATCATGGTTTAAGTACGGGTAAATTTTGATAGTGGTCGAATTCGAACAAGTGTAACTAGTGTGGCCACAATAATTATAGCTGAGATACTACTGTGGATGTTGCTAAAATCTTTATATTGTGCAATTTAGAATTATAATGATCCATCTTGACTATTTAAAAATTATTGTTTTTAAATTTTAGTTTAATTGACAAATAATGATACTATTAAATTAAATATTTTTTTTTGAGTTAAATTCAGAATTCATAGTTGTATGAGTTAATTATGGTCGAATATATCAATTTTTTGTAAGACAAAAAATATTTTTTACATAGAAAACTAAAAATTTGTGTACTTTGTAAAAGTATTTTCTATTATAATTTTTTTAAGTTTGTATTAGTTTTAAAAACAATAAAAATATCTAAAACATGTTTTATTATTTCTAAAAATATATCATCATTAACTAATATTTTCTCTTCTTCTTATAACAATGATTATTTTTAAGAATCTTTCACAAAATAAAATAAACACATTTTAAAAAATAAAAATATAAAATATTTTCACAATGAACTTAATACCTTTGAAAAGTAAGACTATTCTACTCAATGCATTCTCATCACTTTTTGTTTTGTTTTGAAATATAAATAAATAAATAAACTAATAAATTTTATATAAAAGGCAGACAACATGGATAAGAATATATATGGTGTAAAAACAATCAACATCCGTAGAGTTTCAAAGTTACTTTTAAATGTTCTATATTCCATAATTAATAGCTTTACGTATGGGATTCCCATAGCTTTACAACTTGGAAAAGAAAGTCCTTTTTATCCCAAACTTTTTTTTTACAATTTTTTTCCCAAACTTTATTAAATTTAAATATAAATAAGATATATTTGATTTTGTGTTCAATTTGACAAAATCATGATAATTCACTGAAATTTTGTTAATCCTATCATAAAACTAAACAAACATACATTAAATAATCTCACAATTTTAAAATAAGAAAACCAAAGGATCATAGCAATTTCAAAAGAAAGAAAAAGTAAATTCCAACATATATTTGCAACTTCTGGAAGCAATTATTGGTCATTTTTTTATTGCTCGAATTTATCAATGGCCAATATAGTGCAGAGGAGCAAAAGGACAAAACTTACCTACAATACTATATTTGTTGTTATCGACTAAAAAAACATAACACAAGAAGTATTGAGGAAGTTATGAGCTTAAAATAAAGTTGTACAGTGAGTTCTATAACCATGTCTTTTTCGTTGAACAGTACTTACAGCAATATAATACAACCTCTTGGCTCTAATTATAAGTAGTATTTGGGAGAAATTTGTCCTTAAATATAAATATTTTAATTTATCAGATGCATTATTTATTATTATTATTTTTAAATATATTTCTTATTAATACTATTAATTTATTTTAAAATATAAAAAGTTAAGTTTGATATATTCAAATATAGATATTATTTTAGAAACATTAACACATAAAATAAATATATTAATTATTCTACTAATTTTTTTAATAAAAGTGAAAAAAAGAATGAAGGCTTATAACAAGTGAATATGGAAAGGAAAAGATGTAAACCATATAAATGATTAAAAAAAATTGACAAAATACATCTCGTTCTTTATGTTTTACGAAAATAACAGTTTCATCTTTTAAGTTTTTTTGTTACAGGTTAAATTTAACTCAGTTTTCGTTTAGATCCTTTAATTTTTTATTTTCTCAATTTAATCATTTAAGTTATATCTTACTTTCAGTAATAGCATTTAAGTTATATTAAATTACACTTGTAGTATATTAAATTTAACTATTTTTTAAAATTACTTGTAAAATTTAATTCAAATAACATAGTAAGTTGTGAAACATAAAGAACATCAAAATGTATTTTGTCAAAAAAATTAACTGTGGTGACTAATCACTCAAACTAACTAATCACTCAAACTAACCTTATTTATTTAAAGGGTTGACATGCCTCAAGTTCCAACATATATTTTTCAATACAAATCTACTAAAATCGAACTCTTAGAATCAAATATATTATTTATGCAGCATCATGGATAGATATGTTGTTTTTATATCACTACTCTCTCTTTAGCCTCATATATTTCGTTTTGTTCAAGTTTTAATTGGTTAAAAATTCATAGAGAATATATGGGAAAAATACTCCAAAAATATATTTATTTCAAAAGAAACTCCATCATCTCCCATATAATAAGGTTGAAGCTTTTCTTCGGACTTGTAAATCACACGACATAGGGATATAATATATTTTTTTTGACAAAGGACAATAGAGACAATTATTATATTCAAAATGATTGTTTGCCATGATAGCACAACATATAATAAAGGCACAAGAGAAATTAAATAAATATACATGGATGATTGTCAGTGATATATAGAAGAAAACCTAAGGTTTGAGAAGCAGGGTATGTTTTTTGATGCATAAGTATGATGCAAATTTTACAATGATTTCATTACAACCTTGAATAACCTCTATGGTCTTCATATTGCTCCATGAAATCATCATTGAACTTTTTGAAACTATCCATAATAGCAGGCATTTCTTCCTCAGCTGGTAATATAGTTGTCCTCAAATGGAACACCCTATACAAAGTTTAGTACAAAGAATCATAAGTAAACCAATGGAATGTTTAGAGTCAGTTTACTTCTCATGTTTCCTGTTTCTATTTTCACTTATAAATTAAATATTAGAAAAGACCATATTTCAAAACATTGTTTTCAGTATTTTCGATAATGCATTCTCTCTAGTTAGCTTTTATCTTCTCTCTATTAAAATTAGAAAGAAAAATCAATAACAATATGTTATTTCAACCACTCACATACGAAGTAAAAATTGAAAATGTTGTCGAAAAGGATTGTATTGTTCGAGAAAACTTTTTCTATTTTTAATCTTTATTTTCATTTTCAAAAGCTGCAAAACAGCCTTTGTTTTCACTGTGTTTCCTACTTTCTAAGCTTTGTATTGAAAACAAAGTGAAAACAAGAGACAATTTTGTTAATTAAAAGTAAAAATAGATATTGAAAATGAAAACAAACCCTTATATGTTGTAGTTCTTAAAATGGTGGAAAAATAATTTTGATTTAGCCTAAAAATGGCATAGAAAAAGGAATAAACATGAGAAAATAAAGGGATGAGTGTGTACCCTTCTTTCTGTCCAAATCCTGAACCAGGAACAGTGGATATGCCAGTGGCTTCCAAAAGCTTGAGACAGTAGAAAACATCAGGAGCCTTTCCAGCCTGTTTAGCAGTCTCTAAAGCTTTTGGTGGCAATACAATTTGAGGGAATGAATACATGGCACCTGAACAAACTCAAATGGATCACTAATAGTTTACCAGACACAAAACAATCCGAAAATGTCGTTTTGAACCGTAGTTTATACCTTCTGTGAAATTACAAACAACATTCCTGCAGCTGTTGAATCCATCAGTCATTATCCTTGCTCTTCTTCTTAGTGATCCAAGTATTCCTTTGCTGCATATCATACAGAATTGTCAATTTTTACTACCTAAAGAGCAATCTTCTTCTGACTTCAGATCAGAGTCAGACATTTGGAAAGGTATGCGAGAAACAAAGTGAGACAACAAAATTCGACAACAACGTAGATGATTAACGGAGTTCAAATACATAGTTAATTACGTTTAGTAGATGGTTAATGATATAACAAAGTATCGCAACTCATTAACCATCAACAAAACCAATTAACCACGATTTTGCACGTCATTCGTTAACCACAATTTTCAGCTGTATATTTAAACACAAATTATAGTTAGTATAGATCATGTGTATTTGAAAACCTCAATCATTTGAACATAATTTGAATGGTTATAATAAGTATCATGTATAGTTGAACACCTGAAAATCGTGGTTATTGACGTTCAAAATTGTGGTTAATTATATTCGGCAGATGGTTAATGAGTAGTGACACTATTATATTCATTAACCACCCATTGAATGTAATTAACCACATATTTGAACTGTGTTAACCATCTAAATTGTTGTCGATCTTTGTTGACATTTGTGTGTCAAAATATCATTTCTCTTTAGCAAATTAGTCTTTAGGATGATTACCTTTCCCTAAGATATTGCTCATAAGAAATATCTCCAGGTTTGGGTGGATTGACCATTAGTCCCATCTGTCAAACAAGGTAAAAATGTGGTAAAGGATGAGGAAAATGAGAGAGGGAAAAGAGAACAAGACTTTGCTAAAATTATATTTTGAACAAATAAGTCAAAATAAAAATATCAAACAAAAAAACATTCAGTGCTAACTCACAAATATTTGTGCTGGAACATTTGGACTAAGTGATATTGATGCAACTTTATAGATCTCATCAACTGTCTGCATAAGAAAATGAGAATCAAAGAAAAACGTCAGCAGTGTAGCTGTAATAAAAGCATTCATGTACTTTCACATTGTGGCGTAAGCTTCATGGATATTAGTTCATGACAAATCTATAATTTCCAAATGTTACAAGAAATGCAAGAAAATTCAGTAACAAAGATTATGAAGAGACAAACCTCTGGAGAAATGTTGACCATTTCAAAATATCCACCCCGCTGTCCACATTCACCATAATACCCTTTTGACACTGAGTGAAAAGAAACAAGCTGAACTTCCTTGCTCATAGGTGGCCCCATGTCCATCAAAACCTTTATGAGTAACGTAAAAACTACAGTATTAGCTCAAGAAAACAACCAAGGCAAGACATCGGATTAGCAACGCAGCAAAATATACCTTTTTAGAACTAATGAAGGGTCGTTCGTCCTGATATATATTTGTCTGGTAAACCTCATCTCCGAGCAAGACTAAATTTTCTTCGTAACAAAATTGCAAAACCTCTCGTAAATTTGCTTCACTGAGGCATTGACCAGTAGGGTTTCCAGGATTTATGATCACCATTGCTTTAACCTGATCAAATTGTAGAATGTTAAAAATATAGTTCATCATTGCGCAATTTAGTCACAGCAGAAATACAGTACCAAGAACCGGAAGAAAAGTATCAATAAAATTGGTTTGAATATGAGAAGATTCATGCTTTTCACATTGATTTAATATCTTCCAAACACTTAAGCATTCATTTTTTGCAAGTTCTATCTACAAATAGAGTGGAACTTCACATTTGTGAAGAAAAAACACATACAGTTAATCCTTTATGGCGAGCCTCTGCAACTGATCTACGAAGTTCATTAGTATCAAGACCCCAATTCGCTGTTTCTTCGAGGTAGTACGGAACAAGAGAACCACCAAGAAGAGCAATTGTTGCAGAGTAGAGTGGATATTGCGGGACTGGAACCAAAATCTGGCAATAAAAAGTGTTGGAAAATTGTTTGAAAGGGCAACGTGACTGCAAAATGTAAGAAAAAGACTATATTACCCCATCTCCTTGGCCTCTAATGATGGTATTTAATATCTGCATCACAGCCTTGCTCGCACCATCGGTAAGATATATGAACTCCGGATCACTACAAATAAGGAATAAGTAATTAATCACTTTACCAAAAAATTTGGAAGCTAAACTTAAGATCCTTTATAAGAGGTTTTTAAAATACAAAATAGGAAAAAGTTGCAAGTACGAAAGCATAAATACCTTGGATAACCATCACGCCTCTGTATGAACTCTGCCACTTCCTTCCTCACTCCTGGAACACCTCGAGAATCACTATAAGCACCTACAGTATAGCATTAGTTGCTGCACATTACTAGAGATTCTCATATCATAGAAAAGTCTTAATTCTGTTTTAAAGAGAAGAACTGGAAAAATACTCCAAGGTGCAATAGTAATAGTAAGATGCAAGTGGATTACCACTAATTATATGCGAAAATTGATCAACTAAACTATTAGAAATAAACCATTCATGATTCTACATCTAGTAGCTTCAGCTTTTGGTCAATCTTGTCACCACCATTCTAATAAAATTTACACAAGGTAGAATGGACCTATGCAGTTGCATGCCATTCGAAGCCAAAGGGCTCTTGTGTGAGGGGTGTCGGATACAAAATAATTCATGATCCTCTATCTAACAGCTTAAGTTTTCGGTATAGTTGGTTCTCATGACATAAACTATTTCCAAATATCTTGTAGGTGCAACCATCTTCTTGAAGCAAGTTCTTATTGGGTTAACTGACAAATGATCATGGATTCTTATGCAAGAAAAACAAACGATAATTAAATGGAAAATTCTGCAAACAGATAAAAAGGGTACCTCAAAATTTATTGTCATAGTCTGGCATTGCATCAATAATCTAAAATTCAAACTAAAAATAACAAAACATTGACCAGTGTACTCCATTAATGAAAGTTGTTTAATTTTTTTAGCAAGAGAATACCTAAACCACCCGATGTCAACGAGAGATACTGTTTAGCTCTTGCAATTGCATCAGCGGGGAATATCAGTCCAACGTTAGGATCATCAAGTAGGAAAGGAGCCTGGCACAAAGCAACAACCTGCCCAGGAAAAATTGCAATCGGTTAGCTGTTACTAACCATATTAGCATAATCAACAAATAAAATACTTTAAGTAGAAATAATGTAGTTATGCCGAACCTGGCGAGGGAAGGTCAGTGGTTTCTGTCCCAAAGCATGTGGGTTGCCAACATTAGTGAATATAATCTGCCAATATTTGAAAACAAGTTATTATCTGAGCAACTCAACTATGAGGAGAGAAGTAAACTAATAAACTAATAGTATACAGAATATGACTATCTTTACATTAACATATACTCAGTGTTTTATGCAATCCAATCTCAGGATATATAAGTTGACAAGCAGATATAACTTTCTATATCTAACCTGCAAAATAATTTCTACTATACCTTTTTGCCCTCCTTCTGAAGCTCGGTAGCTCGAAGGTATAGTTCACCTCTGACAGCATACTGAGCCTTCTTCACATTTTCGTTTATCGACTCATAGTCTAAGGGTTTTGGTGGCATGGTGAAGTAGAAGATTTCTTGCAGATGTCACTAAAAGAATACAAAAAACAGAACTACTAACAAATTAAATGCCAACGAAAATAATTCAAAGAGGGAAAAGACTAAAGAAAAATAAGAATCATCTAGTTACTACTCATGATATAAAACATCAGAAAACTGCCTTATTCTACTACATGTTATACGTTTTAAATTAAAAACTTAGGGATGTCACTGCAATCTTATCAATTTTTCAATAACAGAATTCAAGCAAACTAGTGAAGTAAAGACTGACATGCTAGATACATAGAAAGGAGGCATAGTCCCAAAATCATACGCAATTGGATCCTCTCTGCCCCTTCCTATCTCTCGAGCGAAATCGCATCCATTTGATTAATTCAACGACTAAGATGCTAGAGAGGATGGAGAGCTAACTTTATCATAGATCACATGCTATGTACACTTGGTGCGTGTTTGGATTCACATTGAGCCACCGCAATTTTGCCAGAAGCTACACTTTGAAGCTTCAACAAAATCATGGTGCTACCGTAATTTTGCCTAACTCGCCACAAATCAAAACCTACACGATATCAACTGAAATTGATTTTTCCTCTATAACTAATTCTAACTCGAAGTTAGGATTTGTAGTTTTTAACTCCAAACGTGAGTTTTACACTCAAGTTTATTTTTCAACTCACGTGAACACATCCAAACAAAAACCGTTTTACATTCAAGTTACTTTTAACTAAACTCTAAAAATCAGTTTTTGTGGACACACAGCAGAACTGAGCACACATTAGTACTTTAAGAAACATAGCATATTCCCTATGATGGAACAAATGCACTATCAACAAATTTGCATGATAATAGAGATAACAGAATAACAGAATTCAATATCACAAAAGATAGCAGAATCAAAGAAAACCAGCAAAAATGCAAAATCATGCGCACTCACGAATCTGTGTTCCCCCCAACTCAAAATTAATGAAAATGACGAGACAAAGTATAGAAAAATTGCATCCTAAAATCGACAAAAACCACAGTTAAATCATGACACCGTTCGCAATCCATTCCAAATTCCTGAAGAAACCCCATCATACAAAACCAAAATTTGATTTGAAAAACAAAAATGGGAATCAAGGATCCTTAAAATTAACAGAAACCCAATTGACACAAAAGGAAAAAGATTCGATTTTTATCTTTTAAATTCAAGTGGGTCGTTTCATCATGTTTGTATGAATCGATCGCAGTTGAGAAACGTTACCTGCAGAATTGGTTTGAAGCTTTTGGGGACCCTAACAGTGTGTTATTATGACAACCTTAGATTGATAGAAGAAACACTCAGTGATGATAAACAAGAAATATTATAGTTCACAATGTTATACATATGTGACAACAAAAGTGTGTGTTTTTATTTTTTGTCTGTAGCAAAAAGTTTAATTTATGTGGCAGTGGCGGTTGTTGAACAAAATGGCAGAATCATAGCCACTGAAAAAAAGGGTTCAAATGGATTATTGAATTTTGCTAGAGATAATGCTTGTGTTAGAATTGTGGCCTAGCTTTAGGCTTAAAGGGTTATGTCAGTAGATAACAAGGCTCTGGCTTTGAGTTGAGTCTCTCTGATTATGTTTTGACAAAATTTGTTGATGTCATTTTCTTTAGGTGGAGTGGTTCATGTTTGTTTGTTTGATTGTTTGTTTTAGGATATGGTCTTTAAATAATTCTATTTCACTCTTCTCTTCTTTGTTATTTGCCTTATTTTTGTAAAAAGGTGGAACTTTTATATATGTCACATTTTTCCCTGAAAAATCAATGCAATAATAGCAAAGAAATTAAAATGATAATGTTACAAAAGTTGACAGGGATCATACAAATCCTATTCTTATTCAGTAGGTTTGCGTAAAGAGAATGAGGCAATTATGTTTATATGTATCTATATTACTAATTAATTCATAATTTTTGTCATGTTTATAATTTTATTTTTATAAAATATTAGTCTTGAAATATTTTGGAACAAAATTTTATTTAGTTAACTATTAAGAATGATCAAATGCTTTGAAAATGTATAAACTAATAATGTTTTGGGATTTTTACTATACATGCACAGCCACTTTTAAGAGCTTATGCTTATTTGCATCCTTCATTAACCTCATTTTCTCTCTCCACATAAGTCTATTTTTTTTATATCGTCTCATAAAATTAAACATCTTCCTCTCATCTCAACATATTATTATTCACTTTACTTTTATGATTAATATGATATATCAGTGATAATAAAAATAATTTAATAAAATTATCATTATTTTTCTTCTGTTTATTATATTTTTTTAATATGAGTCTAATAATCAATATAATATATCAATAATAATAAAAATAATTTAGTAAAATTATCATTATTTTTCTTCCGTTTATTATATTTTTTTAATATGAGTCTAATAATCAAATGTGATACTAACAATTATTTAAATACTAAGGGAGTATATAATACAAGAGCAAGATAGTAACATATAGAAGAAGTACCTACAAAGTTAAACTTTTTTTTTATATAAAAGATTTGTCCAGTCCAATGTAGAGAAAACTTTAGAGTTGAATAACCACTTACAAAAATATTTACATGTCTCCTCCAATAATACTAATTGAGGTTTAACCCACAAATCATGTATTTAATATCTATTTTTTTACAATTAGAACAAACCATTAAAATTACTTTAAAGTTAAACCTTGTAAATAAAACACATAAAAGAAATAAAATGTGGGAATGAATGATTTAATTATGAAATATTGAAACAATAAGAGCTTCTTTGAATTATTGTATCATACTATCATATCATATTAATCTAGTGTCGAGACAAAATCTCTCTAAATTGTTTTAATGATAACAAAATTATTTCAAAGATTATGATTATGCTTACTATCTAATATGTGCTCTTGAGTGTATCTAAATTAGAAAATAGTTTACTCATCACATTGATCAAAAGAAGTGTATTTGACACAATCTGACATGTCCTCTAAGCCAGAGGATAAACAAGTAGAGGATAAACCTTCAACTTTTAAGATAGAGGATATTCAACATCACAGAAAAGATGAATTCACGTCAAACTAAAATGAAGATAAATTTGTACCTGAAAACGACCAGTAAAAGGCTAAACAAATCAAGAGGATCCAAGACAGAGGATGAACAAATGAAAGGATGAACTTCATGTGCCATTTATCCTCTTACATAAGGAATGTCCAAAAGTACCATAGTACGAAAAAATGTCGTACTTTACAAGAAAGGCAAGACACTACAGCTCTTGAAAAAGGAAAAAGCCAAAAGTACAAGTCATGTCCTAACTTATGGAAAGATCAAACCTCATATACGAGGACGAACTGCAAACTCATCCTCATAAGCTCTTGCACTACAAGGACAGCTGAATGACATTTTTGTAAATCAGATTAATGACCATGGACATTTAAACAAATCTTTAACGGTCACTTTACATTTTTTCTCATGGATGGAGCTTCATAAGCTCTATAAAAGGAAGAGAACTCTTCATCATTAAACACAACTACTCATACAAAAGAGAAATACTCAAAGCTAAGAAGAGCAATCTCATCATCTCTTTGCACTTTCTATATTATTTAACTATATCCTTTAGAGCATCCTTTTAGAAAGTTTTGCAAAAGAGAAAGAATCATACTCTCATCACAAATCACTAAATCTGTATACTCCAAGTTCTTATAAACTTGGCAATAGTTGTAAATCAAAAAGAAAAATAGTGTAAGGCTGATGAGGTTGGAAAACAAACACAGAAAAGAAAAGATCCCGTTAGAGGACAAGTCATTTTGAGCTATAGTGAAACTCACAAGTTTGTGAAGAACTGGACGTAACCCATTTTGGGTGAACCAGTATAAATTTACGTGTGTCCTCTTTACATGCTTTAGTTTTTCTGTTTGTACATTCATCCTCATATAAATTACAATTCATCCTCTCACAGAGGATACAGATTTAAAACAGTCCACTAGAAATTTTAAAACAACAATATCTCTATTCAACCCCTCTTCTAGTGATATTTCAGTTACTTTAATTGGCATCAGAGCAAGGTTCTCAGAAAATTACATCTAACCGTGTAAGAGAAAAAGATCAGGAAAAATGTCAAAAGCTAAGTATGTATCCGAAGGAGGATCCTATGGTAGACCCCCTACTTCGATGGCACAGATTACTATCACTAGAAAGGAAAAATGAGGTTGTTTCTCATATCAAAAGACAACAACATGTGGTCTGTAGTTGAAAAAGGAAACCATGTCATTAGAATAAACAATGCTGACTCAACCTTAGATGAAAAGCCTCAAGCATAGTGGATTGCTGATGAAAATGCCAAGGTACTCCTAAACTCTAAAGCTCATTTATTTCTTACATGTGCTTTGAGCAGGGAAGAATATGACAGGATTGAAGAATGCAAAAGCGCTAAGGAATTATGGTACACCTTGAAGATCCATCATGAAGGATCAAGTCACGTAAAAGAAGCAAGGATTGACATGGGAGTAAGAGAATTTGAATTGTTCGAAATGAAGGAGGAAGAAACGATCGATGAAATGTTCTCAAGGCTCACTGTCATACTAAACAGCTTGAGGTCCCTTGGAAAAGAATATTCTGTTCCAAGAGAGGATAAGAAAAATTCTACAGAGTTTACCAAAAGAATGGAGACCAATGGTGACTACCATCATGGAAGCAAGAGACTTGGCTACCATGAAATTAGAAGATCTGGTCGGAACTCTAAGGGCACATGAATCATTGTTGCTTTCAGATAAACCAAGCAGAAAGGGAAAAATGGTCGCTCTAAAAACAAATCAAACAGAAAGTTCATCCTTGAAACGAACTGAAGAAATCACAAAAGTAGAAAACTCTGAATATCCTCTATCCGAGGAAGAGGATGAACTGGCCCTAATATCTAAACGAATTCAGAGGATAATGAATTGTAGAGGACAAGATAAAAGACCTTATCAAAAGGAAAAATCTGATAAAAGTCAGATAACATGTTTTGGATGCAACAAGATAAGATACTTCAAAACTGAGTGTCCTATAAGCAAAAGAAACCCAAGAAGATTTCCATACAAAAGTAAATCTATGATGGCTACATGGGATAATAGTGACGAATCATCCTCTGAATAACAGAACTCTGTCCTTCATGTGAAAAACTAGAAATTGAATTTGACAATTTATTAAATGACTCAAACACTCTAACTCATAAATGTGGCTTTTCAAAAATCAACTTAATGAGATGAGGAAACTAAATGAGGAACTTCAAGCTAAGAATGATAAAAAATGAAAAAATCATTCTAGACTTGCAGAAATCTCATAAAAAAATTATCTAAACAGCAAAACATTCTAAACAAGAGAAATGTGAAAATTCATCCTCCAGAAGAGGAAACAGAAAATGAGAATTTAAAAATAGAAGTTGAAGAACTTAAAAAAGACATTGCCAATTTTGTCAAATCCACTGAGACTTTTCAAAATATTATGGGATCTCAATCTGGAATTTTTGACAAAGCTGGTATTGGATTTAAAAGCTCTCAAAAGCAAAAATTATACGAAATTTTTTTTATACCTCAAAATCAAGAGGATAGACCAAAATGTACATATTGCAAAAAAAATCTGGACATAACGTCAAAAACTGTCATGCCAAGAAAAGAGCTGACAAAATCAAGAAGGGATGTTCATTCTGTGGTAAGCATGGGCATCTTGACTCTACTTGCTATCACAAAAAGAAAATCCTTACAAGAAGAAAAACTAACCAACAAGGACCCAACACTATATGTGTACCTAAGTCACTTTTAAACTCTAACACAGGAACATCCTCTGATCATCAAAAGAAAGCTTTGGTTCTTGGGCAGTGGATGCTCAAGACATATGACAGGGGATAAAAATTGTTTTATCTCGTTGGTACAAATGGATGGAGGATCAGTCACTTTTAGAAACAACGATAAAGCTCTAATCAAATGAACAAGTATTATTGGAAAAAATAATTTTGCCAAAATTGTAAACGTTCAATATGTGGATGGTCTAAAACACAACTTGCTTAACATTAGCCAACTCTGTGATAGTGGTTTTGAAGTAATTTTTAAACCAACTCTATGTGAGGTTAAACACTCACTCTCAGGTAAAGTTTTCTCCTCTGGAATTAGAAGAAATAATTTGTATGAATTATATCTAGATGACTTGCCCATTGAAACTTGTTTTATTTCTATTGAAAAGGATAAATGGATTTGGCACAAAAGAGCTGGTCATAAAGCTTAAACACCATTTCTAAATTATCAAAATTAGAATTAGTTAGAGGTCTTCCAAAAATCAATTTTGAAAAAGACAAGATATGTGAAGCTTGTGCCAAAGGAAAACAAGTTAAAAACAGTTTTCATTCAAAACATATTGTTTCAACAAATCAACCTCTTAAACTTCTTCATATGGACCTCTTTGGTCCTATCAAAACTCCTAGTCTGAGTGGAATATGATATGGATTTGTAATGGTTGATGATTTCTCTCGATTTACTTGGGTTCTATTTTTGAAACATAAGGATGAAACATTTTGCAATTTTTGTAAGAAAATTCAAAATGAAAAAGGAATAAGAATTATCTATGTGAGAAGTGATCACGGAGGAGAATTTGAAAATGAATCTTTCAAGAACTTTTTTGATGAAAATGGAATATCACATAATTTTTCTTGTCGAAGAACTCCTCAACAAAATGGAGTTGTTGAAAGGAAAAATAGAACCCTAAAAGAAATGGCTAGAACAATTTTAAGTGAAGCAAACATTGAAAAATATTTTTGGGCTGAAGCAATAAACACAACCTGTTATGTTTCAAACCGAGTATCAATTAGAAAGATTTTGAACAAAACTCCATACGAGTTGTTGAAAGGCAGAAAACCAAATATTTCATACTTTCATATATTTGTATGTTATTATTACATATTAAACCATAAAGAAAATATGGGAAAGTTTGATCCAAAGTCTGATAAAGGCATCTTTTTAGGATACTCCACATTGTCAAAAGGCTATAGAATATATAACCTTAAGACTCAAAATGTGGAGGAATCCATGCATGTTATTTTTGATGAGTTTGATGACTTGTGTTTAGAAAAAATGGATACATATGAAGAACATGAGCATTTATCCTCTAACAAACAAGACTCAAATGAAGAGGACAATTCATTTATACCTGTTATTTCACACACACAAAAAAAAGGATGGAAGCTGGTAACTCATCATCCTCCTGACCAGATCATTAGAAATACGGCAGATGGAGTCAGGACCAGACAATCATTAAGAGGAAACTTAAATGTTATGGCTATGATATCTCAAGTTGAACCAAAAACAATTGATCAAGCAGTAGTTGACGAATCATGGGTGAACGCTATGATAAAGGAATTGTCACAATTTGAAAGAAACAAAGTATGGGATCTTGTTCCTAATCCTCAAGACAAAACCATCATTGGAACAAGATGGATCTTCAGAAATAAATTATATAAGGATGGAGAAGTCATCAGAAATAAAGCAAGACTAGTGGCACAAAGATACAATCAACAAGAGGGAATTGACTATGATGAAACATTTGCTCTATTTGCTAGGCTTGAGGCTATCAGAATACACCTCACGTATGCCACTCATAAAGGTATTAAGTTATTCCAAATGGATGTTAAAAGTTCCTTTTTGAATGGCTTCTTAAATGAGGAAGTATATGTTCACCAACCTCCTGGATTTGTAAGCAAGAAGAAGCCCAACCATGTGTTAAAACTCTTAAAGGCTCTCTATGGGTTAAAACAAGCTCCTTGAGCTTGGTATGAGAGGCTAAGTTCTTTCCTAAAAGAAAATGGATTCTCAAGAGGACAGATTGACACCACACTTTTCAAGAAAACTCTTGAAGAGGATCTACTAATTATCCAAATATTCGTTGAGGACATAATCTTTGGTTCTACAAATGAAAAGATGTGTGAAGACTTTTCTAACCTCATGCAAAGTGAATTTGAAATGAGCATGATGGGAGAGTTAAATTTTTTCCTTGGTTTACTGATAGCGTTTCAGCAAGTGTACTGAATCATTGCAAGTAATAATAAAACGGTAGTACCGAGTGTCGAACTCAAGGATTGCGTTTTACTATCGAGTTATATTTAATTACTAAAATTGAACAAAAAATTCCCAAATTGATTGAAGTAATATTTAAAATTAACAACAGTAATAAAATTGATCCTTTATAATGAGAAAAATGTCAGGGATGAGTTTCACTTTGAATCCAACCTTGGTGTCTAATTTGATCCTAGTTATTGAATTCCTTTATTGAATTATTACCGAATTCTCTTTATTATTCTTGCCCTAATGTCTTAGCGACAGAACCTTTAATTCCAAAGTAACCCCTAATTCCTTAGTAGATTTAAGATTAGAATTACGCCTTACCGTACAAAAATTCTCTTGTTAAACTATTTCCTTTGCAACTAATTTAATTGGTTTCATGACCTGCATCTATCCCCAGACTGCAAATTCATGAATTTCTCATCTCAAGCATTCGTAAAGTCCACTTCCGTTTCAAAATACGAATCGTAGAACATTTTAATGTTGATCAAGCAAAAAAAAGCATTAAGCATAGAGATGAGAAAAATAATTCAATAAACTCATTCATATAACTAGAAATCAAATCAGAAAAATAAGGGTTTCATCTTGTTACACTCATCCATAACAAATAGGTTTTAGTTACTCATGATAGAGGTATAAAAGATAGAGATTAGAGAAGAATTACAAGAAGGATTCATGAATGATTCTTGATAAAACTGCTCCAATGGTGTTAGAAATGGTCGTCTTTGAGTTTCTCTGATAGGGCACAAGTCTCCCCACTCCCCAATAGTCAAAAAGATACATAAAAAGTGATAAAAACGCGTTTTTATACGTTCTCCTGTGCGTCACGCGCTTCGGGTGCGCTTCAGGCGCGCTTCGGGTGCGCTTCAGGCGCGCTTCAAGCGTGAAATGACAGTAGTATCAGCGCGAAATGCGCTTCGGTCGTGCCTCGGGCGCGCTTCAAGCGCACAACATCTTCTGCCTGGCGTTTAGTGCATTTTTCTCCTATTTTGAATTCGAATTTGGTTTTGATGTCTTCATGAAAGTTGTAGCTATGGATCTTAGCTTTCATTTGCACTTGGTTTGACTCAAATTGAACATCTACAACTCCAGATATGGCTGCAATACTCCACATAGGTCATGTTGATTTCTCACCAAAATTCAGCACTGCACTAAAACAAAGAAACAACGCAAAATTACGAAAAATATCTACTTAATCAAGGAAATAAGAACATAAATATTTCATTAAATCAAAGAACTAAAATCAACAAAATATATCAAATGACTCCTTAAATTAACTAATGAATAAAAAATAAATAAGACTAAAAACAATGAAAACTATGCATATGATGAAGAGTCATCATTTACAAATCAAACAATTAGAAACCGACATCTTTATCTTTCAAGAAAAATACACCAAAGATCTTCTAGAAAAATACAACATGGATACAGCAAAAATTATGGGTTACCCCTATGCACCAATCCTCAATATTACATAAAGATGATGAAGGAAATCCCATATCTGAAAATGATTATAGAGGAATGATTGGATCTTTATTATACTTAACAACTAGCAGACCTGACATAGTATTTGCAGTTGGTCTATGTGTCAGGTTCCAATCATCACCAAAAGAATCACACCTTACTGCTGTAAAAAAAGTATTTAGATATCTAGCTGGGACAACTAATCTTGGTCTATGGTATAAAAAATGTCAAAATCTTGATCTTACAGCATAATGCGATGCTAACTATGTGGGAGACAAAGTGGAAAGAAAGAGTACAAGTGGAGCTTGTCAATTTCTTGGTAAATCTCTCATAAGTTGGTCATGCAAGAAACAAAACACCATTGCCTTATCAACTACTGAGGCTGAGTATGTCTCAGCTGTACAATGATGTTCTCAAATGCTATGGGTAAAAAATCAACTTGAAGATTATTATTAAGGTACGTAAAAATACCCATCCTCTGTGACGATACTAGTGCAATAAATCTTTCAAAAAATCCCATACAACATTCTAGATCAAAACATATTGAAATTAAACATCACTTCATACAAAATCGTGTTCAAAAAGAGGATATAGAATTAATTTTTATTGAAACTGAAAACCAACTAACTGATATTTTCACTAAACCTCTCTAGGAGGATCGTTTCAAAAATATTTTAGATAAACTCTCTATCGCCATAATGTTAAAATTAAAATAAATTTTTTTGGTCAGAAATCATACTCCCTCCAATTGAGGATCAAACCAGAAACAAAAACGTCCTCCTCTAAAGTTTGAGGATGGATAAACTGGGATGCGCTTTCATCCTCTGCTCTGGAAAACCAAAACGTCTGACACGCTCCTTCATGCTTGCATGTTTGTCTTTGCTGCACGCTTTCCACCATTGATTTCCCTTCCTAGTTGCCACCTCCTCGTTACCTAACATGTAATAACTGCAAAAAAAAAAAAAAATGACTAGTTTTTATTATCCCCGTAATTGCCCTAGCCTCTCATGATTACATACTAATTCCTCTCTCTCCCTCTAACGATTACTTAAATCAAAATACTCAAACTTTCAAAATTCAAAAGTCATTCAGAACTTCCTCTTCATATCAGAAACGAAATCAAAACTACCATTCTCTACACTTGCAAAACACCCCTTAAACAAAATTTGAAACATGGCTAGAACAAAACTCTCTACAAAACGTAAAATGCCAGCAAACTCTCCAGATAGATTGAATGAAGGATACTCAAGCGATGAGTATCAATCTCGAGAAGAAGAAATTTCCCCAGTCATCATCCAACCCGAACCTGTAAGCATCGTCCATCTTCCACTATACTCAGCAACTCCTTTTGTCCTCACCTCTCCTCCTCCTCATCTCACGCCCTCACAACCAAAGAAGGCCTCGTCGTCCAAAACCTCTTCTTCTGCTCCTACCAGACGCTCCTCCAGAATAATGTATGGAATTATCTCCTCTAAGAAACCAATTCGAGATGATAATATTCATGTTGTTGACTTTGATGACTCAGAAACCACCTAATCTGAAATCTCCAAACCCAAAACTCATTCTCTCAAAACATCTCCAAAACCAGTCTCCTCTAAAACCAAACCTCGTGTTGTCTCATCCAAAAACACCACAAAAATTCCACTATTTGAAACCAAAGTATTGGAAACTAGATATGTTGAAAAATGACAAGACAAGTCCGTGGTAAACGGAAAAACTATAGACGTTGAAGACCTGAAGAAATGAGGGTTTAACGTTGAAGAAATTTTGGACCAACTTGGTTGGACCTCATTTCTGCTTATTAACGAACCACAATACCCAACACTAGTAAAAGCTTTTTATGCCGCTGCCAATGTCTCCAAAGGTGATACCTGAATCATCATCATCCTCAAAGGAGTACATCTAGAGATTACTCCCACTTCCTTATGTCAAATCCTGGATATCCGTGATGAAGGATCACACATCTTCACTGAGGCCTGGTACTCTCAGTGTAAAATTTCTCGAACCACTGTTTTCAACAAAATTCTCACCAATCCTCCAAAACCAAAGGTTGCCTCCAACCTCCTCCCCATGTGTAGAGTTCTCCACAATATCTACGTTCGTTCTATTGTTCCAAGAGCTGGCAGTTTTGAAAAGGTCACTGAGCTTGACCTCTTAATCATTCATCATCTTATCTCAGAAACTGCTCTTCACCTGGGTAATATTATCTTTTTCTTTATGATGAATACTGCTAGGCTCGGCAGGTTAGCCCCTATGGAATGATCCTGGCAAAAAATTTCAAGTTTTTTAAAGTTCCCTTAGAGGATGAACAATCCGTGTATTTAAACAACATTTTACCTCAAGAAATGTTAATCAAATAAGGCTGAACCCTACTGATAAGCCTTCTCACAAAAAGGATTCCACCAAAACTATCTCTTTGTTCATTCCAACAAAGAAAAGGTCTTCTGCCACTCAGACATCACCAAAGAAAAAAAATTCAAAAAACCACTCACAAATCTTCAAAGCCATCAACAACTCATCCTCCATATGGGGATGCCTTCATAAACCCAATACAAGAGCAGAGAACTCTTGAGGATCCCATTCCTATTTCACCTCCTCAATCAGCTGACCATGTATCTCCAAAAACCCAGAAGATTATCCTCCTACTGAGGACATTCTGGAGGACACTCCTCCCTAACTCATGGAGGATAGAGAAGAACTTTATTATGATATGAACTTTACTCATCACCAATTCTCACCTCCTAGAGCACCTTAAGCTGCAGAAGAAAGGGAACCATCTCAAAATCTCAAAGATACATTCCTATTTCCACGGTATCCACCAGTAAGTCCATCTCAAAATCCTCAAATGTCCTGAACCATGTCAAAATTTTCTCCATCCCCTCAAAAGGTTGGTCTTGCTGCTGATGTTCCTCCTGTTATTTCTGTCTCTCCTCCATTGGTCGATCCCTTAGTCCCATCACCAACTTACAATGAACCTTCCAATGAGGTTACTGGTCGTTTTAGCTCTATTGATTCATTTCTAGCAAAAACAAGGGATAACTCGTCTCAAGCCAAAGGTGTCAGCTCCCAGAACAAAAGTGCAAGCGTAAATGCTATGCCACAGGACCAACGTCGCCATATGTCTGATAGGAGGACAGAAGCCAAATGCAATAAAAAATAACTAAGGCTTCTGAAAAAGATAAGAAAAGATCAAAAGAAACTCTTTACGAGTTTCACATCTTTTCAACAAACCATGACTCAGTTTGGCCTTCTTTTGGAATGGGTCATTAAACACCTCATAACCACCATTGCTCTTGGAGACCATCCATCTGTGCTCCCAGCCCAACCTCCACCTGCAGATCTACCTCGTCCATCTACCTCATCCTCTTCTGACGACTCCTCCCATCTAAGTAGTTGAGAGGATCGTTCCACTTTTTTGATGGTTGACAAATTCAGGGGGAGTATGAATATGACAACAAATTGTCAACTTTTTGTACAAGACGATACTTTTTGAAACTTTACATTTCAATCCTCTTTTCATTATGCTAATTATTATGTATTTTTTTTTTTGAACCATCTTTTTGTAATCACTGCTTCCAAGAAATGAAGTCACATTTTGGTTCAAATTAGTTATCTCAAAAACATTTAGGCATATGTTGAGGGGGAGTAATTTTTTTTTCAAAAAAATTACACATATGATTAAGGGGGAGCATAATCATTACATCACATAATTTCTTATATTAAAATCATAATCTAAAGAATTTTGTCATCATCAAAAAGGGGGAGATTGTTGAGACAAAATCTCTCTAAATTGTTTTAATGATAACAAAATTATTTTAAAGATTATGATTATGCTTATTATCGAATATGTGCTCTTGAGTGTATCTAAATTAGAAAACAGATTACTCATCACATTGATCAAAAGAAGTGTATTTGACACAATCTGACATGTCCTCTAAGCTAGAGGATAAACAAGTAGAGGATAAACCTTCAACCTCTAAGATAGAGGATATTCAATATCACAGAAAAGATGAATTCACGACAAACTAAAATGAAGATAAGTTTGTACCTGAAAATTGACAGTAAAAAGCGAAACAAATCAAGAGGATCCAAGACAGAGGATGAACAAATGAAAGGATGAACTTCGTGTGTCATTTATCCTCTTACATAGGGAATGTCAAAAAGTACCATAGTACGAAAAAGTGTTGTACTTGACAAGAAAGGCAAGACACTACAGCTCTTGAAAAAGGAAAAAGCCAAAAGTACAAGTCATGTCCTAACTTATGGAAAGATCAAGCCTCCTATATGAGGACGAACTGCAAACTCATCCTCCTAAGCTCTTGCACTACAAGGGTAGTTGAATGACACTTTTGTAAATCAGATTAATGACCATGGACATTTAAACAAATCTCTAACGGTCACTTTACATTTTTTCTCATGGATGGAGCTTCATAAGCTCTATAAAAGGAAGAGAATTCTTCATCATTAAACACAACTACTCATATAAAAGAGAAATACTCAAAGCTAAGAAGAGCAATCTCATCCTCTCTTTGCACTTTCTATAGTCTTTAACTATATCCTTTAGAGCATCCTCTTAGAAAGTTTTGCAAAAGAGAAAGAATCATACTCTCATCACAAATCACTAAATCTGTATATTCCAAGTTCTTATAAACTTGGCAATAGTTGTAAATCAAAAAGAAAAATAGTGTAAGCCTGGTGAGGCTGGAAAACAAACACAGAAAAGAAAAGATCGCGTTAGAGGACAAGTCATTTTGAGCTATAGTGAAACTCACAAGTTTGTGAAGAATTGGACGTAACCTATTTTTGGTGAACCACTATAAATTTACGTGTGTCCTCTTTACATGCTTTAGTTTTTCTATTCGTACATTCATCCTCATATAAATTACAATTCATCCTCTCACAGAGGATACAAATTTAAAACAATCCACTAGAAATTTTAAAACAAAAATATATCTATTCAACTCCCCTTCTAATGAAATTTCAGTTACTTCATCTAGTGTTTGATGAAACAACATAATATGATAAGTTAATCCTAAAACTTATCATATTTTGCATCTTTAGTTAAAATTTTGATCATAAATATGAGTTGGGTCAGAATCTAAAAAGATAGGATAAGAAAATAATTTTATGATTGTCACCTATTAAATATATTTTAAAATATAAAAATTAAAATATAATAAAACATAAATAAAAACAAAAAAATAATTTGATATTAAAATAAAAATATGTATATTTTATCACAAGGGTAATTATGTAATTTATATTATTTAAAAATTAAGAAACCCATTGGATTATAATATTCAAAAATAAAAATATTATTCAAAATTACAAAAATATGAGTATTAATTAAATTTGTTTAACACATTAAGTATAAATTTTTGTGCCGGTACTCTTGTCATTTACATATAATATATATTTTTATTTAGTTACTCATTATTTTTTTTAAAATAAATTTATTTATTTAGTAGTTTCAATAGATTTTTTTAAATTTTTAATTACTAATTTAATGTTTTAGTATTTTTTGTTAATTAATAAAATTTACAATTATTATAAATTAATTTGAAAAAAAGTATGTAATTAAATAATACTATTATATTTGTTATCATGTATGCACGAAACACATGACAAGATAAACGTTTATCTTATCGCTATCATGGTCCCGTTTGTTTAAGTTTTTCATAAAAATTATTTTTAAAGTATTTCATCTTTTTGTTATAATTTTTTTAAAAGAGAACTAAAAATAAAAGCTTTATACGAGAAATTGGTTTGAATAACTTCTCGTAAAAACTCATTTTAGGTATTTCATCATTTGTTACAACTTTTTTTAGATACTAAAATTTTAAAAATGACTTAAAATGAGAAACTATTTTGAGTATGTTATCATAAATATCATTTTTGAGATGTATCTTTTTTTTATATATACAAAAAAAATGATTTTTATTATGTTGAAATTTTTAAGAATAAATATCTAAGTTATTGAATGTGAAAATTATTTTTTATAATCAATAACAATTGAGTTTAAAATAATTTATACTATTCGAATAAATTCTCATAAAAATCACTTTTAAAAATATGAAGTTAAAACCACTTTTCATTTAATCTATAACAATCGGGACTCCATATCCTATGGTATTCTACACTCTATCATACTATGTCTCTATCAAACTTTTTTTGGAGTCAAATACACATAAGAGAATAATTATAGATAGCAAGGGTAATTGATTATTGGGCCTGAACCCAAGACTGAAAGTGTAGGTTTGGAGTAAGAAAACTTTATAAGTCCATTTAAAATGTGTATTTTAGAAGTGATTTAACTTATCACTTATAAGAAGAGACTGAAAGTATCAAAAGTCCATAAATTTTAACTTATTAATTAAAATGTGTATTTTAGATGTCGAGTTTGACCAATTAAAACACATATTTTTATATATGTGAAAATATAGAAGATGAAAAAAAAAATACCTTAGAACAGTTTAATTAATACTTAAAACAATTCTATTCTCAATATTAACAATTCATTTTATTTTCCAAATCCTTTTCTAATTGGGTAATATTTTTGAGTGAAAACTTGTTGGTGACTTTTTACTAAACCAGAAAACCCGATCTTTGAGTCTCAAGTGGCGGTAACCGCCGACAATGGCGGCCACGCCACCTCCTCCGTCATTCTCGGCAACTTCAAACAAATATCTCAAACCCTCTCACTCTCTTCTTCTCTCCTCCAAAAACATAAACAAAATCACTCTCCGTTCCAATTTTACTCCAAGGTGCGAAATCAGAAGCTTCGAGAATCATCGTAATTGGACAATTGAACACGTATCCAACATGAACAGAGATTCTATTCTCAACAACAACAACAACAATTCTTCTTCTCTTTCACCTTCTTCGTTGGTCTCTGCTTCTTCTTCTCTTTCTCAACTCCCTATGAAGAATGCTAAAAAGGTTGTTCTTTTCTACTGTGCCGAAACCAAATCCCTAGCTGAGAAAATTGCCGCTGATTCTGATGCAATTGAACTTCGTTCCATCTCTTGGGGGTTCGTTCATTTTTCTTACTACTTCTTATTCGCACTGCTGATTTTTATTTTTGTTTCAGTTTTTATCAATGTGGTTGTCTATTTACGTTTTCCATCAATTTGGTTTGTCCCATTTTGCTAATTTTCTCTCCCTTGATTGAATTGGCATTGTTTGGGTTAAAAGTTTGGAACTTGGTTGGAAGTACCAATTATAGTAGGGTTCTTCCGCTATGAGCCGAATATATATATTTGGGATCCGTTGGTAACAAGTCTTTCTGATAGTTTAACTGATAGCATATAGGAGATAAGCTAGCAAATGGAGTTTGAAATGTAGCATATAACAGAGAAGTTATCTTATGGTGGATAATGTATAATTTAGCTGATTGAAGATAGGAGATGAACTAGCAAATTGAGTTTGAAGTGGTTAGTGAGGTTAGTCGTTAAGCTGATTGCTAAATATAAAATTTGATAAAAAATACTTTTAATTAATATTTAACTTTTGTTCAATTAAGATAATAGGGTAAAAATAAGAGAAAAAAATGATACGGTATTAACTATAGGTCAAAAGCTACTTGAAATAACATCTCAAAAAATACTGTAAGCTAGTAAGAAAACAATAGAAGGACCATTACCAAGCACAAGCAGCTCTGCTCTACTTTGATCATATAAACTTATATGCTATAAGTTGTATGCCTTGCCAAACTGAGTGTTGGAACTGTTGATTTTATTTTTTAAGATGCCACTTTATGAGTAACCTTGATGCCTAAGGTTTATTCAAATGCTGTTGTTATGGTACATTGGTTCGGGTTGTTTTTATTTTTCCTAGCTTGTTTTTGAGTATATTTTTTTTTATGGTTTCACTGAAATGCTCTATGCAATTGAAAACTTCAGAAAGTTTCCTGATGGCTTCCCCAACATTTTCATTCCCAATGCTCAAGGAATTCGTGGACAGCATGTGGCTTTTTTGGCCTCGTTCAGTTCTCCAGCAGTGATTTTTGAGCAGATTCCTGTCATTTATGCATTGCCAAAACTGTTTGTTTCCTCATTTACACTCGTGCTTCCTTTTTTCCCAACCGGAACTTCTGAAAGAATGGAAGATGAAGGGGATATTGCCACCGCTTTTACTTTGGCCAGGCTTTTGTCGAACATACCGATTTCTAGAGGAGGACCAACAAGTTTGGTCACATTTGACATTCATGCCTTGCAGGTGTATTATTGGTAGTAGAATTGCTTTCTACAAATTGTTCTAGGTGTGTGTTTGGTGAATGCTTGTCATTTGTGATTTTTAATGAAATAGATTTCTTAAAATTGATTTAAGTTTGAATGAAATAGTTTTCATAAACTTCATGTAAATTTTTTATCCTAACACAAACTACGTTTTATCATTGCTAGTCAAGCCGAGGTTCGGACTCAAAATCAATTTTATTCAACAAAACAAATGTCTGTATTGTTTTTTTTCCAAAAATCAACGCTGATAGTTTCTCCGTGAAACCAAACACACACTTTGTTGGTCCATATATTTTTCTTTGTCTCCTGAAATTCCTGCTCATAATTATTTGATAATTTGTTTTAATTCAGGAGAGGTTCTACTTTGGTGATAACATTTTACCATGCTTTGAGAGTGGCATACCATTGCTTAAAAGAAGGCTCCAAGATCTGCCTGATTCTGACAATGTGAGATTTTCACTTATACTTAATTCTTCTCTTTGTTTTATTTTGTTCATCTTTTTAATAAACTGTTCTGATTTTTCCTTGTCTGCTTGTGGTCATGTAAATTACTCTGATCTTTTTAATTTGCTTCAATCAGCTTAACAAATATCCTGTTGTTTTAAATCTTGATAAATCTTCTATTGTTTCAAACTTGAACTGTATTATGTTTATATTTTATAGATTTTAATTGAAAAAGTGGATGAGAATTATTGTTTTCAAACTATCTCATATTCAACGAAAAGTCATGCTTTTTTGTTTCAGATATCGATTGCTTTTCCTGATGACGGTGCTTGGAAACGATTTCATAAACAATTGCAGCATTTTCCAACGGTATGGTATATTGTTAATCTAACCATGTTTCTCAAATTTAGTAAAAGTCATAAATATTACACTAGTACTAGTCTACAAGCTACTACTGTGAAAATGTATTAACCTGCAGCAACTGTTCTGTCTGTTAGCACTTACCCAATGCATATATGCAGGTAGTTTGCGCAAAAGTTCGGGAAGGAGATAAACGGATAGTTCGAATTAAGGAGGGAAACCCTAAGGGTCGCCATATTGTGATTGTCGATGATTTGGTTCAGTCAGGTGGAACCCTGATAGAATGCCAGGTATGAAAAATTGATGTTTGTGAATTCGACGATTTGTACATGAGATAAAAATTGGAAATATGATGTTTTATTTATTATAGCAAAGGCGCTTCCTATTTTTTCTTGGTAACTTGTAAATTTTTCATTCTTCAGAAAGTTTTGGCAGCTCATGGAGCAGCTAAGATAAGTGCTTATGTGACTCATGGAATTTTTCCAAATAAATCATGGGAACGCTTTGGGCACGATAATGGCGGTATTGCTTGCTCTCCTTTGCTCATTAAGCCATTTTGATTGCCTCTGAAGGAAAATAATTTCATCTGAAATATTTATTAATTAATTACACTAATTCATCGATTTATCAATATTAAATTAATAAAATATGTTAACCTGTTTTCTTACATTATTTTGATTTAAAGTTTAATTTCTATACACTATCAGAGTAAAAAGTTTTATATTGTCTCAAAATCACAATCAATTATAAGTATCACTTTAGAAGTAGTTACAATTATAATCAAACATTATTAATGATCAGACAGTTATGATTGATTGACAGTGTAAAAAGTCTGTGCATATAAATCAATAAAATCTCATTCCGTAAGTTTACACTTTCGCCTCTCACACTCAGTAATTTATGATTTTCCATGCACAGGACATCCAGAAACTGCATTCACATACTTCTGGATAACAGACTCATGCCCCTTAACAGTGAAGGAGGTGATGCATAGGCCACCATTTGAGGTTCTCAGCCTAGCAAGCTCTATATCAGCCAGTCTCCAAATCTGATATTGTAATTTTCATCTTATTCTCAAAATGAAATGGACACAAGAAGAGACATAGTTAAGGTTATTAGTAGAAATAATAATAGTGATAATAAGAGTTGAGCTCTTTTGGTTTGCGGCTTATGGTACCTAGAACTTGCAAGGGAACTTATATTGGCTTATTCTTGTTGCTATGTTCTCTCCCCAACTTTATCATGAAATTTTCTAATAAAAAAAGAAAAATTATTGGTAGTAATGTTGTGGTGTTTGATTCTTTATAGATTTAGATTATGTGTAGTCACCTATTTCTATCTTTCTTTTGGTTAGATTTAAAACCACTTTAGAATATTTGTTCTATATTACTTGCTGCAAAATCCAAATACTAGAAGAAAAAAAAATTCCAAAACAAAATCATACAAGAAATCATCCATCGTTACATCACACTATCATGACAAAAAAGAAAAACAAATTGAGCCAAACATTACAACTTTCACATAGTTATGTTAATTAAACAACACACATTGAATTAATTAGTGGACCTACAAGTCTTCCTCACTTCACCATCAGTCCCAGTTGAAACATTCAAAGAACTCAACTTAACCATAACCTCAGCAAACCTCTTTTGCCACAAACCATCATCACCAGCCATCTGTTGAACAACAGGAATTGTCCTAGAATCATTAAGCAAATGAGCATCGGTTATCAAAACCGTCTTGTTTCTTGTTATCATATTCTTGTAAAACAAGTTATCGAGCACAGTTGGCGTCTCATCGAAATTCACTGGAGGGTTTCTAAACTGCGGTGTCCCAGGGTTCTGACATATCTGCTGAAACTCATTAACCACTGGAGTTGGAAGCGTAGGGTCAGGTTTTCTTGTGTTAGCATAATTGTAAATTCTTTCCATGAAAACATCACAATGAGCTGAACCAACTGAATGAGCACCAAGTAAGATAACCATTTCCTCAATTGTGAAACCTTTTTTTACAAAAAGTTCAACCATTTTTTCCATTGACCAATTAGGCATTGGAAGGTTGCCGTCTTCGGCGACCGATGCGAGGGAATAGATCGAATCTCTACGACCTCCGAGGGCGGGTCTACGAGGTAAGCCAGCAATGGCCATTGCTTCGTTGACTGAAAATGCTAATGTATCTGAGCATGACACTGTTCCTGGACATTGTTCTTCTAGCTTGGATTTTATGTCATCAATTATATCAGCACCTTTGAGGAGTTGACCATTGAACATTGAACTTTTTTCTACTTTGTCTCCTGTTGGTGAGTAGTCTAGCAAGATTGATGCATCACATCCCTATATTTTGATGAGTTTCTTAGAACATAGATCATAGTTTGGTTTGAAAAAATTAATTATTTTTTTGACATTTTCTAATAGTTTTAATAGGATTTCACTTTTCAATGTAAACATATAAAAGAAGAAATAAGTAAAATTAGTTAAAATATTTTTTGTTTAAATGTGCTTTTAATCCATATAAACATACCATTTTTTTCACGGATTAAAAAGATATTTAAATTTATATTATTTTAATAATACCATTGAAACATTTTTTCATAAATTTCTTTTTATCAATCTCTATTTTATTTATTTATTTCTAATATACTTAGTTTTTTTTGGATTTGAATTATGTGAAGTTAAGAATTGACACATTTAACCAAATTTTACAATCTGACATATCAAATCAACCTCTAAAAATTCACATTTTGATTTTGAAAAATAAAATATAAAATACACGGTCAAAATATGACAAATTAAATTATTTGATTGAAGAGTATGTGACCATCATATTTAATTAATTGTTACATCATAATTTATTTGTCATGACTAATTTAAGAGATATAATAAAAAAGAAAAAAAATGGATGGAATTTAGAAAAGCTTACAACAACGAAGCAATCATGAAATTGAAGACGAATGAGGTTAGCAATTGCATTTGGATTTGTCTTAGTAATCTCAGCAAGAGCACCAGCCACAATATTTTCAGCATTGGGACAACTGTCCTTGTAGAACCCTACCCTAAGGTTACCATTATCTTGATTTTTATCTCGGTTTCCTTCGTTATCTTGTGGTGGTTGTTGTTGATCATAATCATTTGGATATCCAAATCCAAATCCAATTGGAAGAGCCATTGAAGAAACGAAAACCAAGTCGAATAAAAAAATGGTCACAAGTATAATACTTGCCATTTTCATTTTTTCAACAAAAATAAAATAAAATGTTGAAATGGGTGTGTGGGGGGGGTACAAGTTTACACCAAAGAAAAACAAAGGAACAATGACCTTTTATAACCAAATGAGTTTGAAAAATTTAGTTTGTTATTATGGACATATTGTTGATAATAGTTTTTTGTTTGTTTGATTCATGAAGTAGCCATAGATAGCTCTAAGAAAAGTTAAATTTGGTTTGAGCATGCATATGTGCAATGTTTACACATGTTGTGCTCTATATATAGTTAGCGTTTAATTTTATTGGTTGTTTGCTTATCCGTTAGAATAGGAAGTTAAGGCCAACTTTAGGGACTCATGCACCTTTGAGCTTTCTTAACCAATATTTTTTTGTTAATTTTTTTCCTTCTACTTAAGCATCTTGACAAATATATATAGTTTGTTAAATGGAAAGTCTCTCTCCACCGTTTTTATCATAATTTGTATTTAGTTCATTTATGTGTCACTCATCTAAAAACTTGATATGAGATGTTTATTGACCATGTCTCAAGCACCATCCACATTTTTCATATTAGTCAGTCCTAGGTGATACATGCTACTATATAGCTTATGTTCGGTTCGTTTTTGAAGCATACTAAATTGGGAGAAGTTCAACTTTAATTTGATACAATTTGTATGTTTAGTCGATTGTAGAATCGACAAATGTTATTGAAAACCAACACATGTCTCTTTAGAATATTTTGTTTTCACTCACATATTTTATAAGAATTTTTTTTAAATGTCACTCACATTTATTCTAAGTGAATTATACTTAAACTATAAAATATTTATGTCAAAAGCTCTCAAAAATAATGTGCATGTTGTTAGTATAAGTCATAATAACGTGCATTTTGTTGATAAAAAAAATAATGTGCATTTTGTTTGTACAAGTCATACTAGTAATTTCTTTTTAGCCATCCTTAATTATTTATTCTCATACTTTCATGATACGAGTCATTTTTGTTCAATATTTTATTTAATTCATTTATGTGTCATTTTGAAGGAAGCTTCACATGAGCCCTTTGTTGACCATATTGAAGGTGCAAATATGAGAAGGGGGTCGAATTGTGTTTGACAAAGTTGATAATTTTTTACTAATTTGATGAAGGTTGGTTGGTTTTTATGAATTACTTAGATAGGAAGCAATCGGATTCAGAAGCAGCAAATAATGAAAGCATAATAATTTGACACATATGTTTATCCTGGTTCACTACTAACTTGGCTACATCCAGTCCCCTCATTCAGAAAGCTTTAATCCACTAATTCAAATACCTTGAATTACAAAGCACCTAAACCTCCAAGCCAGTCTTCCCTAACAGCCTGACAACTCCAGACTTTTGAGGAACAAACCACCTTGACCCTACAAGCCAAGTCTTCTCATAACAACCTGACAACTCCAGATGGAAGAAGGAACTAAACCACTATCGGGTTGGATATAGAAGTTTGGAACTTTAAGTGTTTGCTTCTAACAAAGCTGATAATAATAATAACTCTCACACTCTAAGAAAAGAACACTTCAGAAAATATTTCTAACCTGAACAAGTGTTTCTCTCTTTGAACTCTAAGTTGAATTTGGAATTTTGAGCTTGAGTTCTTCTACTATTTTCTGCTTTTCGATGATTTTCTTCTTCAACTATGAGTATCTATTTATTGTTAAAATTTGGGCTTCAATTTAGTTCTTGTTTAATTCTGAATTATATCTTGCTTAGATTGAGTTTGTAAATTATTCAGATTGATTCTGTTTGTATATTGTGGTACATAAATCTTGATCGAATCTTCTTTTCAACTTGGTCAAAGATTTTCTTCAATTATAAATATGAATCAAATCTTATTTTAGATTTTCACCAATTATAAATTTGAATAAAATCTTATTTTAGACTTTCTTCAATTATAAATTTGAATCAAATCTTCTTTTAGATTTTCTTCAAAAACATGAATCTTCTTTCATACTCTCTGAAGTCAAATATACTGTTTTCATAAAATACTTTTGTTATCATCAAAATTCTAAGTATAAAATCAACTTGGTTCCAACACATACATCAAACACCAATGACACTATTTGTCTTTATCAATCCTTGTGTCACACCAAGAGGATAGCCAACTACAAATAAATCATAGGCTTTCACGAAACCAACTTCTATAGGTTAACACCTATTAGGGATACTGCGATACATAGGGTTGTACATGGTCGAGTTTTGCTGAACCCAAGACCCAACCCAATGATACATGGTCGAGATGAGTCTATAGAAAAAACCGATTATCTACTATTAGTTTAGGTTCACTAGACTGATTTTTGTGTTGAACTGAGTCAGTTTTAGATCTGAAATGGCCAAAAAAGATATTTTTATTGCGTATAATTCCATTTTTTTATGGGAGTTGATAACTTACATCCACTTATTTTTTAGAAGGAGTATTTTAGCAACATACACTTTCAAGTATATTTAACCATTTTTAGTTATAACTTGCTAATGTCTTTGTGTCATAATCAATAAAATTTAATTTGGTATAAGTTTAATTACTTCAATTTTTTCATTTTTTTATTGATAGATGTCTCTCTGTCAATATTTTACAACATAACATATATAATCAATAAAATTTAATTTGGCGTCAATTTCATATGCAAAACTATTAATACTACTTTATATAATTTTATAATTAAATTTTTTATAATATGTATAAATAAAAACTTTTCGTCTATTTGATTTCGAGCTTCATTCATGACCATACATCATTGTAAGTTTCTTTAGTCAATTGGAAGTTTAGATCAATATCATGACAAACTCACAACTATAATACGAAGAGAAATGCATAAAATGATCTAGTCTAAATTTTAGATCACATACTTCAACTTTTATTAACATACATTTGATTATAAATAATGTCGAGGGAAGTACATACATATAATAACATACAAACATGATCAACAAACATGATCAATTAGTTACTAACTTTGAGCTAGGGTTAAAAACTAAAGAACTCTAGCTCAAACTCAAGCGAAGGAAAAAAATATTAACATAGTAACTAATTATTACCTTTGACGGTTTAAAAGAAGATATTGTTTGACAAAAATAGCGTATAGCAGATAAGTTAGTTGATAGCAGATAAATTTATAGCACAAATAACGAATAAATTGTTTGATAGATGATAATCGATAAACTAACTGATTTTATTTAAAATATTTGATAAAATTAGCAGTTGAGTTAACTTTAAACTATATGATGACGTAAAATAAATATTTTTAATTAATATTGATAAAAATTTCAATTAAGGCAATAAGGGTAAAAGTAAAAGCAAAGATGAAAAAGTAAGTTATAAGTTTCAAAACTACTTCAAATAACTTATACAAAAATATTATAAACTTAAAAAAAAAACTATACACTCATGTGAAAACACTAATCAAACAAAAAACAAGACTATTAACTTAATTGCTTATCTCTAATACTCTTGTTTTCTAATCTTGGCAAAGAGACCTTATCAAACATTTGTTGGCACGAGAGAGGTTTGAGAAACGCGGAAACTTTCGATCATTAGCAACAATTGGTTTCTAACAATAGAAAACAGAACCGTAGGTGTTATACCAAATAAAAATAATCGGTAGGGATCACAAGATAACTCGCACTCGCGGATTTAGGCGGAAAAAATCCATTTTAATTGGATGCGGGTGTAGGTGATTTTTCCTAAAATTAAAATTCAGGTACAGGAACGGATTTGGGTGTGATGATATCTACCCGCACCCAAATCCGCCCAGCAAATAATATTATAGTAATTTATAAATTTTCTATACATACATATTGAATATACTTAATATTTTTTTAAATATTAAAAATTATAATTTATTTCTATAGAAAATATTTTTTTTTTAATTTTATTATTGTTTAATAATAATTATTTTATTATATTAATTATAATAGATATTATTTTTAAATTTATAATTTTATATATATGAATGGGTGTGAGTGTGAACAGAGAAACCCGAACTCCGTTGTAGGTGAAGATAAACTTTTTTTTATTTTACGAGAATAATCGTATAACTTAATCACCATACTTTAGTACGAAGACACATCAATAACTATATATCAAATTTATTCTTTTGAGTGTTATATATATTGCTAAAATTTCAATTCTCGCTATATTTAATGTTTTTATTTGTTATTAACGCTTCAAATGCATTGACATGAAAAATATCATTTAAGATAACCCTACGATTACATAAACTCATTTTTGCCCCACAACTATCACGTCCGGATATTTAAACAATAAATACATACCGTATTAGATAGATATTTGATACTGATATTCATAGATATTTGATATTGATATTTCATACATATTTGCGAATGCGTATCCTACGAAAATCAAAGAAATAAAAAACGTGAAATTTTTTTTTGAAACATCAATAGAAATATACATGATCTACTTTAAAATGTTACTATTCTTAAATTGAAAAAATTATCTCTTGTTAAATGAGACTTAAAAACTTTATTTTTTTAATAGATGATGATGCTGAATAAAGAGACAATTAAAAGTATTTTTAAATTGTTAACTATTAAATAAAACCAATATTTATTTAAATTCTTTTAACGATAATATTATTGATACATTATAATTATATATTTATTAAAAATTGTAATATATTTGAATAAACAAGTATTTTACGTGTATATAATTTGTTAATAAATTTTTTGCTAGCGTATCGCATAGTAAATTTAATTTTTTTTACATATCTACATATTTTTATTGTATCGTATCTACACCTGTACTACGTAACGTGACTTCATAGTCCCATGTGTTTATGCAATGTATCTACAATGAAGTGAAATTGAATATGTTAAGTATATGAACAGAGTAATTACAAGAGCTTGATTTTATATATCTAAGAGCTCAAATCCCGTCTAGAATAATTGTTTTTTTTTTTTAATAAAAGAAACAATTCAATTCAGGGATAAATGGAAAAGAATAGCTACAGTAAGGTTGACCAGTGGTGGCACCGTAATGTTCTAACTTTTTTATTTGATGGAACTATTAAATTATTATAGCTTTTGTTTTCAACTTTGTTTCATTTGGCCATTATTGCCGTCGGAGATCCCACAAAAGATGCCCCTTCCTTACAGACAAGTAACATAGGCACCAAATAATTTTATTATAATAGTCACCATCTTCACCATAATTTGTATTATCATGCTAAGGTCCAACATCACGTGAAATTTAATATTGTAAAAAATCACAATTAAATACAATCTTAATTACAATCATAGATACATAAAAAAAACATTGATGTCACAATCTAAATCGTTGTCACAAACCATTTTTTATAAAAGTTTTCTAAGTTAATAACTATTTGAAAGTCTATAAGAAAAAGGGTCACTTAGTTATATAAATAATAATCTAGGTGACTTTGTGATGTTTATGTTTCTTGAAAAAAGCTACAACCATATATGATGACAAATGCAAGGATTAATCAATGCAATTTGAAATTGAAACTAGTCTTTTTTCTTCACTAGGGAAGGAATTTCATATATGATAAAAAGTTCAAAACTATGTCTTATCTAACTCAAATTCTTTCACTTTTCCTCATTCTTCTAGCATCTTCACTACTAAGTGTGTTTTCAATTGAAGTTTCAATCAAAAACACATACATGGAACCTTTTAAATGTTCTACAAAAATAAGAACATGCAATGCTTCACTCTACCACATAAACTACGATCACAAGATAGAACAAATAGCCCATTTTTACTCTATTGATGTTTCACAAATCAAACCCATAATTCGTAGCACTAAACAAGATTACCTAGTAAAAGTGCCTTGTTCTTGCAAAAACATCAATGACCTTAGTGGATATTTCTATGAAACAAACTACATGGTTAGTCCTAATGAAAGTTTTGTGGATGTTAACAATCTTGTTTATAGTGGTCAAGCTTGGCAAATCAACGAAGATTTGGTTCCAAATGAGAATGTAACAATAAATATTCCTTGTGGTTGTTCGGAATTTGAGTCACAAATTGTTGTTACGTATACAGTTCAACATAGTGATACACCAAATTCAATTGCTCTTATGCTAAATGCTACTGTTGATGGCATGGTTAGAATGAATCAAGTTTTGGGTCCTAACCCTACATTCATAGATATTGGTTGGGTGTTATATGTTCCTAAGGAATTAAAAGGGTCCCCACTTTCACATGGAAAAGGTAAACCTCTCTAATTATGCAAGATGTTTATTTATTTAGTTGTATGGGAACTGAAACTCTAATGAGAAACACAATATTTTTTTAAAATAGAAGTTTACAACCCTTTTTATTTTTATTTTTACTGAGACTATGAACGGATCAGTACTAGTTCGACAAAAATAAGCAAAAACAAATATGAGTTGAGATTTGAGGTATAAATATTTATTTTTTATTTTTGTCAAATCGACATCTATTAAGTTACCGCCTCAACTGTATGAATGACAGAGACCATAAACTTCTACTTTCAGAATGAGACATTAGTCGATCATTGCAATTTTGAACGATTTTCAATTAACGATTCACGATTGAACTACCTATCACCAAATTGGTGTTAACTGATTTATATACCATCATTATGCACTCCAATTTTTTTCCTTGCTTAATTTGATTTTCTCTTATTTGCAGGAAAGAAACACAAGTGGATAGCTATTATTAGTATCTTAGTGAGTGTGACATTACTTTCAGTTATTACCATGATTGTTCTCATTCTCAGAAGACATAAACCCTATGGAACCACCAAAAATGATCCAAAAACTGTCTCTAAAAGATCATTTGGCAATAGAACTGTTTCCATAAGGAATCATGACTTTCATAAAGAATATATGGAAGGTAACTTCAAAAGAAAATTTTAGAAGCAACTTTAAGGTCTCTTTGGTTTGAGAAAACGTTTTTTTATTTTCATTTCGAGTCGAAGCGACCCTTTGTTTTCATTCTATTTCAACTTTTTTTTTCTTCATTATTTCGTGTACAAATGTTTGAAAATAGAAAATAAAACGACACAGTATGACTTATTCGTGATTTAAAAGTTTAAACATAAATGTTTTCTAAAACCAAATAGACCTTTATATTTAAAAAGTATAAAGTTTTCATTAGTAGGCTTATTCATGGTAAATATTGGCACAGATGCAACACAATTTGATTCAGAAAGACCAGTGATTTATGCTTTTGAGGAGATTGAAGATGCAACAAATAACTTTGATGAAACTAGAAGGATTGGAGTTGGTGGATATGGAACTGTCTATTTTGGAATGCTAGATGATAAAGTAAGGAAACATTGCATAGAATCTTTAATGGTCATCAATAATGCAATCATATATTTTCATGTGCTCCATAACAATTGGATGATGATAGCTATTTTAACTTTCAGGAGGTTGCTGTTAAGAAGATGAAATCTAACAAATCCAAAGAGTTCTATGCAGAACTCAAAGCATTATGCAAGATCCATCACATTAACATTGTATGAAATATCCCTCACAAAGTGACCTTTGACGTTTTCTTAGTAAATATCTGATGTATGGTTATAAATTGTGGTCTGCAATGACATGAGAACTGTAAGAATAAGAAGACTTCTATATTTATTTCAACCTTGAATTCAATTACTCTCTCCCGTTGAATAGAATTGCAGACCGCAATTTAGAAGTTTGGTCTGCAATGCAACAACATTACAACTGCAATTGTGACCACATTTGTCCACATTTTATTGTAATATAAAATTTGTAGCTTAATAGCAATTGTAACCGCAACAACAACTACAGTTTAAAACCATGATTTGATGTTCGATATAATATTATAGATTATAGATGTAATCACATTGTTTCAGGTGGAGTTGTTGGGATATGCAAGTGGAGATGACCACCTTTATTTGGTGTATGAGTATGTTCCTAATGGATCTCTAAGTGAACATCTTCATGATCCACTACTCAAAGGTATACATATATATTGATACATGTTCTAAAATGTCATAGACCAAAAACAATTGAATAAAAGTGAACAACTGATTAGAAACATAAAACTGTGATCAAACTATTTGTTTTTTGATTTATATAAAGAAGTCTAAAACCATGATACTTGAATAGGTCACCAGCCTCTTTCTTGGTGTGCTAGAACTCAAATTGCACTTGATGCAGCAAAAGGTGTTGAATACATACATGATTACACGAAAGCGCGATATGTTCACCGTGATATAAAGACTAGTAATATTCTTCTTGATGCGAAGCTCAGAGCAAAGGTACCACTTCTTTGTTTTTATAAAGACATGTATGATGTCTGACACCAATTCATGTAATTACATTCAATCATTTATATTTTGTCAAATTATTATCAGTACCATGTTTGATGTCTCTGTCAGTACATTTTGTCAAATTATTATCAGTGCCATGTTTGATGTTTATGTCCGTACATTTTGTCAAATTATTATCAGTACTATGTTTAATATCTGTGTCAGTACATTTTGTCAAATTACTATCAGTGCCATGTTTGGTGTCTATATCAATGTTTCATAAGTTCGAACGAAACCATTTACTATCATCTGATTTAATAAGTAGGTAGCAGATTTTGGACTTGCAAAACTAGTAGAAAGAACCAATGATGAAGAATTCTTAGCAACAAGGCTTGTTGGAACACCAGGCTACCTTCCACCAGAGTAGGTTCAATCAATTCTATGCTTAATTTTTCTTCCTATCATTTGTAGTTAATTTTTCTTCTGATATTTACTTTTTTTCCTTTTAGATCTGTGAAGGAGCTTCAAGTGACAATAAAAACTGATGTATTTGCATTTGGAGTGGTTCTGTCTGAATTGATAACAGGGAAAAGAGCATTATTTCGTGACAACCAAGAAGCCAATAATATGAAATCACTTATTGCAGTTGTAAGTTAAGCTACTTTTCAATTCAAGATTGAAAGAAATATAAAAATGACATCTAGTGTATGTTAATTATTAACGTGGATTTGTCAAAATCACGGTAACTCACTGTAATTTTACAAAAAGTTTGTATCTTTTTATTTTTGTAAAATTACGGTGGTTAATTCTGATAAATCTACTGTGATTTTACACAAAAAAAAAATGAAGTTGGCTTGTATTTATATATATTTTTTACTAAAAAAAAAAAAAAAAACTGAGAAAGTTGATATTTGTTTGAATATGAAATTTAGATTAACAAAATATTTCAAGATGATGACCCGGTGAGTGCTTTAGAAGCTACTGTAGATGGAAATCTTCTACGTAGTTATCCTCTTGAAGATGTCTACAAGGTAAGTTAAATTTAATTTAAATCTTCAATCTTTATTCACATTCTTATGCTCCACTTTATTTTTATAGAATAGTATCTATATTTATGTAGTTAAAATAGTTTACTATCGACTAAATTATATTTTTGTCCCTACCTTGTTTACTTTTGTGTGCCTAGAGATGTTTTTTTGGCCATTAAGCTTATGTTGCTTTTCTCATAATGTATACTATACAATATATATGTGGCAATATGAGTATAAGCTTTGAATGTATCTTTGTAGGTGGCAGAATTATCTCATTGGTGTTTGAGTGAAAATCCAGTGGACAGACCTGAAATGAAAGAGATGGTTGTAGCATTATCAAAGATTGTAATGACCTCAATAGAATGGGAAGCATCACTAGGTGGGGACAGTCAAGTTTTCAGTGGGGTATTTGATGGAAGATGATGAAGAAGACACTTTTGCTAATAAATTTTTATATGCATCCTTGTCTTTGCTGATATGGTATATTAATTAATCTATAATCTTTGTTGGGGTGTATATAGAGATTTTGGTAGAAAATTATAGATTTGAACTGTGATAATGTGACTTCTAGTACTGAAAATTTGTTAATGCTAACAACTTTATATATTGAAAAAAATTGGAAGTATATGACTTACTTTTGTGCCAGTAAACCAAAGTAGCTAGAGAGATAAGATTCTCTGAATTACTATAAAGTGTTTTTGACTGTATAAAAATATTTGGATCTACTAAATATCACATTATTATATTTTATATTTTTATGACTTTAGTAATAAAAAAATAGAGAAGAATCTAACTCAGAGTTTTTATTTTTTGTTAAGAAGCTAAAATTCGATTAAAGCCACCTATTTAAGCACAAGACACGCCAAAATAGTCAAAGTACAACCGACCAAAACAACTTATAATGAAACAAGCTCGGATACAACAACAAATTAAAGAAGCTAAAGAAAAAGAAATCTCCCAACATATGATGTCTTAAAAACACCTTGAGAGTTCATAAGTTATTACAAAAGCCAAGACACATAAGTGAATTTGTCCACCATTGAACAATTACATACGTGAATCATTTATTCTTAGCTTTATACCACCAGTCCACCACCATAAATGAATTTTGATTCGATCAACAAGATGCTCCAAAGAATACATCTTTTGGTTAAAGACCCAACTATTGCGATATTTCCAAATGGTCTAAATGCAAACTAGTCAAATCATATGAAGTATTTCTCGAGATGTCTTGTTGAACAAAAATAAACCACAAAATTGTTGAGCGTGACAAAATGCATTTTGTTGGAGTGCACTAGACATACCCAACCACTTCAACATTGCGATCCACACCTTACCAAAAAACAAACAGTCAAAGAATAAATGTTACACGGTCTCATCGCCACCACACCCAGAAACACACAGTGAATTATTTGAATTCACTACTCCACGTTTTGCCAAGTTATCCTTTATAGGAATGCAATTATTGAATAATCTCCGAGCAAAAACTCCACTTTCAGAGGAACCGCCTTGTTCCAAATGAAATCGGTCAAGGGTAAATCTCCAACCTCCACTTCATTTGATAATGCTGGGTATGCATTTTTGACTGAATACACACAACCATTTTCAAGTCTCCAAGACCACCTATCTATAACACGTTCCTATAGAAAAATATTAGATAACAAAACATAACATTCACGCACCAAATCCTCCTCCAAAGCAAACAAATGTCTACGCCAACACCAACTACCCCCATCAACATCCCAACAAGATTTGAACATATTTTCTACCAACACATTTTTATTACAAGTTATCCCAAACAATCTACTAAATCTCTCATAGAGCGCCACACCCTCCAACCAAGGATCACACCAAAACAAAGTACCAATCCTACAACCCACCGCTCGAACCAAATTATTCGTGAACCAATCCACACTACCACAACCCACGCCTTCACCAATTAACTTAATATCCTTCCACCAAAGGGACTCTGTACTTCCCTTCCCCCGCCATAAATCCCGAGCCAATCCATATTTAAAATCTAAAAATTTAAACCACAAGCCACTCCGCTCTAACCTCAACCCCAAACACTATTTGCCTAATAACGCACAATTAAACTCACACACTCGCCGAATACCCAAACCTCCTTTATCACGCCCAAGACACACCTTGTCCCACTTAATCCAATTAATTTGTCTAGATTCCTCACTTCTCCCCCATAAAAAGGATTTTAAAACGGGATTCAAGATGAGAAATGATACCCGAATGAGCCTTGAAAAAGAAAAGAAAATAGATCAGAAGGGTAGACAAGGTAGCTTTGAGCAAACCAAGATGACCACCCATCGATAAATGGCGAGACTTCCAACTAGATAGTTTACTACGAACCCTCTCAACTAATAAAGCCTAAAATGAAGCCCTTTTTGAATTACCTCCAATAGGAAGGACAAAGTATTTAAACGGAGCTTGACCTCTTTTACAATTAAGAATACGAGAGGCCTCATCTAACTATGAGATGTTGACATTCACTCCATCAACAAACTCTTGTGAAAGTTCACTTTGAGCCCAAAAAGCAAGCTCAAACAACACAAGGACAACCTTAATAGCACAAATGTTTTGCCAATATTTTCCCCCAAGATAAGAGTATCATTTGTAAACTGCAAGTGAGAGACACTAAAATCAGGATATGATCCAATCTGAAAACCTCTACACAAACCACCATTCATTGATGAGCACATCATCGAGTTCAACCCTTCAACAATGGTTAGAAACAAGAACGGTGACAAATGGTTGTCACGTCTAAGATCCTTCCTCAAACTGAATTCATTAGTTGGGTTTCCATTGACTAAAACTGAATCTAACGCAAAACCGACACATTCCATAATCCACTTCCTTCATTTATGTGGAAAACCTATTATTCCCATCACTCCATCAAGGTAGCTCCATTCCACCAAACCATAAGTTTTCTCGAAGTCCATCTTAAAAAGAATTAATTCCTTCTTCATCCTATGAGCCTCATCAACCACTTCATTTGCTATCACATTATCGTCTAAAATTTGTCTCCTTCTCACAAAATCCAATTGAGCATTTATGATAACTTAACCTATGACTTGTTTCAATCTATTTGCTAATACTTTAGACAATACTTTACAAATGCACCCCACCAATGAAATTGTCCTGAAGTCTCATTATCTTTGCGGACAATCAACATTATGAACCAACACCATAAAAGTGCAATTAGAATCTAATAAGTCTTCATCACTCATTATTTTTAGAGTCATTTTTAGAGTCATTTCAGTCAATTATTTAGCTTATTTCTTTTAATTTAATGCTCGTTTTAAAGTTATTTTGAAAAAATGAATTTTAGATAAAATTAGATATCTTCCTTATCTTCATCATAATGCATCAAACAATAAAGATAAATGAGCATCCTAAATCAGTAAATCTATACAGTAATTCCAAAGGTTAAATTAAATTTGATGACGAATTAGTTCATATATCCTCTAGAGTGATGTAAATATAAGTTTCCTTTATAAGTACTTATTAGTCATGGCTTACCTCAAATGCCTTTTTTTTTTCCTAAAGAGTATAGCGGCAAAACTTGTATACTAGTATAAAAAAAGAAAATACTTAAATATAATTTTAGTTATTTATTTTTTATTAAATATTTGTTTTAGTCTTTTATCTTTCTTTTAATTCATTTTCGTCCTTTATCTTTTATAAATAATGAATGTTAGTTTTTTTTTTTTATCA
>JBBPBQ010020322.1:10120961-10132489 GCA_037974755.1 Cicer yamashitae
GTGATTATTGTGTGAATTGTTAAAGTTCAATTTTAAATTAATCGTAAAGTTATTACAACATTAATAAGGAAGAGATAAAAAATATCTTTAATTTCAAAAAGAGTTTACATATATTTTAAAATATTAGTTTTTTCAATGATAGTTTTTTAAAAGAATTATTGCAGTTACGTATTCACAATTGTTAGAAGAGATTTTAAATATTTAATAATTTTTTAGTTTTTATTGTAATTACGACAAACATTAAAATATACTATTTATAAAAGATGAATGACAAAAATTAATAATAAAAAACAAATAAAAAAAAACTCAAATAAAAAATAAATAACTAAAATTGCATTTAAATAAAAAGAAATTATCTCAAATTTAAACTTTCAACTCGAATATAAAATTTTATGCCATTGTGATATGAAAATTGTACTTACAACAATTCTTTTTTTTTTTTTAACATTGGACCACGTGCTATATCTCACACTAAATTTTATAACTGGAAATTTTTTTATTTGAAAAGATTATAATTTAAGTATTTTAGGGAAGAATAAGTTGCATTTCCTTTTGAAATAAAAAAAAAAATTGTGTGAAGAAAAATTGAAATTTTATTATCAAACAAGGTAGAAATTCATAATAATAATTTTTTAAAATCTGAAAAATTCTTCAATAACTTGTTTTCTCGTGGTGACAGCGGCGTCGTTGAACTCCTTATTCTCCGTCGTCTTCTTCTTTCATCACCGCGACGCTGATTCAGATTTGAATCTAGCGATCGGACGCAGCATCAATGTCAGGGGCAGCTTCTGCTCTATTTCTCCTCGACATCAAAGGCCGCATCCTCGTCTGGCGCGACTACCGTGGTGACGTCTCCGCCGTCGACGCCGAACGCTTCTTCACCAAGATAATCGACAAACAGGTTCCACTTCACTTCCATTCCTCATTTTCACTCATTCATTTTCTCAGATCCACATTAAAATTCATGCTCCACACGATGTTTATGAATAATTCGAGTTTCGATTTTCTTTTTTATTAGGCTGATGAACAGTCTCAAGATCCGGTTGTTTACGATAACGGTGTTACCTATATGTTCATACAACATAGCAATGTTTACCTTGTAATAGCCGCGAGACAAAATTGTAATGCCGCTAGTCTTCTCTTCTTCCTTCATCGATTAGTTGATGTAAGCGTTCTTCTGATTTGATCCTTCAGTTAATTTGAGAATTGAATAAGTTTTTGAAAGTAACAAAGATCAGTGAAATCCGTCTTTTTTTTTTTTTGCAGGTGTTTAAGCATTATTTTGAGGAATTAGAAGAGGAATCTCTTAGGGATAACTTTGTTGTTGTGGTAAAAATGTCGAAACTCGAAGTATTTTGTATGAATGAATTCCTTGAATGCTGAATTGTGTGGTTTTGTTTTGACATTTGGTTTGGTTGTTTCATTGACAGTATGAGCTACTTGATGAAATTATGGACTTTGGTTACCCACAGTATACTGAGGCAAAGATTCTTAGTGAGTTTATTAAGACTGATGCATATAGAATGGAAGTTACTCAGAGACCTCCTATGGCCGTGACTAATGCCGTGTCTTGGCGAAGTGAAGGGATAAGCTACAAGAAAAATGAGGTGGTTATTAGAGAAGTGAAGAATTGTTTGTTTATTAATTGTAATTTGATGGTCCTTAGCCTCTGAATTGTGTACTATTCTGTTTGTATTCAGGTTTTCTTGGATGTGGTGGAGAGTGTTAATATACTTGTCAATAGCAATGGACAATTAATTAGATCTGACGTTGTTGGGGCACTGAAGATGAGAACATTTTTGAGGTTTGCTTCTTTCTTTGCTTGAGATCTACTGCATTTCTTGGTATTGTTTTAAGATCTTTTAGCTTTTGGTATTGATTGCAATATCAAAATTCTAAAATGTTGGCAATTTCAGTTTTTTTGGTGTTTCTATTGTTGTGTCTACTCATATATGGACATTCTGGAGAGTATATATGTTATATGTGGTTAGTGGTGAGGACTGGAATGATACACATTAGGGATTTGGGAACCAAGCCTAAACTGACTCATTATATTGAATAAGCTTGAAGATAAGTTTTGTATTCTATTAATTTCTCAGTCCCTCTATTTGGGTCGGGTGGGTGCCGGTCAGCCTGTCGACCAGGTCCCCCTAACAACCGTATGTGCGGGTCTCCCCGCATGCGGCTCATGCCATTCAATGTGGCCCAGCCCAGCATTCATTCGTAAATCCTGTAACTTTAGAAAATGATGTTGGACTATTTAGCTTGCTCTCTTTTATGTCTTAGTGGAATTCCCGCTTTGTGATGCAAGCAAGCACCTTAGCCGATGAAGGAGCGAAGATGTTGCTTCCATTCTTTCTAACCATACCCAATCGGAAAAGGATCCGGATGCCTTTGAGGAATCATATCTAGCTATTTCTTTTTGGTATCATATCTAGCTGAAATTTGAGGAATCCAAACAAAATTAGCAATTTGGACTTGGAGTATGTTATTTTCTGTTTGTATTCATTCCCCATGCTTATGGATTGCTGTATTCATCTGATACACTTGAGGTATTTTGTATGAAGACATGCTGAACAATGTACATCTATGTCAATTCTCTACCCATTAGATATTTTGCAGACAGGTCCAGTCACTGGATACATGTTACTCCTTACATTCACAGTTGAGAGCATTAGTTGTGAAGTATCTAGTAATCAACGTCCATGATGGAGTGTTTATCTGGAAACTGACATGTTTTTTCTTGGCTTATTCTAATGCAGTGGTATGCCTGAGTGCAAACTTGGTTTAAATGATAGAGTATTATTAGAGGCACAAGGTAGAACAACCAAGGGAAAGGCGATAGACTTGGAAGACATCAAATTTCATCAGTATGTATGATTGGCTTTCTTGTCTTTACAAATTGATCACTTAAAGTGCAAAGAATTGATATACTTTTTCCAAGCATGTTTCCTCTTCTTGATGCTAGTTCTCAAATTATTTCTGGCATTTTATGAAGGTGTGTCCGTTTGGCTCGATTTGAAAATGATCGAACAATTTCTTTCATACCTCCTGATGGGTCATTTGATTTAATGACGTATAGGCTCAGTACACAGGTTCATCTTCTTTAGTTATGAAATAAGTTTCTATTTTGAGAGGTGGTGTTTACACACACACACACATATATATAGAGAGAGAGAGAGCATTTTGAGGTCTTTTATTGATTGTACCATCTCTTTTCAGGTTAAGCCTTTAATTTGGGTAGAAGCAAATGTTGAAAAGCACTCAAAGAGTCGGATTGAGATTATGGTAAAAGCTAGGAGTCAGTTTAAGGAACGTAGGTACTGAGACTTCTGTTCTCTTATATGTTATTTTTCTTCTTTATATTTTTCTTGACAGAAAATGGGGGAATCTGTTCCCTTTAATTCATGCAGTGAGGTTTTTCCTCAGAATTTAGACTGTCCTAAATATCCTTGTTTTACCAACTAATAGGATTTATTTTATAGCACTGCCACAAATGTTGAGATTGAGTTGCCTGTGCCTGTTGATGCAACCAATCCTAATGTTCGAACGTCAATGGGATCTGCATCATATGCACCTGAAAAAGATGCACTGATCTGGAAAATTAGATCCTTCCCTGGAGGCAAGGTATCTTGGAAGTGGCATTGAATCCTTAAATAACATCCATTTTGATACCTGAAATTGATTTAATTGTGATTTATTGGATTCAGTTCTCCTCTTTTTGATACTTTCAGGAGTATATGTTAAGAGCAGAGTTTCGCCTTCCCAGTATAACAGACGAGGAAGCAGCACCTGAGAGAAAAGCTCCTATACGCGTGAAATTCGAGATACCTTATTTCACTGTTTCTGGAATTCAGGTATGCTAACATAAACATGGTTTTCTAATATTCTAAATATTATTAGGCTATCTTTTCATCATTAGGTATAATGAGTGCTTCCTTCAATGCCCCGGTCTGATCAAAATTTGGATGACTATTTTTCATCATTCACTCCTTCCTGCTGTCTCTCTCACCTTTTGCCTATTGGTGATTACTTTTAGAGCTTTTGTCTCTGCTAACATTTTGATTATTTCAATGGATTGAGTAACCCCTAACTAACTTCTTAACTCCAATCATAACATACTCCCCTTTATTCTAGGACCTAACATTGAGGGTGTACTGAACTATTCAAATTTAAGTTAGTTCAAATTATTTTCACACTTCCATTGATATTAAAAAAAATCAAGTCTTAGTTCAATTGATAGTTGAAAAAAGAAATTGACATCAGAAAAGGATCAGAAATTAATACGCAATACACATAATTTTGGATCAATAAAACATCAGCAACCATATGGTATATTTGGTGAAATTAAACTTCAGCACATATATTGGTAGCATAGATTGTTCATTTAGTAGAAGCTTTGATTGATTTGATGATGATGGTAATCAACATGCAAATGTTTTGGTCTCTTAGGTAAGATATTTGAAGATTATTGAGAAGAGTGGGTATCAGGCTCTTCCATGGGTGAGATATATAACAATGGCAGGAGAGTATGAACTAAGGCTTATTTAGAATCTTGTGTCTGTTTTTTGGTGACTGTCATTTTCAATGATCAGCAACTTCAAACAAGTGAATGAGGGCTTGGATTCTTTTGAGAAGTTAGAATTTATTTGGCCAAATATCTTTCTCTTCATGATAATCATTTTGGCAACAGATTGTAAGTTGCTCACTGTCTATAAAGTTCACACAAAATTTCAGGAAATTCGCAAGTGAGCCTGTACTTCATGTGCTGGCCCTTTTGCTCCAATATGTTTTTGTTGGGAAAATGTTTGTTTTTAATCCCCTTTTTCATTTTTATTTTTGATCCAATTTCATTTTTTTCTATTGTCTTTATATTGTAATTTGATTTGATTTACATTTTAAGAGAAACTTTAGCTTTTGTATTACTATGTTTTCTACCTCTAGTCATTTACGTTGTACAATATAAAGTGTTTCATGAATTACAGTCGGAGAATATGATGTTGCCCTAAAATGTCAGTGTAGTTAATTCATGAATATTAATATTTCTAGACATTCATGCTGCAAATATTATGCTTCAGTTAAAGAAGTCTTGAACCAAATAATAAAAAACTTCTAAGCATAATCTATTTGATTATGAATGGAATGTAGGTATGACATTTATAGTTAATTTATATACAAATTAACCCTAAGATATGTATATAATATATGTATAACTATAAATATAGTATATATATATATATATATATATATATACTTGTGTGTGTATTGTATTTGGTGATAAGACACAATGCTGAAACCAATGCTACTTAACATTGTTTTAAGGTATAGCTCTTAAAGAACTCCAAAAAATGAAAGGATTGATTTTGATATAGTTGTTTCTAACTGTTTAGACAGGGAATATAGAACCGGCGACAATATTCAAGAATATATACTTTTACGAATAATTTACATATTTAATAGTTTAGGAATAATAAACATTTTAAATAAAAAATTCATAATTTAAAATTTAAAAGGGGTGACAACTTATTTTATTAGTCTCAAACTGGAAAGAAGTAAACAGTACCAAAACACTTGCGTTTTTCAAGACACTGGATACTCCACTGTTTTAATACATGTGATCTTTTTCTTTTTTAGCATTTGATAGCCTCTTCAACAATTCATTGAACTCATCATCCATAACAAGCATGCTAAGTCTAACATACTTTGAATCAGCACCGAATCTCTCCCCTTCTCTTGAACAAATATTCAATTTTCTCAGATAATTATGACCATTTTCTATGCCCTCATCGCATTTCAACCAAGCAAAGCCTGTAGGAATAAAAAAATAAAAGTATTTTAAAACCACATTATAAGTTCCAAAAAGTTAAAGAGATGAAATGACCGAAACAGGTTCAAACAAATGTAAACATATTACTAGGGTATGTTTCAGATGTCTCATTGGTGAAGTTACAGTAGGCCCTTGGAGACTTGGATACAGTGAAGACCTTGCTTTGCTCAACAGCTACCCTAAATTTTTCCCACCTTTCCCTCATAAGACGTTTGCTATATTCAAAGAAGAGTTCAGATTCAATGGACTTGAAATTTTGGTAACCATCACAAATCACTCCAATGATCTTGGCAGCTCTTGTTTGGGATTCTTTTGACACCCCCATTGAGCTCAACTGCACAAATATGGTCATCTTCTTAGCAACTTCAATGTCCTTCACAACAGCCCACCTTAACAAAAAAATAATCAAAATTAAGCATATAAGAACTAAAAAAACATATTTTTCTAGTGCATAAAAATGAGTAAATACTCAAATTGATCTCTAAAATTGTAAATCTATATAAATATAGTCTCTCACATTGTGACAATTCAAAATGATCTCTAAAATTATAGATTTTTTTTTATATCAAATTTGTCACTTTGTCGGTATTTGTAGATATGAAAATGACATTAAATTAGTAATATAAAAAATAAATAATATCATATATGCATTTGATAATATATCCAAACAAAAGGAGGAACTTGATTAACAATATTGTAATTCCATGAAATTATCTAAAATGTTGATCATATGAACAAACTCACCCGATACGAGAACCAGCATGACCAGTACATTTGAGAATGTGAAGAGCATAACATCATAGTTAGCCTGATGAGTAATGGGAGTAAATTGTGGCCAATAATAGGCCAAATCATAAATTATTTTCCCCTTAGCTTCAGATTTCACCACAGGTGTTCGAATGGTACCATCTGGATTGTTTGGAGAAGTCACCAATTCTATGTAAGGTTCATTTTTATCATACAAAGCAGCATCACCACCCCATTTAAACAACCTTGATTGCAATATATCAATTGTGCTTTTGTATTCCTACAAAATAAACTTAAACACATTGTTAATTGATCTTCTATAATAAACTAATCCATCATCACAAAAATATTGCACTAATCAATCCTAGTAATTGGATAAATGATAATCACATAGCTAGCATATACTAAAAAGAAATAGGGTTAATTACAGTTTAAGTCCCCTATTTATACGGATTCACGAAATTGGTCTTCTATTTTAAAAGTCGACAGTTTTGGTCCCTCCTGATTTTTTAGCTAAAAAATGATGACGTGAGATGTTTTAAATAACATGACATATGATACATGATATAGAGTGATTAACACCTATGAAATTGGAATAAAACGTCGTAAAAACTTAACTTTCAACTTCAATTTTTTTTCTTCGTATTTTTAATTTAATTAATGACATATGAATAATTAATGGATCTAGATGATTTTATATCATAGAATTGTATGTCATGTCATTTAAAATATATCAAATCGTAATTTTTTAGTTTAAAAATCTCAAGGAAGGACCAAAACTGTCGATTTTTAAAATAGGGGGACCAATTTCGTGAATCGGTATAAATAGGGGACTAAAACTCAATTAAGCCAAAGAAATATACCGAGTAATAAGGAGCAGCAGCAACAACATTGACGGGATGATTAATTAAGTCTATAGGAGACATAGCAAACAAAGAAGCTTGGAAGAGTTGAGAAGAGCCATTTCCAATCACTATGTATTTATCTTTGGTCACAGCATTTCCAACCAAATTATGAAGTCTCTCTATTGCATCCTTCATTTCTGGTAACATGAACCAACACATGTTATTCATATCACTGTAGTAACTCATCAACTCCCATCCTTTAATCACCACTGTACACTCATCACTCATTTTCTTCCAGTATGACCCAAATGCCACTGGATCACCCCTGTTAATTTCATACAATTTTTATTCTTTTACTAAATTTAAAACACAATTTAATTTTTTTTTGTTATCTAAAAAAATGTTATTTGGACATAAAAAAGAGAGAAGAAATTAACAAAAAAATAAACAGTATTATTACATTGTTGTCAAAATATTATTTATGTAATTATTATAGCATGCAATTAGCAAGAAAAGATAAAATATCAAAACTAAAAAAAAATTGTCAATAAAAATGAAATTAATCTCTAATTTTAATTAAAAAAAATTATTTGATTTCTTACTCTTATTTTCATCGATAATTCAAGTTAGAAAGAGGAAGATAATGTTGGGTGGGGTCACTCCCCAAGTGGAACCCACCAAATTTTATTAGTAGTATTATTATTATTATTAAAAAAAAAAGAAAAAGAAAAAACAAAAAGGAATATATGTTTTAATGGGTTTGACCCATGAAAAGAAAATAAAAGGAAGGAAAGGGATCTCAAATCCCTAAGGCAAACAAGCAAAACAACAACAGTAACCGCACGCACCAACGACAACCAGAGAAAAGGAAAGGAATTCAGGTTTTACTTTCTCTGAGAGTTATTTTGGCATACCCACTTTGGTGGAAGATTGTTATAAGGTTATTGTTGTTGATTGTATTCCCTATTGTTATTAGGAAGAGTGATTGATATTCCCTATTGTTATTAGGAAGACTCTGGTGTACCCATTAATTATTATAGTGGAGGGTTTTACTGGACTAGGTCCCGTGGTTTTTATTCTCTCAATTTGAGGGAAGTTTTCCACGTTAAAAAATTGTGTTTGTCTCATTTAATTTTCTGCCAATTATTATTTTCTGTTTGGCCATTTATCTGCACAGGTGGGGGAAAAATATTCCGCATTATTGAGATAATTATCTCTAATTATCTCTGGTTTTTCCCAACAAAGTGGTATCAGAGCTCGGTTGATTTGATTTGTGCATTTAAATGGAGGAGGAAAATAAAGGTCCGAATATGATTAAACTCAACTCTTCTAATTACACACTTTGAAAGACCCTCATGGAAGACATGCTATACAGTAAAGATTTGTATGATCCTATTGAGGGTGACACTGCTAAACCCACAGATAAATCTGATGCTGATTGGAAGAAGATGAACAGAAAGGCAGTGGCGTTGATTAGACAGTGGTTAGATCTGAGTGTATATCCACATGTTGAAACTGAAATAGATGCGAACAAGATGTGGGAAAAATTAAAAGAGTTGTATGAACGAAAGAATGTGCAAAATAAAGCATTCTTGATTCGGAAGCTGATGAATATGAAATACAAAGATGGGGATTCAATGGCAGAGCATATGAGTATTTTTCAGAATACAGTGAATCAATTGACAACCGCTGAAATTAAATTAGATGATGAGTTGCAAGCGTTGTTATTGTTGAGTTCCTTGCCTGATAATTGGGAAGTCCTTGTTGTGACATTGACCAATTCAGCTCCAAATGGAAAGCTGAAAATGTCAACAGTTAAAGAGAGTATGTTGAATGAAGAAGCCCGAAGAAAGGAACGTGGTTTGGTTGGTTCTTCCTCAAAGTCAGAAGCACTCGTTACAGAGTCACAGGGGAGAAGTCAATCTAGAAACTTCCATAGACACGACAACTCTGAAAGTCATAGCAAGTCGAGGACTAGAAAAGAAGTGATATGCTATCATTGTGGCAAAGCAGGTCACATAAAAAGAAATTGCAAGTTCCTTAAGAGAGATCATTCAAGGGAAAGAGATGAAGACAAAGAGAAGAAAAATGATAAAGATACAACAGCAGTTGCATCTGTTAGTAATGTCTACATTGTCTGTGATGATAATTCCATAAACCTTGCATGTCAGGATTCAACTTGGATTATTGATTCGGGTGCCTCATATCATGTTACTCCTAGGCGTGATTTCTTCTCATCTTACAATGTTGGTGATTTTGGCATGGTAAAAATGGGAGATGAAGGAGTATGTAAAATTATTGGTATGGGAGATGTTTGGGTTGAAATTGGGATTGGCTGCAAGCTTCAGTTGAAGAATGTTAGACATGTTCCTGATATTCGTCTCAATTTGATTTCGGTGAAAGCCTTGGATATTGAGGGTTATCACACTTACTTTGGTGGTGGTGGTATATGTAAAATCACCAAAGGGTCCCTAGTGGTTGCAAAGGAACAAAGTTCCACTTCTCTCTATAGGATGCCTATGAAGCTATGCAAGGAAGAAGTGAATGCAATTGAAGACGCCTCTTCTGATTTATGGCATATTCGCCTTGGTCACTTGAGTGAGAAAGGACTCAATATACTTGCGAAGAAAAATTTTCTTCCTGTGAAAGGTACGTCTCTAAAAACTTGCACTCATTGTTTTGCTGGGAAACAACATAGAGTTTCTTTTCATAATACTGGTCCTCATAGGAGGCAAAATATTCTTGATTTAGTTCATACTGATGTTTGTATGATGGATAGTAAATCTCTTGGTGGTGCATCATATTTTGTTACTTTTATTGACGACCACTCTAGAAAAGTGTGGGCCTTTCCTTTGAAATCTAAAGACCAGGTACTTGGAGTCTTCAAGCATTTCCATGCAAGTGTTGAAAGAGAAAAGGGAAGGAAATTGAAATGTGTTCGATCAGATAACGGTGGTGAATACAGAGGTCCGTTTGAAGAGTATTGTAGAGAACATGGAATCAGGTTTGAGAAAACAGTTCCAAAGACACCTCAGCATAATGGTGTTGCAGAGAGAATGAATCGTACGATTAATGACAGAATCAGATGTATGCTCTCTCATGCAAAATTATCGAAATCTTTTTGGGGTGAAGCAATGAAAACTGCAGTGGATTTGATCAATCTTTCTCCTTCTATTCCACTTGATGGTGATGTTCCAAATAGAGTGTGGACGGGGAAAAATGTCTCTTACCGACATTTGAAAGTGTTTGGCTGCAGATGTTTTGCTCACGTTCCAAGAGATGAGAGGTCCAAACTTGATAGTAAATCCAAATAGTGTATATTCGTCGGTTATGGTGATGAAGAATTTGGTTATAGATTGTGGGATCCGGTTGACAAGAAAATTATCAGAAGTCGAGATGTGATATTTCTTGAAGACCAGACTATTGAAGATTTTGATAAAGTTGAGAAACAGAAACCAAATTCCAGAAGTTACATTGATGTTGCGCCTATGCCCCCTGCAGAAACTTTTGTTGATGGGGGAGATATACAGGTAGATGATGAGAATGTAACTGATGATCATGTACCTCACCAAGATGAGCAGGTACCAGCTGAGCCACCAGACGAGTTTGAGTTGAGAAGATCTACTAGAGAACGTCAACCTTCTCAAAGATATCCTCCACACGAGTACGTGATGATCACTGATAGTGGAGAGCCAGAGTATTATCAAGAAGCTATTACAAATGTTGATAAAGAAAGGTGGTTGAAGGCCATGCAAGAAGAGATGAATTCCTTGCATGAGAATCACACATTTGATTTGGTAAAGTTACCTAATGGCAGAAAAGCACTCAAGAACAAATGGGTATACAAGATAAAGGCAGAAGAGAATAGTTCTCAACCAAGATACAAAGCAAGATTGGTTGTGAAAGGTTTTAATCAGAGAAAAGGTATTGATTTTGATGAAATTTTTTCACCTGTGGTGAAGATGTCCTCTATCCGAGTTGTGCTTGGGTTAGCAGCTAGCTTGAATCTAGAAGTTGAACAACTTGATGTGAAAACTGCATTCCTTCATGGTGATTTGGAGGAAGAGATCTATATGGAGCAACCAGAGGGTTTCGAAGTCAAAGGTAAA
>JBBPBQ010020322.1:10132499-10148955 GCA_037974755.1 Cicer yamashitae
CTTGTATGGGCTCAAGCAAGCACCCCGACAATGGTACAAGAAATTTGATTCTTTCATGGAGAAACATGGGTACGGTAAAACTACTTCTGACCATTGTGTGTTTGTCAAGAAATTCTCTGATGGTGATTATATTATTCTCTTGTTATATGTGGATGACATGTTGATTGTTGGTCATGACACTAAAAAGATTCAATCTTTAAAGAAAGATTTGAACAAGTCTTTTGCAATGAAAGACTTGGGTCCTGCCAAGCAAATTCTGGGCATGAGAATTACTCGTGATAGGAAGAATAATAAATTGTGGTTGTCTCAACACAATTACATTGAGAAAGTGTTAGAGAGGTTTAACATGAGCAATTGTAAACCTGTTACTACTCCACTTGCTACTCATTTTAAATTGAGTTCTGATCAATGTCCTACAAGTGAGAAAGACAAAGAAGAGATGAAGAAGGTTCCTTATGCATCCGCAGTTGGTAGTTTGATGTATGCTATGGTATGCACAAGGCCAGATATTGCTCATGCAGTTGGAGTTGTTAGTTGGTTTCTCTCTAATCCTGGTAAAGATCATTGGCAAGCCGTGAAGTGGATTCTCAGATACCTCAAAGGCACTTCCAAAGTGTGTTTATGCTATGGAGGTGGTGAACCTGTGTTAGATGGCTACACAGATGCAGATATGGCAGGTGATATTGATTCTAGAAAATCTACTTTTGGTTATATGATGACATTTGTAGGGGGAGCTGTGTCTTGGCAATCAAGATTACAAAAGTGTGTTGCTTTATCCACTACTGAAGCTGAGTACATTGCAGCAACTGAAGCTTCCAAAGAACTCTTGTGGATGAAGAAATTCCTACATGAGTTAGGCCTCAAGCAAGATAAGTTTGTGTTATTCTGCGACAGTCAGAGTGCAATCCATCTTAGCAAGAATCCGACTTTTCATGCAAAGTCGAAGCATATTGAGGTGCGGTATCATTGGATACGAGACGCACTGGAAATTAAATCATTTTTAATTGAGAAGATTCATACTGATGAGAATGGTTCAGATATGATGACAAAGACCTTGCCTGTGTCGAAGATGATATACTGTAGAAAGAAGGCCGGCATGGTTGAGCAGTACCTTCCCACTTGAGTCGTGAGGGGGAGATTTGTTGGGTGGGGTTACTCCCCAAGTGGAACCCACCAAATTTTATTAGTATTATTATTATTATTATTAAAAAAAAAAGAAAAAGAAAAAAAAAAAAAGGAATATATGTTTTAATGGGCTTGACCCATGAAAAGGAAAATAAAAGGAAGGAAAGGGATCTCAAATCCCTAAGGCAAAAGGCAAACAAGCAAAACAACAACAGTAACCGCACGCACCAACGACAACCAGAGAAAAGGAAAGGAATTCAGGTTTTACTTTCTCTGAGAGTTATTTTGGCATACCCACTTTGGTGGAAGATTGTTATAAGGTTATTGTTGTTGATTGTATTCCCTATTGTTATTAGGAAGAGTGATTGATATTCCCTATTGTTATTAGGAAGACTCTGGTGTACCCATTAATTATTATAGTGGAAGGTTTTACTGGACTAGGTCCCGTGGTTTTTATTCTCTCAATTTGAGGGAAGTTTTCCACGTTAAAAATTGTGTTTGTCTCATTTAATTTTCTGCCAATTATTATTTTCTGTTTGGCCATTTATCTGCACAGGTGGGGGAAAAATATTCCGCATTATTGAGATAATTATCTCTGATTTTTCCCAACAGATAATAATAAAAAAAAATTACTTCTGAGCATCAACATTGGAATTGGGTGAGAGAGAAGAGAGGGATATTGTTGTGCCATTGGAACAAGGGAAGCAAGAACTCTGCTAGCACCATTCTTGATTGATTACTCTAGATTTTATTGATCACACTCTTTGTGTTTTCCCCTTTTATATATTTATATATATATATATATATATATATATATATATATATTTGAGTTATGATAACATGCTTATCATTAATTTTGTTGATGTAAGCATGCAAGGAGGATGCATAAATTATGCCTTTTCTTAATTGATTCCTCTGTTTTCTTTTTTCTTTCCATTGCCTTTTCTAGTACTATGAAACGGTTTTTGTTCTTTTGTAGTAATCTAATTTGGGTTTTCTGTTCTTTGCTCTAATCAAAGTTCATAGATGAGACAGATAGAGTATTGTCGTTGCCAATAATTACTAAGACATTGCTTAAAAAATTCTAAATTTGTTTCATTTGATTCAATGTATATTTTTTATATAATAAAATTTGAACCAATACATTGTTGATAGGTATAAAGTGGACAAAATTCCTTACCAGAAAACCGCATAAAAAAATGTACAATTGGATAGGTCAGGTCACGGATAAAGAAAAATAATTTTATACAGATTAAAACGGACAAATAACAAGAATTAATTCTAAAGACCTAATAACAACTTAGCACTAGACTTCTACTATGCATTATTCGGAAAAAAAAGAAGAAAAAAGACTTTTCCTCCTTCTTAAATCGGTCAATATTCAGTTCGACTCGCATGAACCAGATCGGTCTAATTCAACAATCATTTAAGGGCTTTTTATTTATTAAAAAAATATTATGAATTTTGTCGAAAAAAAATCAAATGCACAATAAAAACTCGAGAAGTGTTTTATTTATTAATTTAAATGAAATAGTAAAATAAAACTTACATACAACTACTATATCATATATCGTGAAACATGTCATCCAACATGAGAAATGGTAAATTTTAACCACTAAACCATGAGTTGTTTCTAATAATGTTTTGCCTTCAAATATATATATAACTATTGAAGTTGTTATTTTTGAAAAAAAAATGTTCGCAATTTTTTTTAATAATAAATATCTCGTTTTTATTTTTTATTTTTTTATTTTTCTTGTAAGTCCTCAACTCTCTTGTGGATGAATACATATGATTAAAGGATGAAGTTATAAAAAGTTAAGGTTTTTTTTTCTTTTGTATTTTTTTAATTGACGAAATCATAAATAATCCTTTTGCTGAAATTTTTCTTTTACATGTAATAATTATTTCTTTTATATCTAATTGTGTTTAAAACATATTTATGAGTTTTATTATGTTCTTTTATTAGATAATTATGTTATAATAAATGGATTTGAATATGAAGAATGAGTTTGTGAAATTAAGTAAATTTGTCTGATTAATTTTTTACATTTTATAGCTGTTATGAGTTCTTTTAGAATTTTTTAGGGACCGAGTCAACATTCAATTTCAAAAGCACCACACGCTTTATTTTATTATAGATAGTTCATTTTTCTCTTTTAATTTTTTTTTATATAAATAAAAGTTTAAATTTTGTTTTATCAATATAAATTTCTATTTTTGATATGAATGATCGATTTTTTTATTACTTATGTTATAGATATCAAGTATTTACTTTATCTGACCCACATTTAATGTATTATTTGTAAGAAAAAAGTTGTCCTAAACTTAATTATCTATTTCAATTTATGATATAACATTTTTTCTTCAATTGTACTATCTAATTAATACTGAATATATCAATTAATATTTTTCACATTACATTAATAATAATAATAATAAATACACCAATACTTAATAAGATTATTTTAATAAAAATATTATTTTATCTTTTATTTACACCTTTTTAATAATTTGAATAAAATAGTTAGTTGACTCCCTCGTTATGAACAAATGGAGTATTGTCGTTGCCAATTACTAAGACATTTTATTTAAAAAAAGTTCTAATTTAATTTCATTTGAACCAATATATATATTGAATAAAATTTGAACCAATATATTGATAGGTATATTACTTATTTGAAAAAAAACATTGTAAACATGAAATCCTTTGGCAAATTTCTCCCCAAAAAGTGCTTCAAAAGATATGATAGAAAAGAGATTTTCTCTTTAATTCATAAGATACTGGTGGCTATAGAACTTGCAACATTCAATTTCAAAACAACACACACTTATTATAGATAGTTTATTTTTTCTTTATAAATTAAAGTTTAGATGTGATGGTTATTGGGAGTTTACAAGAGTAACCTTGAATTTCATAAAACATTAACAAAATTATTTATATTCTTTGATAAAAAAGTACTTATATATTATTATTTTATTTATAAAAAAATAATTAAAATTGAAAAATGATAACTTTCAACATTATACATAAAAAAATGAATTTAATAAAGAAAAATGTAAATACACTGTTTAAAAAAAAATACTTACATATTATTAATCAATGAAATTTTTACATAAAAATAAAATTTAAACTAACGTCTTTCTGAAATATGAGTGAGCTATTTATATAATAAATTAACATTACATTTTTGTCTTTACTTTTTGATTGGTATATATTCACTTCATACATATCTATTTTGTGTAGTTAATATATGAATTGGCCTTCTTTGTTTGTCTTCCGTCTGAAATGTCATTAATATGTTTTTGTTTTTATTTTTATTTCTATATATATGTTATATGCTAAGTTTGTCATTCCTTTGTAATTGGTTCGATTATTCCATAAGCGTGTTTGTCATATACAGCAAACTTATTTGGCTATACATTGAAGTTTTAATTTATTCATAAAAAAAAAAAGTTTTAATTTCACTTTTAGGGCTATTTGATGGCCAAATAAGAGAGGATAATATATAAATTAAGTTAAAATGTAGTTTTGTTATCTATTTTAGTAAATATGTAATGTTGGTTCTTTATTTTTTTTCTTTTTTAATTTTGGTCCTCTATCTTTAAAATTATTGATATTTATGCTATTGATGTTATTTTTAGGGACTCAACTGGCGCTATTGTTGGTTGCTTATTAGATTATTTGGGTGTTACTAATTCGTTGGTCGTCTAGTCTTTCATTAATTCAAATGGCGCTATTGTTGGCGCTATTCTTTATTTTTAAGAGTTGGTTTCACATTTAGATAGAGTGTGACACTTTGTTGATCGTCTAGTCTTTCATTAATTCAAATCTTATGTCTTGAAAGTTGAAGATTAAATGGTTAAATTGCATATTTCTTACATGACAAATGCAGTTCCACGTCTCTCATTTATAGTAAAGACAACACATATGCTGATAGACTTAGTAACATTAGTTTTTACACTCGTTATTTTACTTGGGGGAATTTGTTGCCGCGTTGTATTTGAAAATCTGATTGTGGGTTATTTTGGGACATGTGAGGAAATGTTTGGTGAAAATTTTGGGAAAAAATGGTTCTGATTGTGATTTTCCAGGTTTGGTGACAACTAGTTTTGTAGTTGTTGGTTTTGTTTTATTTGGGGAAAATTATGGGGAATAAAATAGGGAGTGATTTAGGGAAGTAAGATGGTTGATAAGTGCTAAATTTACTTAGTTTTCAATATATATTTCATGCCACTTGTTAACTTGAATTGATTGAAGTCATATGATATTCTCCAAATTATTGTATATATTTTTAATTAGGATTTGAGATATTGGAATGATGATATTTGCATCTTTTTTGTGTGTTTATAGGTTAAAGAGAGTGGGCAATCAAAGAGGAAAGTCAACAAATCATTTGAAGGCCAAAGCTGAAAAATCCAGATGATAAGAAATTGGCTAAGCGAATTTGAAGTGGTTTAGCGAATGCAAATCAAAAAATTTGCCGAATTTTGCAAGATATAATTCTCTAAGCTAATAGATAATTCGCTTACCGAATTAAAGTGGCTTAAAAAAACTGACAATTACTTCATGGTGAAGAAAATTGATTCGCTAAGTGAACTATAAATTCTCTAAGTGAGCTATAAATTTGCTAAGTAAATTTCCATTTTTTCTAATGTTATACAAGGCAATTTAGATTAGATTTTGAAGCGGAACTTCACATTTTGGAGTCTAAGAACTAGAGAGAAGATAGTCAGCGACCAAGAGAGGGAGAGCAAGGGTGGACAAGCTTGAGGTATCATCTTCAACATCCAATCTCTTCTCTATCTTCATGTATTGTCAGGTTGCCATGTCTATGTGAAACTAATTCTCTCTTTCTTGGGATTAGATGTAATTAACATACTATTTTCTATCTCTTTTGATCTAAGTTATATATATTCTTGTTTTTCATGAATAGAAATATTTATCTTTGATTTTAATGCTTATTATGACTTATAAATCATGATATGGTATTTGATTTTAATAGTTATTGGAAAATACTTTTCGGATCTTGATTTAGAATAAACATCTATTAAATCTAAATTTGAGGAATCAATTTAGGGTTAATAGTCACAAACCGTCGGTTGCTAATACGAGTGTCTTGGATAAAAGACAAGAAATCATGAACACCAAATCAATGGAGAAATTGACAAGGTAGTTGAAAAAGAAAAGATGGTTGTTGAGAATGAAAAGGAAGAAAATGGAGTATTAGTTGAAAATAAAGTAAAAATATTATTCATTGAGGAGATAATGAGTTTGGAGAGTCCTTTTGTAATCAAACATCCATACCCACCTGCTCTAACAAATAAAACAATCATTGAGGAGAAAGCCATTAGAGAGAGTCATGAAGAGGTTATTAAGGAGAAAAATAAGAATAAAGGAGAAGAAGAGCTAGTTGAAAAAGAAGAAAACAAACAAGAGAGGGTAAAAGAGAACAAGGCAAAAATTAATAAGGTCATAGAATTCATCATTGCCTTGTTCAATTCAATTATTTATATTCATACTCTCAAATTTAAATGCAAATTGACTGATAAATTTTGTGAAATTGAAACTTGGTTCAAATGTTTGTGAATACAATGTGCACATGATTTGAAAAATCAAGGTTTGTGATTAATCAAGGTCACTTGCACGATCAAAGCTAATTTGTTCAAATGCTTCTTTCAAGAATCACTTTAGACCTAATCGGTGAGTGTGAGCACCTTCATTGTTTACATATATTGAGAGTCAACACTGTGTTTAACTCTATTGATTTTGCTTTAATCTCTTCTATAACTATTTGTTTGATTCATGGATATGATCAAGACCATTTTTCTTATTTTGAGAGTAACCACTTTGCCAAATAGCTTACTTGTGATTGACTGATCACTTGTTAACCCCTTTGAGCCAAAAATGAAAATTTTGTTCTTTTTGAAAATATAACCCTAAACCTTAAAAGAAAAACAATGAATTGTCCTCATGTCTATAGGATAAAAGAGCATTCATTCTCATGTTGGGGAAAAAAGCTATACAAATGAAAGAAAAAAAATGGAAAAATTCAAGTGGATTGATATGGTGATAGAAATGAAAAGAAAAAGAAAAGTAAGACAAGTTTATCTTGACAGTCAAAATGAAAAAGAAACAAAAAGTGAAAAGAACAACAAAAAAAAGCGAAGAAAAGGAAAGATCAAGAGAAACAACAAAAATTTCACCATCAAGAGTTGAGTGTGGAAAGAAAAGAGAGAGTGAGTTTGTGTATATATTGTATATAGCAAAATAAAGGCTCTCTTAACAAGGCTTTTTGAAAACCTAGAAAAACAAATAATTTTTAAAGTCTAACCACATTACAACCAAAAGAAAGATCTTAATGATCCATGATTGATTACATGTTTTGTGATATTATGCTTATATGACTAAGAAAATTGATTTGTTGTGAATACAATGCACAAATTGAGTGAAACACTTACCATGCATGAGTGATACACTTTTATGAGAATTGTGAATCTGAATGACTAACTTTTGATCGGAATTTCTGATATCACATTTTGATTTAGAAACTATTTCATAAGCATGCTTTGATTCAATGGTAAACATGATTTTTTTTCTTCAAAATGCATTTCACATGAATCACGCAAGCTTAAAAATGATTGAAATTAAAAGTGCTTGATTGTTTACAATCATTGAATGTCATTTGTGCACTGTAGATATTTGAACCATGTTTTGAAATCCTTTTTGATAGGACTTTTGTTTGAGGACAAATAAAGTTCTAAGTTGGGGAGAGTTGAAAAGTGCTAAATTTACTTAGTTTTCAATATACTTTTCATGCCACTTATTAACTTGATTGAAAACATATGATACTCTATAAGTTATTGTATATATTTAGTAATTAGGATTTGAGATATGAGAATGGTGATATTTGCATCTTTTTTGTTTTGTTTTGTTTATAGATTAAAGAGAGTGAGCAATCAAAAAGGAAAGTCAAAAAATCATTTGAATGCCAAAACTAAAAAAATCTAGATGTTGATAAATTGGCTAAGCGAATCTGAAATGGCTTAGAAAGTTCAAGTTAGAAAGTTTGCTGAATTTTGCAGGATATAATTCACTAAGCGAGTAGATAATTGGCTTAGTGAATTAACGCGACCTAAAACAGTTGGCAATTGCTTCGTGGTGAAGAAAATTGATTCGCTAAGTGAATTTACACTTTTTTTAATGTTGAAAAGGCTATTCAGATTAGATTTTGAAGTGGAACTTCACATTTTTGGAGTCTAAGAACCAGAGAGAAGATAGAGAGAGATGGAGAGCAAAGGTGGAGAAGCTTGAGGAATATATCTTCAACGTTCAATATCTTCTTTTTCTTCATATATTGTAAGGTTACCATGTCTATGTGTAACTAATTCTCTCTTTGTTAGGATTAGATGTAGTTAACTATACTATTTTGCATCTCTTTTGATCTAAGTTATATACGTTCTAGTTATTCATGAAAAACAATATTTATCTTTGAATTGAATGCTTATTATGACTTATAAATCATGATATGATATTTGATTTGAATAGTTATTGGAAAATACTTTTCATATCTTGATTTAGGATAAACATCTATTGAATTTAAACTTGAGCAATCGATTTAGGGTTAATAGTCACAAACCGTCGGTTGCTAATACAAACATCTTGGTTAACCGTATGAGGAGTTGACGTTTAAACAAAACAGTTGACCTGTCACTGTTATTAAGGAATTAATAATGCGTGAATAATGACAATGATGATATTTGTGGCAACTGAAATATATATAACAAATCATTATGATATATTAGCAAGTAGTTAATGAAATATAATCCCAACATTCCTATCTCTTTGTTATTTTGCTTTTCATTTAATTATTATATTTAACCTTATGAACAACAATCAATTCCTACTCTTTAATTAAATGGTGGCTTGAAGAGCTTCCTCCATGTGGTGATTGTAGTACCTAAATTTTGTCCGATCAATAAAATAATTTAAAAAAAATAAATAAATAAAAATATAAAAAAAATATATGTTGGTCTAAAAATTGTAAAAATTGTCATTTGATTTCGAGTTGATATTAGTTTCATTACATTGCATTTAAAATATATAAAAAAAAAGAGAACAAAGCAAAACCAAACAAAACAAAAATTAAAGAAATGTTTTGCTTGTATTGTTTTCCTTCCCCTACTTTCCTGCTAACTTCTCTGCAATAGCCAACCCACATCAACTCAACACACTCACATCAACTACATGCCAGCCAAAACACATCAACATGCTTCTTCCTGCAAACATAGCAACACTTTTCAAAATCAGTATGCATTCTTTTATTTTCTTTGCCTTATTAACATCCTAGTACAAACATGCTACAAACCAGTTTCTTGCTTAATCCGATTTATTTTCTTACTTAATGAGGTAATTATTTGTAACATCTGTGCACTCCATGGAAAAGCTAAAAGACACTTTTTTTTTTATTTATACATTGCTTAAAATTTGTTACAAAAGCAATACGAAATCCAGTTAAAATTGGTTGGAAAATAATACAAAATCCATAGCTCAAATTTATCTAATGAACAGAAACATTCACTGTTTTACCTATAAATTGAGACAAACAAAAATCAAAAAGGGAGGATTTTTTTGAAGAGAGCTGAGATTAACACTACTGATTAAAAAACACATACAAAGAAGGAGAAGAGGAAGAAATCAGAGAAAGTATTGGAAAACGCGAAGGCATGATAAGATAGCTTGTTGAGTCTTTGTTTTACAGCCTGTGCATATCACTTCAACATTAACCATCCAGCTGTAAGTTTTCTTTCTTTTTTTTAAAGTCTTTATGAATGACTTTCTTTAATACTATTTAATATCTATCTACAATCTTGGTTGTTGATCCAAAATCTGCAAACTTCAATTAGGTCCCCCAACTAATATAAACTATAGTATTAAATCATAAATACAGGTAATTTCATGGCATAGAGGTAATTTCATGGCTTCTTAGTATAGTCACACTATTCAGCTTTAATATGCAATGTTTGGTTTTTGTTTTGACCAATCTAACTATATTTTTTTTTTAATTTTTAGTTTATTTCGTAGGGTCGTCTAAAAAATGTTTAATAATCAGTATCAAATTTTAATTCTTAAAACGAAATCTAAATAAAAAATATAATCAGATATTAAAAGAATGTGACTTTCTTTTAATTTTTGAGTTGTTAAGACACATATTGTACAATTTAGTGTTTTTTTTAATTCACATCTAAACCAAAAATAATATAAAATATTCCTAAAAAGATTAATTAGATGAGACATCTTTTTAATCTTTGAGTTTTTATGACACAAGTTGTATAACGTAATAATTTTAAAACTAGTTTTTTATAAATAAATTAATTTAACTTTTTATTTATTTAAAAACCTGATTAATTAGACGCGACATCTTTTAATCTTTGAGTTGTTAAGATACAAGTTGTATAACTTAATAATTTTAAAACTCGTTTTTTATAAATAAATTAATTTAACTTTTTTTATTTATTTAAAAATATGATTAATTAGATGCGACATCTTTTAATCTTTGAGTTGTTAAGATACAAGTTGTATAACTTAATAATTCTAAAACTCGTTTTATAAGTAAATTAATTTAATATTTTTATTTATTTAAAAATCTGATTAATTAGATGCAACATCTTTTAATCTTTGAGTTGTTAAGACACAAGTTGTACTACTTGACAATTTTTAAAACTTAATATTTAAAATAAAAAATGATAAAATATTCTTAAAAGGATTAAATTATATGTGACATCTTTTTACTCCTTAAATTTTTCGAGACACGAGTTGTACGACTAGATAGTCTTAAAACTAGAATTTTAAAATATTATTCAAATCAAACCAATTCTTTTTTTTTTTATAACCTTTTTTTTATCAACAACAAAACACAATTTCTTTAAAAGCAACCAACATATCTGCATTTTCTACCCAAGAACTACGTAGCTTTGATTTCTCCATTGCACCAAGAGATACGTAGGAGCAAAATTGCACTCTTGTCAAGCATAATAACAAAAACTTTTTTTTTCTCTATATTTTAAACGTACTTTTATCATTAGATTATTTTTGTAAAAATATTATATTTGCATTTTAAAAAGGAGAAATAAATATATTTAAATTAATATTAATTTTGCACAATTAATTATAGGTAACTGTTTTTTTGCGGATGTCGTAGGATACTAATACCTTCCCTACGCATAATCGACTTCCGAACTCAAAATTTGGTTTCAAATACCATTTTTTATTTTTAAGGGTTTTCCAATATTTTCCCTATTTTAAAATAAACTTTGGTGGTGATTCCATTAAATTCGAGAAATACTCAAAATTTTAGGCGCGACAGTGATGGGTAGCTTGAATGGCATCATCAATGTGTTGATGAGCAACTTGAATTGCATCATCTAGGTCTTTAGAAGTAAAGTTGGGAGGTATTGGTATGAGAATGATAGCACCAAAATGCTATGGAACTAACATAAAATTAGGGTTGCTAAAGAAAAAGAAACATAAAACTGCATCATAATTTTCATTATTTCAGAAGAGACAACATTACCTTAGATCTAGACACTTGGGCCACAGGCCACTTGAAGAAAAATAAAAATAGTACTGCAAATAAAATAAACATAACAACCCAATAACTTATTCACCAAAAAACAAAAACCAAAATTAGACATAAACTTTGAACCAATAAGACTTGTGAGTTACTATCTTGGGCTTGTTACAGTCCAATCTTAGGCCCACTCTATCAAACATTTTCCAAATCATCCTCTTTTAACATTAACAACCTTCTTAACAATTCATTGAACTCACCATCAGTGCTAATCATGCTAATCCTAACATACTTTGCATCCACACCAAATCGTTCCCCTCCTCTTGTACGAATATTAAGTTTTTCCAAATATTTTTCACCATCTTCTATACCCTCTACGCTCTTCAACCAAGCAAAAGCTATAGGAATTAAAAAAATAATTAATTAAAATAAATAAGATTGCAAAAAAAAAAGTGAAAATAAAAATGACTACAGTATTTATTTTTTACAAGCATGGAAATTTAAAAATTATTAAAAATAAATCAAAAGAGCAAAAAAAAAAAAGAAAATTTAATAACTAGTGGAAATAAATTACCAGGGTATGATTGAGATGACTCCTTGGTGAAATTACAATATGCAATTGGATACTCGACTAAGGTAAAAACATTGCTTTGCTCAATAACTCCCTTAAATTTCTCCCACCTTTCTTTCATGAGTCTTTTGCTATGACCAAAAAATAGTTCAGATTCAATAGACTTGAAATTTTGATAACTATCACAAATCACTTCAAGCATTTTAGTAGCTCGAATTTGGGATTCTCTAGATACTCCAACGGAACTCAACTGCATGAATTTAATCATATTCTTAGCAACTTCAATGTCCTTTACAATAGCCCACCTTCATCCAAATTGAAAAATAAAAAATTAAACATAAATGAAAATAAATTATATACAAATGTGATGGTTTTCTATGATTTTGTTCAACAAAAAATTAGCAAATAGTGGATAAATTAACTCATTAGAAAAATTGAAATAACAAAAAAATTTAGAGACAAATAAAAAAAATTATTTTTTCTTTTTAAGTTTTTAAATTTTTTTGTCTTAGAAAATACGTGTCTCACGAACTAACCCGATACGAGAACCAGCATGACCTGTGGATTTGGATAATGTGAAGAGCATAAGATCATGATTAAGTTGGTGAGTAATGGGAGTGTATTGTGGCCAATAATAGGCTAAGTCATAAATTATTTTTCCTTGAGCTTTAGATTTCACCACAGGTGTTCGGAAGACACCATCAGGATTGTTTGGAGAAGTCACCAATTCTATGTAAGGTTCATTTTTATTGTACTTAGTAGCATCACCACCCCATTTAAACAATCTTGATTGTAATACATCAGTTGCATCTGGATATTCCTACAAATTAAAATTATCTTTTTATTAATCCAAACTACAAATTATGTTATATATCATATTAAAAGTATCTACTTAATCATTAATGAATTTGAGATTCTATTAATTAGTAACAAAAATTGTTTTGAGATTTCTTTAATTGTATTATATTTTGTCCGTAAACTAAATCATTACCAAAAAATATAATAATAATTTAATACCCAAAAAATATAAAGTCACGGTTTAATTAATTTAGTACCCAAAAAATAATAATAATTTAGTACCCAAAAAAAATAATAATAATTTAGTACCCAAAAAATAACAAAATTTTCAAAATTTATTTTTCTCGAAAAAAGATATAAGAAATATCGAAACTTTTTTTTTTCGAAAAAAAAATTAAATCACTTTTTTCTTGTAAAATTTTTGAGAAAAAAAATTGAAACTTTATTTTTCTAGAAAATTTTTATATCTATTTTTCTCGAAATAAATCGAAAAGTTTTTGCCAAAAGAATGTCGAAATTATTTTTTCGAAAAAAATTTTTATCAGAAAATTTTTACATTTATTTTTCTAGAAAAAGTTGATATTTTTTATCAAAACAATTTTTAAATAACTATTTTGAAATTAATTTTAACTAAAAATTTATTCAAAATATTAAACTAGTTTATATTTATAAACTAATTTTAAATCGGTTTCAAAACTGCACTGAGCTTGATTTAAAAGTGATTTTTAATAATCGAACCAAACTACTAATATGGTCCAATGCAGTTTAGTTTTTAAACCATGTACACCCCTAATTACGATAATTAAAATAAAAAATATTACCGAGTAATAAGGAGCAGCAGCAACAACATTAATGGGATGATTAGGGGGTTGTGAAGGAGAAAGTGCATACAAAGCAGCATGGTAGAGTTGAGAAGAGCCTGTTCCTAATACTATGTAGTTCTCTTTTGTAACAGCATTTCCAACAACACTATGTATCCTCAAAATAGCATCTCTCATTTGTGGTAACATGTAAAAACACATGCTGTTCTCATCACCTATGTAACTCATCAATTCTTGTGCTTTGATCACCACCGTACACTCATCATTCATCTTCTCCCAATACGGCGAGAATATCATTGGATCACCTCTGAAAATTTTATTTTAATCATAATTAGTTTAAGTCGTATAAATGATTAGCTGTGATGTGACAATTTAAATTATTTATTTTGATAATGTATGAAAATTAAACTTTTTAAAAATAAAATAAACAATAATTTATAATAATAATAATAATAATATAGGTTGTGTAAAAAAAGAGCATAGGAAAATAATATGACTTGGTAAAAGGAGGTGAAAAGAGAGATGATTTACTTCTCAACATTGACAAGGGAATTGGATGAGAGAGTGGATTTGAGTATTTTTGTGCCATTGGAATAAGCCAAAGGAGAAGAACCATTACTAGCAACCACCATAGTTGAATATGCTCTTTGTTTTGTTGATGATGATTGGTGTTTCACTATCACTCTTGGTTTTGTTTATTTATTTATTTATGTTGTTGTGTATGCATACATATATATATAGCTAGATTGTATTTTTCATGTGACAGATAGTAGTAAATCTTGACCGTTAGATTGAACCATAAAATTCAAAATTGGAAAATAAAATTGAAGGAAAGTGAATATAAAAGTTAGTCAATATAATTTTGCATAGGAAACTAATATTTTCCTTTTATTTGTCTCCTTCTTCATCTTTTACCCATTTTTAAAAGGGTGAAACTATATTTGCTCTTATCAAATCTGACAAAAAGCTTCTCTTTACAGTAATAAAAATTTAAAACAAATTGGAAAGGATTATCAAATAAAAATTACATTATTGGATAAGATTACTCTGTTACACAAATTCATTTTAAATTCCCCTGTAATCCAATTACAGAAAATGTTTTTATCTTTATTCTATTTTTTTAATATATTTATTTTTTACTTTTTCAAAAAAATAAAAAGTACTTTTACTCCATGATATCAATTTAGTTAGACTGTGCTCATTTAGAAGTATTTTTCTCCATACTCTTATATATGAAAAACTATACATGACAATATTTTGTTTTTCTTTTAAACTTTTGAAATTAAAAATCTTTTTTTAACTAATCAAGCAGATTCACTTATAGTTTTATATATTTTTAAATGGATGATTTTTATATCTTATTTAATTAATTATGATATTTTTCTTAATTTAAATATTTCATTGTTATCAACTACTCTAGCATTTGTTTTATTGTGTATGTTCCTACCTCCTATAACTCTTATAGTTAAAAGTTACTTATTCTACTATATTAAATGTCACTTACTTCATTATGTTAGTGCGCCTAATAGTAGACTTTTAATATATTTGAAAGTTACAAGAATTATGCCTATACATAAGAGTCATATGACCTTGTAAGAATGGACTTTGATGAGAATACTGCAATACTCTTATATCTTCTGGGTTCTCTCTCTATTGATCTATAATTTGTAGAAGTTTTAATTAATTTTATAATACGTTATGAGTACGAAACTCTACCATATAAGTGATGTGACACCCTATATCCCAAAATGATATATAATAATTTATAATAGAATTTTTAACTTTAATTCGCAGCGGACAAAGCAAATATGTTTTCAAAGGAATAAAAAATTTTATAATTAATTTGAGATATCAAATTCCTCAAAATCCAAAATGAACACTTTAGACTTTTTTCTCCTATAAAATAGTGCAATCTCCATAAACTTTGATTTAACTAGAATTTCTTAATTTAATTCCAAAAGTTTACTAGTTATAAGGTTTCATACAAAAAGTTGTTTCTAATTAAACAAATAAAAATGGCTTCTCCCAAACTTGAACTTCAAAACTCATTAACCTGTAATAACTGCAATTTCGCAAACGCAGGGACAAGTCAGTCAAACACAAACATTACTAAAAATAACGAATTCCACAAACGGAGAAGTCGGTATTTTAGAGAGAAATTGGGATGGTTAAAAATCTGGGAAAGTGTGTTTAATTGACTAACTAAATGTTATTTTATGTTTTACTATTATTATTTTTATTTTGCTAAAACAAAATTAATTGTTACTTAAGCTCATTGTTAATACTCTTCCAAACATAATTTAATTTTCAAAACATTACTAATATCTCATAACTAATATATGATAAATTAGAGTACTTAAAATAATTAACTTTTTAAAAAAATACATATTATTAACAACCCAAACTCTCATATTCAAATTAATCACTATAATTATACTTATTTTTCAAAATACTCACGTTATAATAATACTATCATTAGAGAATAGTCAGAATTATAAAATAAATAAATATAACAACAATATTTTATGTTAATTACTAAATCATAATAAATATATATATATATATATATA
>JBBPBQ010020322.1:10148965-10163455 GCA_037974755.1 Cicer yamashitae
CGTAAAATATCCGACATCTTATTTTTTAAAATATTTACACTAATATACTATTATTTTTAAAAAAATATATAAAATAATAAAATATATAAAATAATAAAATATAACATTTATTATTCATATAACATATTTGGTCAAATATGTACAAGATTAGCACATCATAAAACTAATCAACATATATTCTAAAATAATTTTAACACCAAATTAATTATCTAAAATCCTATTTAATTAATAAAATAGTTTATTATAAAATTTGGAGTGTTACAAGTGATATATAATCAACTTTAATTATAACAATATTTCGTCTTCTTAATATCGTCTTCTCATGATCATATTCTTCGTTGAAATTTATATTTCTTGTATTTCATGACAATTTTTTATTTTTGCATATAAATTTTGTTGAGAAATATTTGTGTTTGTATAATTGTCATATTTTACTTTATTTATTCTTGTTAAATTCCATAAGAATTTAACATTAAAGCGTCAAGAAGGATTGCTCTAATTATGATTTTCTTCATCATTGTTTGTGAAAATAATTTGCGACATAGTTTCTAAAGAATAAAAAAAAAAATTAAAGCATTCCTAAAGTATTGCTCAAAGAATGAACTTTCCTTTATCATTGTTTGTAATGATAATTTGTGATATAGTTCCTGAAGAATTAAAAAGTTAAAGTATGTCTGATGGATTGCTCAAAGTAATATTTCCAAGTATCGATTGTAGTATACTTTTTGGAGAACAAATAATTTAATATCAAACATGCTTGTAGGATTGCGAAAGGTGTGATTTTCCGTGGTCATTGTTTATGAATATTTGTGATTGAATTTATGAAGAACTACACACTTAGAGCATGATTGAAATTTCTAAAATCTATTTTGTGACACTCAAATATGCTCCTGAGGTAGCAAAATTGAGAAAGTATTTCAAAAATATTTTAAAAGATTAGTTACATTTGTAATTAAATAAAAGTGTGATTGTTGATTAAAAGGGTGAAAGATCACATGATTAATTGAACTTTATTCCTAAAAGTGAATGGTTCATACTACTTTTTGTATAAGCAATGTTGTGGTTATCATAATTAATATAGTAGTGATTATTATTGATATGATACATGTGATTCGAAAGTGATAAAATTTCATTAGTACGACAAATGATTATGATCTTTACTATTCTAAATAATGGTGTAGTAAATTTTATGAATATAGCTGTTTATTAATTTTTATAAATTGTGGCGGTTTTTAATTTCATTTTGGTGATTTTTAATTTCACTAAGTTTAACTTATCTCCTTACTTAATTTCATTTACATATATGTATATAATTTTTGTATAGAAACACCATTTAATGAGAAGAAATGGTAAATAAAAAAAAATGGTATAGTTGGCTGGCTCCTAAAGAAGCAAAATCATTTTACGTATAGTTTCTTGATTTTTTTTTTGTTTTTTTATTATGATTATATGACATAGTAACTCATATACATGATTAAGAAGTTTAACTTCTCTTTCTACTTATACTTTAAATTCTAAGATAATATTTTGTAAAAAGAAACAATAAGAAAACTTATACCATTTTCTCTTGTTATTATTTCTCTTGTTGTCTTGTTCACAAAATGACATTGGTAATTACATGTTAGTTTTACGTCAAATTTTTACTATGAATTAAAAACAAGATATTTTTCTCATAAATTCTACATGTGAGCAATGAGTGGTAATTGTTGACACCTAATTTTGTCCGCTTTTTATGTATTTATTTATTTTTTACTTTTTATTAAAAAAAAGGGAAATAATAATAATAAATGTATAGAAATATAAAAATAAAAATAAATAATTAGGGCTTTAAACTTTAAATAATCACATATGTTCCCAGTTTTTGTTTGCCTTTAATTCCTGTTTAGACTCTTTTCTAAAATATATATATATATATATAAATATATAAAAAAATAATTAAAAAAATAAAAAAAATAATAACAAATAAATAAAGGTACATAATTGAATGAAAGAAACTGAAAAGAAATGAATTGATGGTCATAAAAATCGGTATAATGAGGATCAATTGAATGGATTGATGGTCATAAAAATCGGTATAATGATAATCAATTGAAAGAAAATGTATAAGTGCATTTTTCATCCATGATTTTAATGGTCGTGTCCAATAAAAATATTATTAAAAACCAACGTATTCATTCATTCATTTATTCATTAATTGATTCATGACATTACATAAATTTAAAGTCGAGAAAACGACCTGCATGTTGAAGCCGGGAAAACGACTCGCACCCGAAGCCGAGAAAACGACCCGCATGTTGAAGCCGGGAAAACGACTCGCATCTAAAGCCGAGAAAACGACCCGCATGTTGAAGCCGGAAAAACGACTCACACCCGGAGCCGAGAAAACGACCCGCATGTTGAAGTCGGGAAAACGACTCGCACCCGAAGCCGAGAAAACAACCCGCATGTTGAAGTCGGGAAAACGACTCGCACCTAAAGCCGAAAAAACGACCCACATGTTGAAGCCGGGAAAACGACTCGCACCTAAAGCCGAAAAAACGACCCGCATGTTGAAGCCGGGAAAACGACTCGCACCCGAAGCCGAGAAAACGATCCGCATCTTGAAGCCGGGAAAACGACTCGCAGCCTTCTAAAAAATTCTTTTCGGACAAAATTAGAGTTGTCATCTTTACTTATCTTTTACATTGATTCTCAAGTAAATTCTAAGTAAAGAGGGGCAGCTGTTGACACCTAATTTTGTCTGTTTTTTATTTATTTATCTATTTATTTATTTTTTACTTTTTATTAAAAAAAAGGGAAATAATAATAATAAATGTATAGAAATATAAAAATAAAAATAAATAATTAGGGCTTTAAACTTTAAACAATTTCATATGTTCCCAGTTTTTGTTTGCCTCAAATTCCTGTTTAGACTCTTTTCTAAAAAAAAATATATATTAAAATATATAAAAAAAAATAATAATAACAAATATATAAAGGTACATAATTGAATGAAAGAAACTGAAAAGAAATGGATTGATGGTCATAAAAATCGTTATAATGATAATCAATTGAAAGAAAAGAAACCAAAAAGAAAGAGATTAATAGTAATAAAATGGTGATCAATTGGCAATTATTTCCTTGTCTTTTGTAACCTACACCCGAAAGGCCTATAAATAATCGATAGTAAGAGTAGAAGAGGGAGTACATTTTGAGAGCACAAGAAAAAAGAAAAAAGAGAGAATAACAAGTGAAAGAGGAGTAAAGAATCTGGTCTTGGGAAAATCAGTCCAACAAAAAACCACTTCAGTAGTAAGGTATCACTTCTCTAATTTCTTCTTGTTAGTCTTTGTATTGCATCCCTTTAAAAATGTTCTTTTTTTTTTCTTTCTCTTTTTGTATTTATACAAAAATAAACTCATGTGTTAAGCTCTCATTTTTTTAAAGTTGTCTGTTCTTAAAATTGTTTTCTTTGCAACACAAAATGCTAGAAAAATATAAGCCAATCACCAAGAAAATAAATTTCACCATATCGTAATATTGAATTTTAGCTCATATCCTGTCTTTATCAAAATAACAAAAAAAATCATAACAACAAATAAATAGTTTTCCCTTAGAATTAGAATTAATGGTCGCTGTCGCCGGATGAAATTCATCCTCGCTCGCCGCGCCACATCTCACCTCCTTTTTTCGTTATTATTATATTTTCGTGACGTTGTTTTTTTAACAAAAATTAATTTTTCTTTAAAACAAAAATAAAAAGATACAATCCGTGAATAAACATCTCACCTCTTTTTTTCGTTATTATTATTATTATTATTATTTTTATTATTATTATTATTATTATTATTATTATTATTATCACTATTACCATTATTATTATTATTAATTATTATTATCACTATTACCATTATTACTATTATTATTATTATTATCACTATTATGTTGTTAATTTATTTTGATATTTATATATATAAAGTAAAATTAATAATAAAATCAGTCAACACATAAATATTTTCTACCCAAGAACTATGTGTGTTTTGATTTCCCCATTGCACCTAGGGATACGTAGGAGCAAAGTTTTTTCCTTGTCAAACCAAATTAATAAAAAAATATTTTTCCTTCTTTTATTAATGTAAATAATTTATTTATTTTTTTAGTATTCTTTTTGGGGTAAAAATAAATGAATAAATAAATAAATAGTTTGTATACAATTAATTATAGGGTAACCGTTTTAACGGACGTTGTAGGGTGGTAATACTTTCCCTACTCGTAATCGACTCCTGAATCCGAATTTTTGGTTCAAAAATCATTATTTTAGGTTTTATCCAATTTGTCCTTTGAATAAAATAAAATTGGTGGCGACTCCTTTTTCGTAGACAAACTGGACGCGATAGTTGGCGACTCCGTTGGGGATTTTTGAGAGTCAAGCCCAATCTAATTAATTGTATATAATTATTTCTTATTTATTGTTTTATTTATATTATCCCTATTGTTTTATTTGTTTTGTTATATTGTGAATATAATTATATGTGTCTTGTTAATTTATTTTCATTGTGATTTTTTTATTTTACTTTATTTATTTTTCTGTACACTACTCTAACACGATTCACACACTTATGAGTGGGCTCTATACCCGGGCTGAGTGCAATCTAAGATAAGTTAGAGACTGTGTTATGATAATCTTCTGGATGTACATCCTGTTTGGTTGTCATGAAAGTCTCACCTAGAATTGACATTTTCTATAATATTGCCATTTTAATAGTTTACCTATTAATTGGTTTAATATTTTAGAATTGAGTTGTGTGCTCTAGGAACCAATTTAGAACCATAGAGCTACCCATGGTAAAGGTTCACATTAAAAAAAAAACATAAGAAAAAAAAGAATCGTGTAAATCTCATGTACATACGAAAAACCTACTCTATTTCCTGTTCACTTTTACCTTCTAGTATACCCAAGTTTTTTTTTTTTTGCATCATATTCTTCATCATGGTCACTTTTGAAAAAATATCATTATCACATCATCTTCAAAACCATAAAAATTAAGGCTTGTTGTGAATATCTTTAACCACAGGAAACATGGGATCAAATGGTGGCTCAAACATTACTCCATTAAGAAAGACCTTGCCATTGAGAGTTCTCAAACCAGATGTAAGCAACCTTAAGAATCTCGTCCGGAAGTTGAATAAGGTACAACGTGTAATCTTTATGGGGAAATTTGGCAAAATTCTGGATTTACTTGAAGTTAATGTGCAAGTGGATGCCCTTACAGCGTTGGCCCAGTTCTATGACCCTCATTTCAGGTGTTTCACCTTTGAGGACTTTCAGTTGGCCCCAACGTTGGAAGAGGTCGAACGAATAATGGGATATCCGATGAAGGGGAGCAAACCTTACCAGTACATGGAACACTACCCTTCACTGAAAACAATAGCTGAAACACTTGATATCCATATAAAGGAAATAGAAGACAATAGAACCAACAAAGACAATTTGATTGGATTCCCAGTAAAATATCTTGAAGAGAAAGCAGTAAACTTAGCGAGAGATGGAAAATGGGACACTTTCATGGATGTGCTCGCCTTGATTATATATGGGATTGTTTTATTTCCAAGTGTTAAGGACTTTGTGGATTTTACGGCGGTAGACGTTTTTTTGGCCTACAAGCATAGAGGAGAGAACCCAGTACCAGCGGTTTTGGCTGACATTTACTGCACGTTCGACTTCCGTCATGAGAAAGAAGGGGGCATAATCCATTGCTGCTCGCCAATACTATATCTTTGGTTTGTCAAACATATTTTCCAAGACACACATCAGTTAAGAACTAAGAGCAAAAAGGAATGGGCCAACATTCTAGCAAATCTCAACGAAAGAACTGTCCAGTGGTATTCCCGGAGTCAAGATATAAATGAAGTGATTTGTAGATGCGGTGTCTTTGTCGATGTTCCCCTCATGGGAACTAAAGGGTGTATAAATTATAGTCCCTATGTGGCATTGAGACAACTGGGTTATCCTATGACGAAACCTCCGATGATGGATGTAACAAAATCTTTTGTCATTCGTGGATGAGACGTTTATGATGCTAGCCTGCTGAGAAGAATACGTAAGTCTTGGGGAGATGTCGTTAGAAGAGGTCAAGAATTAGGGCCTAGAAGTTGTGGTATAGGAGAGGAATATCATAATTGGGTGAAAAAGAGGGCATTAGAGATCAAGTTGCATTTTCATTGCAACATAGTTGCTCCCGAAGTAGTAACAACAGAATCCTTTTTCAGTACTGAAGATTTAGAGGCTGACTTAGGTCTAAAAAGATAAGAAACTGAGAAATTACAACAAGAATTGGAGAGGGCTCACCAGGCTTATAGAGATATGGAGTATAAGAATACTCAACAATCCCTTATCCTTGAGAAAGTACAGAAAAAAGCAAGAGAGGAAAAAGAAAGCAAGAATAGAACTCAGATCTGTTTGTGGGGTGCGAATGAAGAGTTGAGACTCAAACGTCAAGAAAGGGATGATGCAGTGATTGAAGGTCTCAGGCTTAAGGAGTTGCTAAAAAAATCTGGGGAAAAACATGAAATCATCCGTCGACAAGAAGCAAACCTAAAGCAACAAATAGAGAGGGTAAAAGCGGAATGTGAAAGCAAGATAATGGTAGAAAGGAAATGTCAAGAAGAGATCGTTGAGCCATACCGAGTTGAACTTGCAAGAAAAGAAGACGAGATGCATACACAAAAAGACACTATCGAGAGACTTGTTCAAGAAGGAATTTTTTGGATGGATCGCTTCTCCAAACTAGTTTATTTAACCAATTTAGCTATCAGAGATATTCCACCGTTATTAAGAGATGCAGAAAGGATGGTTAATCCTCTCTCTACCCCTCAAGAGATCTCCATTTTTATTGAGCATTGTAAAAGTTTAATTGAGCAAATGAAAAAACTGATTGCTCATTAAATTTTCAAATTCCGTGTTTATGTTACTACTTTCGTTTTGTTAAGTTTTGTTTGTTCTCTCATTTGTGGTAAAACTTGTATTTTGTTTTTTCTCAATGAATTAAATTTGGCTTCACTTTTGATCTCATGGTTCTCTCTTTATTATTGGTTAAGATATTCACAAACAAGCAATAAATAGGTCTTTAACATTCATGCATCATTACATTTTCATACATCACATTGCATACTCATGCCATATTCTTTCACAGAAAAAATAACACAACAAATAAAAAACTGGTGCTATGACACCGTTATCGGACACAATCCCAGTCAAAAATCATGGATGAGCTAGAGCAAACAGAAATAAGAGAAGACGTGAACCAACTCAAGGGGCAAATGACCAAGATCTTGGAGATTCTACAAGCACTTGGAAATAGAAATGATGGGAATCCTTTGGTAGATGAGGGGATGCCCTAAAACACTCTTGTTCATCCAACGGGCGTCGCTCCACACCTTCACACTAATTATCAAGAAGGGAAGGCACAACAATTTCCACCTTATGGTCTGCCTCCAGGTTATACCCCACCCATAGACACTCATCCCCCCAACAACAATCCGCTAGTCGTGGCTACAAATCCGCAACATAGTACTGGCGAGTTCCCTCAAGTGCAACCTTCACCCCTTACTTTGGGATTTCCTAGCTCTTCGTCGCAAGGAAAAGCTACCGAAGCTACGCCGGTGATGTTTAACATACCTCATGAACCTCGACCGCTCGAGAGCAATCAATCCCAAGAAAAATGGAAAGCCTTAGAAGAGCGCTTGAGAGTCATCGAAGGGGGAAATAATTATGGATTTGATGCTTCAGACCTATGCCTCGTTTCTGATGTTATAATACCTCCGAAATTCAAGTTGCCTGAATTCGACAAATACAAGGGAACTACATGCCCCAAGAACCATCTTATTATGTATCGTCAAAAAATGGGTTTTTGCGCCCATGACGAAAAACTGCTAATCCACTTCTTTCAAGACAGTTTGACAGGAGCTTCCCTGAGTTGGTATATGCACCTTGAGCGAGCTCATATCGGCTCTTGGAAAGATTTGGTGGATGCCTTTTTGAAACAATACAAATATAATCTTGACATGGCTCCTGACAGAATGCAGTTGCAAAATATGACAAAACGAGACAATGAAACATTCAAGGAATATGCCCAACGATGGAGAGAGCTAGCTTCCCAGGTTGAACCCCCCTATCAGAAAAAGAAATGGTGACCATGTTCATAAACACTCTTCAACCTCCGTTTTATGACAAAATGATAGGAAGCGTCTCGTCAAATTTTTCAGATCTCGTCATCATAGGCGAAAGAGTAGAAATGGGATTGAAAAGCGGAAAGATTACTTCTGGCTATCCCGGATTGAATAACACAAAGAAGTCGCCCGTAGGTGCGAATAAGAAAAAGGAGGGAGAAAGCCATTTTGTGGTGTAAAACCCAACTAATCCTTCTTTCGTGCATCGCCCTTACGCCGCTGCAACCTCACAAACCTCAAGTACCATAAGTCAAAACTTACAAGGGAATCAAGATTCCTATGAAAGTCGGGGAAGAAACTATCCTGGGAGGAAGTTCGTACATTTCGACCCAATCCCTATGACTTATGCAGAATTATTATCGCATCTGGTTAGCAATTCTATGGTTGCACTATGTCCAGGGAAACCTATAGAACCGCCCTACCCCAAAGGATATGACTCGAACGCCGCATGCGATTACCACTCTGGGGCTGTAGGACACTCTACTGAAAATTGCCTAGCTTTAAAATTTAAGGTGCACGATTTGCTTAAAGCTGGATGGTTGAATTTCAAAGAAAACGATTCTAGCGTGAAAAACAATCCCCTACCAGTCCATGGTGGACCAATAGTGAATGCTATTGAAGAAAATCACCAATTAATAAGGGAGGTCGAAAGAATTAAGACTCCGATGGGACTAATTTTCTTTGAGTTATGCAAATTTGGGTTAATCCAAGGAAACGCCGATGGGAAAGCAAGATGCAATTTCCACCTCAATGAAAATCATTCCATGGAAGAATGCAATGAGTTCAAAAAAGAACTTCAAAAATTGATAAACACAGGCATCGTTCAAATAGGTCGTTGGGAAAAGGATGATGATATGATCGCAACTCAATTAGAAGAAAAACTTGGCATAACCATCCCAAAGCCATTAGTCATTCACTTCACTAAGGAGGAAACTATGAACGCCCCCAGTGATCTGAGGACCTTAATAGTTCGGATACCAAACCCTTTTCCATATAAAGACAATAAAGCGGTACCTTGGAACTATAATGTAGAGGTACATCTGGCTGAACAGAAGAATGAAGATGCTTCTAGCTCAAAAACAACCGCTGCCACGAACGTTTCAGGGATAGGAGGGATGACTAGAAGTGGTCGGATATACTCCCCGAAAACATCACAGAGAGAAATAATAGTGGCGTCTGAGAAGGCATACAAAGATAAAGGGAAAAAGAAAGTAATTGTAACAGAAGAAGTTGAAAAGGAGAAAGTAGAAAATGAGAAAGGGGTTTCTAATGATGAAGCTCGTGAGTTTCACAAAATCATCCAACAGAGTGAATACAAAATAGTCGACCAGCTCAACCATACTCCTGCAAGGATTTCATTGTTGTCCCTACTGATGAATTCTGAGTCCCACCGGAAGCTATTGATGAAAATACTAAACGAGGCCCATGTCACTCACGACATCACCTTGGACAAATTTGGAGGCATCATAAATAACATCACTGCCAACAACCACCTAACCTTCACAGATGATGAGCTGCCGACCGAAGGGAGAGGGCATAATAAAGCACTACACATATCAGTGATGTGTCTCGACCATATAATATCGAGAGTCCTCATTGACAATGGCTCCTCGCTGAATGTCATATCAAAATCGACATTAGCAAAACTACCTTGTGATGGTACATATATGAGACCAAGCCCCATGGTTGTTAGAGCTTTCGATGGGAGTCACAGAGAAGTAATGGGAGAAATCGAACTCCCAGTTTAAATAGGCCCGGTCACATTTGAAATCACGTTTCACGTGATGGACATTGTACCCGCCTATAGTTGCTTGTTGGGAAGGCCATGGATCCACTCTGCCGGCGTAGTGCCATCAACCTTACATCAAAAGCTGAAGTATATGGTAAATGATCAATTGGTAATCGTGTCAGGAGAAGAAGACTTGTTGGTGAGTAAGTTGTCCACCACACCTTATGTTGAGACAACAGAAGAAGCTCTAGAGACCGCCTTCCAAACACTAGAAATTGTGGACACCGCTTACGTCGAGATGACACCTATAGAACCACATATGTCAAACACTGCTATTATGGTGGCTAAGTTCATGTTGAGCAGAGGACACCATCCATGGCACGGGTTGGGGAAAGATGAAGAAGGGCTCAAAGAACTAGTGGAGCTTCCTAAGAATAAGGATAAGTGGGGTTTAGACTACAAACCCACCCAGGCTAACAAACGAAGATTGGTCAAAGAAAACAAAGAAAAGAGATTGGCTCGGATCGAGAATCGAGAGCCTAGAACTGAAACGATTCCCATCTATGACATCCAACAGAGTTTCCAAAGTGCAAGACCAACAAGTGAGATCCATATTGCAGCAGCTGGAGATGACATTTCCATTGATGAAGCTGATTGGATTCGTTCGTGTGGTGCAGGAGGAGAAATCAAGAATTGGAAATTAGTCAAGTCACCTATAATATTTAATGCAATTCCCATGTAATTCTAAAAGCATTATTACTCTTACCAAGACCTTAAGATACTTCATTATATTTAGGATGGACACAATTTTGTTTCCCCAGTACTTCGAATTTCAATAAATGCATTCTTATTTTATTTTCTTATTGTTCTTTCTTATCGTTCTCGTATTTTAACATTCATTTGCCAAAATTGTTCTTTTCTCTTTCTTTCTTTCTTTTTTTCCCTTCCCCTTATCCCAGCCTTGAATCCTGTAGATTTGGGAATAGTCCATTCACAGATGACTTTACTAAGATCTCGTCGCATAATTTTGACAATCTTGTTAGTCAAACAGAACAAGATAACGAAGAAGAATATGAACCTCCTCTAGAGTTGTTAAGAGCGGTAGAACGGGAAGCCAAGGGTATCATGCCCTATGAGGAACCGACGAAAATGATTAATCTAGGGACAGAAGAAATAAAGAAAGAAATTAAAGTCGGCACCATCTTAAAGAAAGAAGTGTATCACGAACTAATCCAACTCCTACATGAATACAAAGATGTTTTTGCCTGGTCATATCAGGATATGCCTGGATTGGATACTAGCATAGTGGAGCATAAATTGCCCTTAAAACCCGATTTTTCTCCGGTCAAACAAAAATTAAGGCGAATGAAGCCCGATATGTCATTAAAAATTAGGGAAGAAGTAAAAAAACAATTTGACGTAGGATTCCTGGCTGTGGCAAATTATCCCCAATGGATAGCCAATATCGTACCGGTGCCGAAAAAGGATGGCAAAGTTCGAATGTGTGTCGACTATAGGGACCTTAACAAAGTCAGTCCTAAAGATGATTTTCCGTTACCTCACATCGATATTCTGGTTGACAATACGGCTCGCCATTCACCCTTTTCTTTTATGGATGGTTTCTCTGGGTATAATCAAATTAAGATGGCAGCTGAAGATATGGAAAAAACGACTTTCATCACCCCTTGGGGAACATTTTGTTACAAAGTAATGCCTTTTGGTCTGAAAAATGCTGGGGCGACCTACCAAAGAGCTATGGTAACCCTATTCCATGACATGATACTTAAAGAGGTAGAAGTTTATGTATACGACATGATTGCTAAGTCACAAACAGAAGAAAAACATATTATTGATCTAAAGAAAGTCTTCGAAAGACTTAGAAAGTTTAAGCTAAAGCTTAATCCTTCCAAGTGTACTTTCGGCGTGAGGTAGGACAAATTATTGGGATTTGTGGTTAGTCAGAAGGGAATAGAGGTTGACCCCGATAAGATTCGGGCCATTTCAGAAATACCTCCCCCGAGTACCGAAAGAGAGGTTCGTGGTTTTCTTGAGAGAGTAAATTATATTTCAAGATTTATATCACAACTAACTGCGACTTGTGAACCGATCTTTAAACTTTTACGGAAAAATCAAAAAGTTGTGTGGAACGAAGAATGTCAAAACGCATTTGAAAAAATCCGACAGTATTTGCAAAAGCCTCCAATTCTAGTCCCCCCTGTTCTGGGCCGACCCTTGATTATGTATCTTACAGTTCTCGACGGGGCCATGGGATGCGTGCTGGGGCAACACGATGAAACAGGAAACAAGATATACAATGTTAGAACGTACTTGTTGTGCCTTAGCCTTGGCGGCCCGTCGCTTGAGGCAATACATGCTTTGCCACACGACATACTTGATATCCAAAATGGATCCAATCAAGTACATTTTTGAAAAGCCTGCTCTCACAGGGCGAATTGATCGCTGGCAGGTGATGTTATCAGAATATGATATTACCTATGTTACTCAGAAAGCCATAAAAGGGAGTGCCTTAGCAGATTATCTAGCTAATCAACCTGTGGATAATTATAAGTCAATGCAATGTGAATTCCCAGACGAAAGCATCATGGTTATGTTTGAAGAATGCGATAATGGAAAATGGACCTTGTTGTTCGACGGGGCCTCAAACATAACGGGGCATGGGATTAGGGTTGTCTTAATATCTCCCAAAAAACAGTTTATACCTATCACAGCGCGCTTGTGTTTTGATTGTACCAATAATATGGCAGAATGTGAAGCTTGTGCCATGGGAATTTTGGCAGCTTTGGAATCAAAAGTGAAAGTGCTGGAAGTGTATGGAGATTCAACTCTGGTCATTAATCAACTTAACCAAGAAAGGGAAACTCGAGATAAGAAGTTAATACCTTATTTTACCTACACAAAAGAATTGTCTTTACAATTTGAAAAAATCACCTTTCACCATGTCCCTCGAGAAAACAATCAATTGGCTGATGCTTTGGCTACTTTATCCTCGATGTTCCAAATAAGTTGAAGCGATGAAATCCCATCCATTAAATTGGAGAGTCGAGATCATCCTGCCTACTTCCACTTAATGGAAGAAGAAATTGATGGGAAACCGTGGTATCACGACATCAAACATTATCTTATTAATAGAGAATATCCTCCCGGAATATCGGAGAATGAGAAAAGAACTCTAAGACGGCTAGCCGCGAGCTTTTTCGTGAACGAAAATGTTTTGTATAAGAGGAATCATGATATGGTACTCCTTAGATGCGTTGATGTCAATGAGGCGAAAGAAATTCTACAAGATGTCCACGATGGCTCTTATGGGATCCATATGAACGGACACGCCATGTCTAGAAAGATTCTTCGGGTCGGGTATTACTGGCTCACCCTAGAAAAAGATTGTTTTAATTATGTAAAGAAATGCCATAAGTGTCAAATATATGCTGATAATCTCCACGCCCCACTAATGCCTCTAAACACTCTTTCAGCACCCTGGCCGTTCTCAATGTGGGGCATAGACGTCATCGGAATGATTAAACCGAAAGCATCAAATGGACATCGCTTCATCTTGGTGGCCATTGATTACTTTACCAAATGGGTAGAGGCTGCTTCGTACGCCAATGTAACCAGAAATGTGGTAGTCAAATTCATAAAAAGAGAGTTAATTTGTCGTTATGGCCTACCAAGCAAGATCATTACTGACAATGCCACAAACCTGAATAACAAAATGATGGATGAATTGTGTGCCACCTTTAAAATTCAACACCACAACTCGTCCCCGTACAGACCAAAAATGAATGGTGCAGTTGAAGCAGCCAATAAAAACATCAAAAAAATTATTCAGAAAATGGTTGTAACATACAAAGATTGGCATGAGATGTGTCCGTTTGCACTACACGGGTATCGCACTTCGATACGCACTTCAACTGGGGCAACCCCTTTTTCCCTAGTATATGGGATGGAGGTTGTGCTACCCATTGAGGTTGAAATCCCCTCACTAAGAGTATTAATGGAGGCCAAACTAGAGGAGTCGGAATGGGTACAAACCCGTTTCCATCAATTAAATTTAATTGAAGAAAAAAGGTTGGTGGCCTTATGCCATGGGCAATTATATCAGAAAAGATTGAAAAGAGCGTACGAGAAAAAAGTACGTCCTCGAGAATTCCGGGAGGGAGACTTGGTGCTAAAAAAGATCCTACCCATTCAAAGGGATTATCGTGGAAAATGGACCCCTAACTATGAGGGCCCATACGTCGTGAAGAATGTTTTCTCAGGTGGAGCTTTGATCCTCACGAATATGGATGGAAAAGATTTAGTCCTTCCTGTAAACTCAGATGCCGTAAAAAAGTATCATACTTAAATAATGAATACCCGCTAGGTTGAAAACCTAAAAAGGTGACCTAGGCAAAAATTAGGGTACCAAAAAAAATACCCGCTAGGTTGAAAACCTGAAAGGGCGACCTAGACAAAAATTAGGGTACAAAAAATAATAATGAATACCCGCTAGGTTGAAAACCTGAAAGGGCGACCTAGGCAAAAATTAGGGTACA
>JBBPBQ010020322.1:10164735-10235333 GCA_037974755.1 Cicer yamashitae
ACCCGCATGTTGAAGCCGGGAAAACGACTCGCACCCGAAGCCGAGAAAACGACCCGCATCTTGAAGCCGGGAAAACGACTCGCACCCTTCTAAAAAATTATTTTCGGACAAAATTAGAGTTGTCATCTTTACTTATCTTTTACTTTGATTCTCAAGTAAATTCTAAGTAAAGAGGGGCAGTTGTTGACACCTAATTTTGTCCGCTTTTAATTTATTTATCTATTTATTTATTTTTTACTTTTTATTAAAAAAAAAGGGAAATAATAATAATAAATGTATAGAAATATAAAAATAAAAATAAATAATTAGGGCTTTAAACTTTAAACAATCACATATGTTCTCAGTTTTTGTTTGCCTCTAATTCCTGTTTAGACTCTTTTCTAAAAAAAAAATTAAAAAAAATATATATTAAAATATATAAAAAAATAATAAAAAAAAATAATAACAAATAAGTAAAGGTACATAATTGAATGAAAGAAACTGAAAAGAAATGGATTGATGGTCATAAAAATCGGTATAATGAGGATCAATTGAATGGATTGATGGTCATAAAAATCGGTATAATGATAATCAATTGAAAGAAAAGAAACCAAAAAGAAAGAGATTAATAGTAATAAAATGGTGATCAATTGGCAATTATTCCCTTGTCTTTTGTAACCTACACCCGAAAGGCCTATAAATAATCGATAGTAAGAGTAGAAGAGGGAGCACATTTTGAGAGCACAAGAAAAAAGAAAGAAGAGAGAATAACAGATGAAACAGGAGTAGAGAATCTGGTCTTGGGAAAATCAGTCCAACAAGAAACCACTTCAGTAGTAAGGTATCACTTCTCTAATTTCTTCTTGTTAGTCTTTGTATTGCATCCCTTTAAAAATGTTCTTTTTTCTTCTTTCTCTTTTTGTATTTATACAAAAATAAACTCATGTGTTAAGCTCTCATTTTTTTAAAGTTGTCTGTTCTTAAAATTGTTTTCTTTGCAACACAAAATACTAGAAAAATATAACTAATTGATGTCTATAAACCAATCACCAAGAAAATAAATTTCACCATATCGTAATATTGAATTTATAGCTCATATCCCGTCTTTATCAAAATAACAAAAAAAATCATAACAACAAATAAATAGTTTTCTTTTAGAATTAGAATTAATGGTCGCTGCCGCCGGATGAAATTCATCCTCGCTCGCCGCGCCACATCTCACCTCCTTTTTTAGTTATTATTATATTTTCGTTACGTTGTTTTTTTAACAAAAATTAATTTTTCTTTAAAACAAAAATAAAAGGATACAATCCGTGAATAAACATCTCACCTCTTTTTTTCGTTATTATTATTATTATTTTTATTATTATTATTATTATTATTATTATTATTATTATTATTATTATTATCACTATTACCATTATTACTATTATTATTATTATCACTATTATGTTCTTAATTTATTTTGATATTTATATATATATAAAGTAAAATTAATAATAAAATCAGTCAACACATAAATATTTTCTACCGAAGAACTACGTGTGTTTTGATTTGCCCATTGCACCTGGGGATACGTAGGAGCAAAGTTTTTTCCTTGTCAAACCAAATTAATAAAAAAATATTTTTCCTTCTTTTATTAATGTAAATAATTTATTTATTTTTTTAGTATTCTTTTTGGGGTAAAAATAAATGAATAAATAAATAAATAGTTTGTATACAATTAATTATAGGGTAACCGTTTTAACGGACGTTGTAGGGTGGTAATACTTTCCCTACTCGTAATCGACTCCCGAATCCGAATTTTTGGTTCAAAAATCATTATTTTAGGTTTTATCCAATTTTCCTTTGAATAAAATAAAATTGGTGGCGACTCCTTTTTCGCGGACAAACCGGACGCGACAGTAATATATGAGCAATCTTTTAAGTCTTTTTAATCTAATTATTTTAAACTATCATTCTATTTTTGTTGGATATGATTTAATATTCAAATTTTCATTATGAATGTTATTTAAGTAATTTTAATCTTATATATACATTTTTAACATTTGGAAACAAGTTTTATTGACAATTTTATTTGCTAAATTATCATCTTTAAATTCCCACATTTTATTTTGCTTTATGTGTATTTTATTTTGAGCAATTTATGTTGAAGAAATAAATAATTTATATCAATTTAATTTATTTTATAGTTATATAGATAAAATATGTACGTGTATTTTATTTGTTCCAGTGAATTTAGTGTTCTAATTTACTATTAAGTAAAATGTTGTTTTTAATATATGCAGATAATAATACAAAAGATACATCAAATCTTAAGAATATATGGTTTAATTTTGATGAATTTATTTACAAATTATGATTGTTAATTATTGATTCAAATGGATCGGAACAATTGAAACACATATTATTGTACACCTGAAGTTTACATATCTTATTAAATTTGTTGTTGGCAAGACCGGTTGGGCATATCGGATCTATTATGATGTGAAAAGTAATTACAAATATATGTGAACATATGTTGAAAAACTAGAAAATTCTTCAATTAAATAATTTTTGTGTATTACTAGTTCCCAAAAAAAAGTTTGACGATTTGAGGGAATGAGTCTCTCCCATTTCTAGAATGTCTATGAGGTGGTATTTGTGGATCAATATAACGAAGTATGTTTGTTGTCAACTCACAACCTGATGATGATATGGAAAACATAATCAAGGAAGGAAGCATATAGGATATTCAAGGTCTTGGAACTCCAATGACAAGAGCAAAGTCAAAGAAGACAAATGATGTTTTAAATAACTTGATAGCCACTTTATTTGAAGCAAGTCTAACTCATGAAGAATTGAAGCCCAAGATATTAAATTGTATAATCCAAATTGAAGAGGTTAAGGGATGAAGGTTGCGTCTATGTGATATCAAATTTTAATATTAATTTTAATTAAAGTAGTAGATTGAATTAGTAAGAACATTTGGGTCTGGTTATAAAAACTTGAGTTGGGCCAAATTTAGAAAAAAATTTAAGGTGCTGCCACTATAAAAGGCAAACCCCTAGTTTATGCAAAGACAGATTTTAAACATATTGTTATTTTGTGAGGTTTTGCTCTCTAGAGTTCTTGAAAGAATTCACTTTGAACTTATCAAGGTTGTTGATCCTTGTGGTGTTCTTTTCGGCTTATCAATCCCTAGATGGTGGTGCCATTTTGTTCTTGGTTCATTTATTGAATTATAATTTCTACTTTCCTTTACATCAAACTCTAATACACAAATTTTACCAATTTTCGTATTCAGTAACATGCACTCATATCTCGAGTTTTACATAATCTTTTTCAGTGATTCAACAACCTAATTTTCCATTCAAAACATCTTCTTTCACCTCGTTTTGGAATCGCTTGATTATGAGTTTATTAGCTTCAGTTATCGCATTATCCAGGAAAACATGATTTTTGCTCCAATTAGTAAGTCTTCAAACTAGAACGATCCTAAAAGTTATTTATAACAAAAAGGATCATATCACAACCAAAAGTTTGTGAGATTGTTGTGTCAACTAGTTTGTCTAAGAGGTCATTTTTCTCATAATTGTATTGGAATTAATATTGCACATCATATTCATACACAAAAAAGGAAATGAAGAACCATTCATTAACATGTCTAATGTTGATTTTAAGATCAATACTTATGAGATTGTACCTTATAATTTTTACTTGAGAATATGCAATGAATGTCGAGATATTGATTCACATCAAGCCAACGAGTTACTACATGTAAGTCATCCCCTTAATTTATTATCAATTTTGTATCAATAACCTAACACTCCCCATCTAAGATATTTTTTCCGATGTGTGGTGTATACTTCAATAGCTCCAATATAATACACTAAGATGAGACGTAAAAGAATATTGGAAATACATATTGGATATAAAACTCCATTTGTGATAGATTATATTGAACCAACAAATTGGAGACTTACTATCAAATAAGTTTATTGATTATCATTTGATGAATTAGTATTCCCAATATTATGTGGAGAGAATAAACAGTAGAAAATGATAATTGAAATATATTATCTCATATTGTTTCTCATACAAACTAGTGTGAACCAAAAGTTTAAAAGATAAATCATTTGAAAAGTTTGAAAAACCAATTATCAGTTGCTAATACTCCAATCAAAATTGAATTCCTTGTTGGACAATGTATCATTACAAATGAGTACCTATGCATAAAGCATGTTTTATTTGTCGGTTCCAAAGATAACATCCCTCAAATAAAGAAAGGAGTTAGAAGAACGATGACCTAAGTGAGGATATAAAAATCGAAAAGAGTATTGGACATAATTGATTTTCAGTTCCAGAAGAACTGATCAGATACCTGAAACTTGTGCAATATGATGAAACCGAAAGAAAGTCAACGTTGACAATAATTTTGCTATGATATGGCACTATATGTGATAAATGATAATTAGGATCATGAATTAAAGTCTATTAAATATTATAGAAAAAAATGTTTTGAAAATAGAAATAAACAATCGAAGTGAAATTCAAGAACTTTTTCATACCTAATTAAGTTTAGTAGCACATGAAAGACTCCATTTATGTAAAAGATGTTACAACATATTTGTATGAGTCACTTGATAATGATGCTTATATGAAACTCCACCAAGGAATTTATTTTCGTGAGACATAAATTTCATATTCTTGAAAAGATAAATCAATCAAAATGAATAAGTCTCTTTATCTATTATAATATTATTAGTAAATATTTTCAAACGAGAGATGTGAGAATGACACTATTTGTCAATTTTCAAAAAAATATTTGGAAATAAATTCATTATAATTGAAAATATTTATAATTATATCCGATTATATCTTATCTTTTAGATCTGTGCTAAAGTTTTAGGAAATAATATCAGGATTTAATTTATTACATTTGTATTTAATCACACCACCTCCATGTAGAAATTTGTAAAGATATTTTAATTTAAAAACAAATATAAAAGAGTGACATCATAATATGGTTTTATAGGACACATATGTAAATCTAATAGAATATATTACACATAAAAAAGTAATAGAATATAAAAATTTAAGTACTTTTGTATGAAAATTTTATTTAATTTGTTAAAAATAAATAAATTAAATTCATATTCTTACTTTTATTATTTTTAATATTATATATTTTTAAATATTCCAATAGATTTATTTTTATTTTTAGATAATACAAAATAATAAAATTACCGATGTATTACAACATACATGCATATTTTATAAAGTTAATTATTAATACTTATATTTTTTAATTTGATACATATTTTATAAAATTAATTACTACTACTTATATTTTTTAGGCTAAATACCATCCGGTCCCTTAACTTAATTTCGGTTAACGATTTGGTCTTTTATCTTCTTTTTTTTTCCCGATTTGGTCCTTTATGTTTATAAATAATTTGAGCGTTACCCTTTAAGTGGGGTTCCGTTAAGAAAAAGTTAAAAAATCCCTCATCTAGATCATTGCATATGTTCATCAAACCTCTAGGAATGATTGTCACTGATCTGAAGTGATTTCTATGGAGTATAAATACCCATAGCTTCAGTTTTAACGAATCAATCCTACTATCAAACTTAGAACAAACTTTGAATATTTTTCTGAAATACTTTCAAAACATAAAGGATAACTTTTTCTGAACATGGAGGAGGAATTTTTTTAACTTTTTCTTAACGAAACTCCACTTAAAGGGTAACGCTGAAATTATTTAAAAACATAAAGGACCAAATCGGGAATAAAAAAGATAAATGACTAAATCGTTAACTGAAATTAAGTTAAGGGACCACGGGTGGTATTTAGTCTATTTTTTAATTCAATATCAAATTATGTATTTTTTAATGAGGAGATATAAAATTATACCACCGTTACATATTCAATAACTTTTTAGCCAATACAAATTTTACAAATTCAATCATTGGATTAAAAGTCTATATATAATGTTTGAATATTTTAATATTCTATTATCATTATGTGACCAAATATTTTATATTAATTATTTGTGATTTAGAAGTCTTAAGTTGATTAGTGATCAAATTAAATTAAGTGATAAGACTTATTTAGATTACAATTTTTGATAATTAATTATTTAATTAATTGATATGGTTTAAATATGAATGTATGTCCCTGATGACACATTTGGCAATAATGAGAACTCTAATTGGACTGTTCTAATTTTAAAAATTGAACCCTTAATGAAAAGAAAATACAATTTTAATAATTAAAAATAGGGTAAAATAAATTTTAGTCTTTATAAAATTTCAAAATTTTATTTTTAGTCGTATAAAAATAACTTTTTAGTCTCTAAAAATAATTTTATTTACTTTTAGTCCCTAATTTGATTTTTTTTTTGTTTGTAAAAAGTTGATATTTTTAGTCCTATAAAATCAAAATAGAGACTAAAAGTGAATAAATTTTTTTATGGACTAAACTTGAAAGGTTATAATTTTGTAGGGACTAAACATATTTAATCAAAAAGAATTCACCCTCATTTTGTTATATTATAAAAAAAAAAATTAGGTCCTTCACCAATTGGAGACCGTGTGCTATTGAGCTAGATGCACAACCCAAACTCGGACTGGATACAATGCATATTGTCTCTTCTCTCTATTTTAAGAGTGCTTAGGATATAAAGAGTCTAAATTGAGAGAAAAAAAAAAACTACAAGTCAACGGGTGATCGTCGTCTGTCTCTCTATTTCAAGATCAATTGCTTAGAGACTATTCAAAATAGAGAAACTATAAAAACGATAAAATTATATATTCTTAATATATTTGATAAATCAATATGTTGTAAATTCAAGTTATTTATATGCATACTCATATGCTTATTCGATTTCTACTAAAAATATGATTATATATTTAATATAAATATTGAGCATGAATAATTATTAAACTAATTCCAACAAGTGTATCAATACATGTTAAAAGATTTGATTTTATATCTTTTCATTCTCAATAAAAATCAAATAACCGAAATCATATCAAAATCCTTATTTTACGACAAGAAACTAAATTTTCTAATAGATAAAATAAATTTCCATTGAAATATACAAAACACAATAAGTATACATATATATTCCTAAATTCGAAACTTATTATCACAAATATAATATTGAGAGTCATATTTCACAAAAGTTTAATTATTATATATTGTCGTTGTAAAATGTTTTTCACCTTTAACACATCACAATTATTCATGATCTAACACTTGTGATTGATTGATGTATAAAAACTTTTTACACTATCAATATATATAAATTAAATCTATTTCATAAATAATAATATAATTATAAAAGGGATATATCCAACTTAGCAAACCACATTTGAAATCCTAATTTTACAAAAGTAATCTATATCTTAATATCAATAATTGAAATTATGACAATGTAACAAATTTGGTTTCAAATATTTACGACAAATAAAAAGTCACTCACATAAAATTCAAATCTAAAATTTACTAATTTCACGTACTGGATCCGAAGAGTCAAGGAAACATGAGATGCAGAAATTATGTCAAATTTAAAGATTTGTTCCAAAATCAAATAAAACTTAAATTTAAACCCAAATCCTTATTTTCCATAACTTTGGAGATTGTATTTCAATCAATATTAAATAATTGAAATCACAACATTCAAAACTCAAGAGATTTACTGAATCCAAATTTTGTTTTCATACTCATAGCTAGATCTTTATTTTTCAAATATTTTATCACATCTTTCAGTTTTAATTTACTGAGATTGTGTAGTTAAAACTTTTCTCTTGAGAAATAAGACAAATAAAGATTTAATATATATTTTTGTGTGGAATATTTGTTCCAATTGAATAGCGTTTTATAACCAATCTTAAAATATTATGATTCACTTTAATAGTACATTAAATAAAGATTTGACTATTTAATTTTAGAAAATGTGAATTCTAGAATATTTTACTTATTTATAAGATTTGTTTTCCTTTAGAAAACATTAATTCTAGAATTGTTTTGTCCATTTATTTAAAGAAGCTTTTATAGTATTTATGTGAGTAATTTTAGCATGAATAATTTTTGCCATTTTAAGATTCAATTTTTATTTAATATTAAAATATGAATATATGGCTTATAGCACAATTATAATGTTTTATTTATAATATTATTATTTAGATTTTATACAATAATATTTTTATCATGCTTTTGGTTATGTTATTTTTTTTTTTTTGCTTGTGTGTTTATTCTCACTTTTGAGGGATGCCAATAAGTGTTAGGACTATTAAGCAGTGTCATAAATGAATATGGTCTACATTTGTGGATAGTGTTGTGTAAATTTACGATATTTCTCATTTATATAATAAATTATTTAGCAATTTCAATTGGGTTAGTTGAAAAAACATGTTTCCAAAATAACATCTATTGCATAGATTTGATTTAGTTAGATGTACAAAAGATATATGAACTTACTCATGTTAATTATCATCGGTCTGAAGAAAGATACAATTTGGTCGAATAGTTACATAGTTGTAATATTGATTGAGTTGGTTGAAAAAACATGTTGTCGAAGTTACATTTCTTGTGTAGATTTAATTCAGTTAGGATTTACAAAAGATGCAGTGAAAAATTATTCATACAAGTTATCGTCGCCTCGAAGGAAGACACAGTTTGACGGGATAGTTTCATACTTGTGATGGGGGAATTGTACCGTGCACCCCCCCTCCTATACCTCCCACCCCCCTATTTCAAAGGAAAAAACTAAAAAGTCCTTTTTTACCATATATAAAATAACAACAAAAATTTACCACTCCCACCCCCATTTGAAAAATTATCAAATATTTTAAAATATTCGAATATTAATAAATTCAAAATAAAAAAGTAAGATATGTTAATGTTTTCGAAACTTTGGTTAAAAACGAAACCTTCGAAATGGAAGCTTAGAAACTTCCGTTCAACCTGAAAATTTCGAAATAAAATATTCCAGGAAATAATGTTGTGGTTCGAAACTTTTGATTAATTTAAAAGTTTCGAAACACGTTTTCCAGAAATCAATTAAAAAATCGAACCTTTTGATAAATTCGAAACATTCGAAATTCATTTTCCCAGATTTCTCATAAACATTCGAAACTTTGACTGAAACCCAAATATTTGAAATGCATTTTCCCAGATTTCCCATAAACATTCGAAAGTTTGGATGAAACCCAAATATTCGAAATGCAATGTTTCGAAAATTTCATTAATTCGAATTTGAGTGTTTTGAAACTTAATTTCATGGGAAAGTTTCGAAATGTGATTTTTTTTAATTTTTTTTAAAAAAAATAGAATTATAATATTATTATTAATTAAATTTTTTTAACCTTTTTGAAATTAGGTATGAGTAGAGTTGAGGTTCCAGCTTCAACAATAATTATGGATTCTACAGAAAAATTCATCACTGATGAGGTATTATTATTGATAATCCACCACCAATCAAATTTTGATTATAGATATATATTTGATGTTATATTTGAAATATGTTGTAGGTATTTCCCTATCGAGAAGCTGTATTTGAATGGGCAAAAAACATTGGAAGGCAAAATGGAATTTTAATTGTTACCACTCGATCAGACAAAGCAACCGGAAAGAGGGGAAGAAAAGACAAATTAATTTTGGGATGCGAAAGAGGCGGAAGATATAAATCTAAATCAAAATCAACAGTAAGTTGTTCTCACAAGGAAAATTATCCGTTTAAGCTCAGACGTATACCGTTGAGTATCGGTGAAGGATGGAAAATTAGTGTTCGTTGTGGAACGCATATTCATGATTTAGCTGATACTTTAACCGGTCATTCATATTTGGGACGTTTAAACGAAGAAGAGACAAAAAAATTCAATGACATGACAAAGTATAAGCTTGCACCAAGATTCACTTTGAATGCTTTGAAAGAGAGAAATAAAGCTAACCTCTCAATTCCCAGTCAAATATATAAAGCAAGGAGTAGTTATCGAGCTTCATTGAGAGGCTCGTACACAGAAATACAGCATCTGTTGAAGTTAATACAACAAGAAAATTATGTGCATTGGACAAGAAGACGGGATAATTCAGATGTTTTGAGAAATATATTTTGGACACATCCTGATTGCATAAAGTTGTTAAACACGTCTCATTTTGTTTTGATATGTGATAGCACATACAAAACAAATAGACATCGATTACCATTACTTGAAATTGTCGGTGTCACATCTACTAGTTTGACATTTTCTGTTGGGTTTGCATACTTGGAACAAGAGCGACAAGATAACTTTATATGAGCATTTGAAAAGGTAAGACAGTTGTTCGTCTCTGAGACTTTAATTTCTAAAGTTATTGTGACTGATAGAGATCTTGCCATGATGAATGCTATTAAAGTTGTGTTTCCTACTTCAATTCATTTGCTATGTCGTTTTCATATTGAAAAAAATGTTGGGGCAAGATGCAAACAATATGTGAAAAATGATAGACAAGACAAAGTAATGGATTTATGGAACAAAATTGTATATTCAACTAGTGTGGAGGAGTATGATCATCACTTGCAACATTTTGAGCTAGTGTGTGCCGATATTATCCTTTTTGTTGATTATGTGAAAGATTCGTGGTTGACACCTTATAAAGAAAGATTTGTCACGGTTTGGACCAATAGAGTGATGCATTTGGAGAACACAACATCTAACAAGTATTTTTAAATTATAATTTGTTTTGTTTTAGAAAATATGATTTACTAATTTATGTGATTTGTTTTAATTTGTGTTATTTAATCTATTTGTAGAGTTGAGTCTGCTCATTGGAGATTGAAAAATATGTTGCAAACTAGTTTTGGTGATTTGTGTAAAAGTTGGGATGTTGTGAATATGATGTTGAAGAACCAAATATGTATCATTAAATCGTCTTTTCACAAACCATCCTCGATGTTGAGCACGGGTATAATTCACAATTTTTCCAAAGTCTACATCACTGTGTATCAAGGAAAGTTTTAAAGAAATTGACAAGCAGTTACAGAGAGTGAAGATTGTAGGTACTGACAAAACAAAGTGTGGTTGCTCAATCAGAACAACTCATGGATTACCATGTGCTTATGAGTTGGCAAAATTGCAGATATCTGGTAAAGTTATCCCGATAGATAGCATTCATGTATTTTGGAGAAATTTAAGCATTGAGCATGAATTGAAGGATGAAGAATCTTTATCAGAATATGACTTTTCAGAAGAGTTGGAAGCAAGCGTATATGAAGAAACAAGATATTGTTGGTCAAAGGATATTTAGGGCAAAGGTGCGTGAACTTGTATTTCCACATACAACTTCAATACTTGTACCACCTGAGAAGGTGAGAACCAAGGGAGCTAGTAAAAGGAAAAAAGATTTTGATACTCCTCGCGATCCTTCATATTGGGAGTATGTTGATGCATCTCAACAATCTCCAAGGAAACCATCTTAACAATCTGCAAGGCAACCATCTCAACGTTCTGCAAATCAATCAGCACAGTGTTCTACTAGGCAACCATCTCAACGTTCTGCAAATCAATCAGCACAGTGTTCTGTTAGGCAAACATCTCATAACATACATTTTCCTAGTTTTATACATCAGTATATTGAGGAGATAATAGATGTTGTGCCTGATAGAAATTGTGGGTTTCGCGCAATTGCGACATTGTTAGGTTGGACTGAAGAATATTGGCCTTTAGTTCGAACACAATTGGATAAAGAGATCCATCTACATCAAGACCTTTATACCAATGTGTTCCATGACAGTATTGAATCGGTGCGGAACTCATTGAAAATTTCAGGATTGGGTGCTCAAGGAAAAGATAAGTGGATGACTATACCAGACTTGGGTTACGTGATAGTAACACTATATAATGTCATATTGGTTTCGTTGTCTCGTAATCTGTATATGACATTCTTTCCGCTAAACAAATCACCATCCAAAGAGTCAAAGCTTATCAATTTACTAGCAATTGGATTCGTAAATGAAAATCATTGGGTACAGGTAAAATTTATGATTCGTAGTATTGTTTAATATATTAATGTTTAATATTTTGTTCTTCAGATCAATTAATCTTTAATATTTTCTTGTCCATATCAAATTGAAGTCTGATTGTCCTTTGCCACCTACCTCACAAAAATGGAGAGACTTTTGTAGTGAGTGTGCAAAGACATGGGAAATAGTGTATGCAGGACGTATGAAGATTAGAAATTATGTCTGATTGTCCATTTACGTTTTATCATTTTTTTGTTTTATCATTTATCCATCAGTTAACGTTTTATCGTTTGTCATTTACGTTTTAACTCAAAATAAAAATTCATAAATAACAGTGACATAAAAATTCTTAAAAATTCACAATATTACATAACATAATAACTAATTGTCGTACAAGCGGCATAATTCACTTAATAGTTCATGACGCTCACTAAATGGCTCCACAAAATCTAAGTCCCTACGTGCAATATCAGCTGCTCTACGGTCTCTACCACCATCTATAGAAGATGATGGACCAGCATGTGCAACAACAGATGATGGACCAGCATGTGCAGCAGCAGTAGGTGGACTCGAAGGTGCAGCTGTAGGTGGAGGAGGATCAAAGGATGTGATACAGATGTGTACCATGCATAGTAGTCTGCAGTGACCTCTCCAGGAAAAGTCGCAACAGGATATAGTCGCTGAAAGGCAATTACAAATGATCTCATGGTAGACTGCCACTCCTAATCTATACTCTCCGGCACCCGAGGAACATCACGCGGTATGCACTGAATACGACCAAATTGCCGAAGACATCGCTCTGGCAGCCAAAATAGTGCAGCCAACTAAATGCAATAGGTACGTTCTAGCCGCACACTCAAATTGGTTAGTCTGAATGAGACGACTATATAATCACGCAACCATTGCAATCTATATTGGGCAAATTTATTATAATTAATCTCTGCTAATGCTTCCTCCCATGATGCACCTAATTACTCATAGGAAACTCTGGCAGCATTAGTAGTATTCATATTTACATGTGCATCAAAAAATTTACCCCGATGTGCAATAAGAAGAAGAGTCACCACGTCGTTTAATGTGATTGTCATCTCTCCAAATGGCATGTGAAATGAGCTGGTCTCTATATGCCACCTTTCAACAAAGGCAGATATGAGACCAACATCAGCCATAGTGAGATAAGCTGAAGAGAGGTGTAGCAGTCCAGATTCCCGAATCCAATGCAATACAGGATCTGGCACAAGAACTTCAGAGAACTTCTTCAGCTTCAATCCATGAGTAATCACCTTTAACGACCCTCGATCCTGCGAGTAATTAAAGAACATAACAATAAATTTTTGTTCTTATTTAAATAAATAAATAATTAATTAATTAAATATAATGAATATATATACTAAAAATATATACAAAATATCATAAAAATATATACTAAATATCATAAAAAATAATTATTAAATATCATAAATACTTATTCTAAATTAATTAATTAAAAAAATACCACTCCTTCCCATATCCTCCGAGCCACGTGGTGTTCATACTGTGTCAACACAGATGTAACCACCGGTCCTCCAGGGAATCCGAGCTGCTCATCCTGCTCAGGCTCAGCATCATCAACAACAGCATCATCAGCATCAATAGCATCATCATCACGTGCAGGCTCAGTATACTGCTCCTCAACTTGCTCCATCTGTGCAGGCTCAGGTACATCCTTGTCCATATGCGTAGGCTCAACAGGTTCAGCGACATCATCCTGTCTACGACGATGCTGCCTAATTGGACGGTTTGCTTCATTCCGTCGTCTGTTTGAAGCTGTTGGTGGAATTCTGTCTGCGCCATCACCACTATCAGCTCCCACGCTTCAGGCAATGTTGCGAATAATCTGGCCAAATGCACCTCTCATTCTAGGCATTGCAATATATCAATATATCAATATTCAAAAAAAAAAATGGAAAAAACACTTAAATAGAAAAAGTCATTTCAAAAATTTCATTCCAAGCCAAATTTTCGAATTTGAATTTCAAAACTTTGCATGCAACCCAAATTTTCGAAGTGCATTTCGAAACTTTAAAGCTAACCCAGACTTTCGAAGCTGAGCTTTGGAACTTTGCATGCAACCCAAACTTTCGAAGCCTTCTCCTCGAACCTTTCCAGCAATATGAAACCTTCGAAACTTCATATTTAGGTTTTTCAGACATTTTCTTATTTCAAAACTTTCATATTGAAAGAAAGTTTTGAATGTTACATTTCGAAAGTTTGGGATTTCTAGAAATGTTCGAAGATGAAGCTTCGAAACTTTAGGCTTCAATGAAATCTTCGAATGGTTTAGGGTTTGGCCTTACTTTTGTATTTCGGAACTTTGAATTTCCTGTGAAATTTTTGAAGAATGCAAAAATCTGATTCGGAAAAATGAAAGGTTCGAATGAAACGGGTGAAAAAAGTGAAAGTAAATTTTTTGGCAGGTTTTATTGTTTTTTCAAGGGGCATTTTGGTATTTTCCTTTGAAATGAGGGGTGGGAGGTATAGGAGAGAGGGTGCACGATACAATTCTCTTGTGATGGTAAATGTGTGGTGATTATAAAATTATTTATGTGGATAAAAGGATGCCAAAAGGTGATGTTTATTAATAGAATTTATCACTAATGTTTGATCACTATGTTGAGAGGACCGTTTGCAATTAATTATTATAGTTCGAAGATTGAGAATTAATGATGCGTTTGATATCTTGTTTGGTTTTTTGATTTACAACGAAAGATAAATTGTGCATGTCTCTACAAATAATTTTTGATGTGTCTTCTAATATTGTGTGTGTAATTAAATCCTTTAAATAATTTGACCGACTTTAATCTACACTAATCGTGGTAAATATGTGACGATTATAATGATTTATTGGTTAACAATATTTATCGTCAGTGTTTGATTATTGTAACAAAATACCATTAACAATTAATGATATTGTCTAACGACTTGATATTAATGGTGCACTTTGTATTTTGGTGAGTACACCTTTCTACTTATGTTCTATTTAAGCTAATATATTTTATGTATCAGATAAATTGAATTCATTAATTTTTATTTCTTAAAAGTTATTACTTTTAAGATAAACAAGAATATCAATAAGAAACTCTTGTTCTCTCACAATTATGTTTTCTCCAAAATACACACTATAACATTTTTGCTTTTTAACAACGGTTGAAAAATGTGGTCAAAAAGTATGAATAACGTTTTTAAATTGAAAAAAAAAATGTAATTTTATTTAGAAAAAAGGTTCATTCAAAATTAACAGTTACATTTAGAGTTTTCTTGGAGGTTTAAATTTAATTTTTAAAAAAAATGTGTTGTTAAGGGAAAATATAATTTCTCGTTCCGTTGGACACACTTTTCATAAATGTTACCTAAACTACGAGAATAAAGTATGATATTCTAAAGACATTAATAATATTAATTAAGATGATTTTTTTGTCATATTTTCTTTACTTAATTTAAAGTGCTTTTAAAGCAATAAAGTGAAACTAAGCACTATTTGCAGAGCTAATACTTTATTAAGATCATTAGGAAAATAAAACATAACATTATGTAAATATTTGATCTAACAAATATGCTCAAATTTTGATTATTAGGTAACTTGCTCGAAATTTTAACATTTAGTAATCTCCTTGCACAATTAAGTTGTAACTCTTAAAGTTATAAATAATCATTCAAGTAAGATTGTTTCATAAGCTATACAAGAAAAAAAATGATAAAGTGAGATAAAATAAAATAGTGCTCATTTGAAAAATACATCGAAAGGTAAGGACAAATAAAGAAAACTAAGGAAAGATAATATGATCTGATTAATGTCAACTGATGTTGAAATATACATCAATTTTGAAAAGAAAAAGTCGGTAAAGATTCTGATTTTGATTATTTTAGAATGTTGTTATTTGCTTATGTTTAAAATATATTTTGGTTAAATGATTATTTTGATAAAATTTTGTTTTAGTTACTTTACAGACAAATCAAAATAATTTTAGTTTTATTTTGAAACAATTGATTCATTTTATCCTTTAAATTTTTAAAATGGTTAGAGTCAATTTAGTTATGAAAATCTATAATATATGAAAGTCTATAATATTTGAAAGTCTATTTAGATAGTCATGACACTCATTGCTCTCTATGATTTTTTTGCTACATAAGATGGACATCAATACAAGGTTTCTAAATGACAACATTTATGAAATAATATGGTGCAATCAAAGAAAACTTTATATCAATCGACATAAATGAAATGATTTGTAAACTGATATAATTCATCTATGAGTTAATTAATAAGTCTAATTTGTGATATCACAAAGTCTCAAAGTAAGTATCTCATTTGGTTTTGAGATTGATATTATGGAGAATTGTGGGTATTACAAGGTCACTGAAAATAAGTTTATATTTTATTATAATGTATCAAATTTATTTTATTTAGTTAACAGTGATATGTTTCTTTGGAAGTTAACTGAGATATGTCTAACAAAAGTTTAGCGATAAAAAGTCTTAGGAACACATATTATATATTATGTCTTGTGATACTTTTATATCATTCTCAGGATATCCTTGGATTATATCACAAAAGAGTTATATCAATAAAATTATTAGTAAATTCAACATGAAAAATAATAAACTAAGGGATGTCTCAGTTTTTCCCAATAGAAAAATTAACGTTTCCCTGGGTTTTAGTCTTATGTATGTCTAAGCAATAATATAATTATTATGATATATAGCCTAAGTGGGAGGTTGTTGGAAAATTTTAATATTCTATCATCATCATCATGTGGGCAAATATCTTATACTAATTATATTAGCTATGCATCTATTCGGTTGTGAATAATAGAAATCATAATTGGCTATCTCCCTATATATATATAGGCTATGGTTCCCAATATACCTGATACACGACATATTGCCTCTTCTCTCCATCTGAAGAGTGCTAAGGGCATAAAGAACCACAAGTCAACAGTTGTTCGTCATCTATCTCTCTATTTCCACATCAATTGCTTAGAGACTATTGAAGATCAAGAAAGTATCAAAATGATAAATCCAAGTATTTTTAATAACTTTTATAAATCAATCCAAATTATTTATATGCATGGTCATATGCTTATTCGGATTCACACTAAAGTATGATTATATGTCTAATATGAATATTGAGCATGTCTAATTATTAAATTAATTTGAACTTATAAATTGTTCATGTAAAATTTTGCACAAATCTAAAATTATTTGATTGATGATTGAGACTAATAAAAATTAACGATATTTAATAAAAATATATAAGACGTTAGTTTTGATGTGTTTCAATAACATATAAAATGATTTTAAATTTTTTTGTAAAATCTTATGTGGATTACCTATATGATATAAACTATTAATCCAATGGTGGATTTTATAAAATTTGTATCGGTTAAAATGTTATTGATCTCTTACATTTTTTAATTTATATTTATATTTTATGAGATTTCAATTTTTTTATATTTTATAAGGATAAATAAATGAATAAATTATTTTCTTATCATATTATATTAGATTATAATCTAAAAAATAAAAAATTTAACTATAGAGAAATGAAATATGATAAAGTTCGAAATTCATTTATTTATCCAGTCTTGTATGCTACATTTCAATCATATGCACTATTAACCAGATACATAGGTCATGGACGAATCACGAATTTTGACTAGTAGTGACAACAAAACTTATATCAAAATATATCAATGTATAAATGATAGAATAATAACATTGTTATAATTAATAAAAAAATTAGAGATTACAAAAATCATAGTATAAATATGTACCTAAAAATTAAAGACACCTCAACATCTACGAATTTAATACTCTTAAAGTATTATTATATTTGGAAATGGTTGTATAATTATGTTGTCTATAACAACTACTAAAAATATTTATCTCTATGTATGTGATCAAAACATTCATTCAATAGTCCATCTTTCGTATAATAGAGTATTAGATTATTTACAAAATTCATTGCTGAAAAACTACTTCAATTAAAAGCAAAATGCAAATTGGATATACGATATTTTTTTTTAGTTTATTTCAATATTTAAAACTCCCAAATATAATTAATTAATATTGATATCACTTTCTTTATGTTAAACTATATTGCTATTTCTTAAGCATCACTAAAAAGAAGAAAAATTATGGCGGATAAATTTAGTATATCATAACGGTTTTAGCCGCAATATATATTAGTGTCTTTAATTACACCGTAAATTTTCTTATTACTTGAAATAAAATAGTGGACTATTTATAATTTTCGTATTAACTGTCATTTTAAACACATTATAAAACAATAATTTTATCATTTCAAATAATATGCATAATAATATTAAACATTTAGATATCTTGTTTCAACAATATTTGTTAGCATAAAAAGGTATTGCATTAGTTCCTCAAGTGACACATGTAGTGTGAGATGGATACTATATAATTGGAAAGTTAGTTAGAAAAAGAAATTTATTGAATCTATAGATTTTGGACAGATATTTTGATTGTATTTTTTTGGATATTGAATAAAGAACACTTCAAGTTTAACACAATATCAAAATTTCATGCTAAATTTATTGAGTTCTAAATTTTATAAACTCAAAAATTTAATTTTTTTTTTCTTTTGGAGTCAACATTGTATCTTGTATCTTATATATTTAAGTAAAATAGAAATGTGCCAGTAATTAATATTAATCATTTATCATGATGTAATAGTAAATTCATATTTTGTTAGATGAAAATATCATTTACAATCCATTTTACTGACTTTCATTCCTGGATCTGCCCTGATTTCAATTGCCACTTTAAAAACAAATCCAAGTATCCAACCCATTTATATGTCATTTCAAATTGCCTACGTATTTAACCAACTAAACTGCTACAATTCAAAAAAAAAAAAATCATAATATTTAATTTTAAAATGCAAGTATAGTTTGGATTTTCCTTAGTTTTTTCCTGATCTTATTTTGGACAAGACCATTAAACTTATTCTTGTGAAAAAAATAAAAATTAAAAAACAAATACATTAAAGGCATTATATATATATATAATTGTTCAACATTCTTCAAAATGAGATAATAAATTTAAATTTTTGATATAAATATCCTTGACTATTTTCAAAATAAACAAGTTTCAACATAAAAATGACATGAATCATTCACATGTCATTATCTTAAGATAATGTCATTCTCAAAATAAAACAGATTTAAAACATAAAAATAACATAAACTAATGTCTAACTCCTGCGTCTCACATAGACAAATTATGATGATTAATATATTGTTCAATTAATCTATATAGATCAACTCTCGTTGATAATATACTTTGTTTGCAGATAATCTATAAAATTTGTGTATAAATTATAATAAATTTTAATGACTTGAAAGACATAATTTGAATCTCATAAACCAAAACCGTGAATTCAGTCCCATACACGACAAATAAACAACATACAACCAAAAGAAATTCGTCTACACATATACAAATTATTTGAAATAGCCACATAGAATTGAACGCGAGTAAATGCAGGTCCCTTCAAATCCAAACCAACTTGCGAAAGAGATTGTCCTTGATTCTTATTTATGGTAATTGTAAAGCTTATAAATAAGTACAAAGAGGTTGAAATAAGGATGTATAAATCCAACTTTTTAAAACTTATAAAATAAAAAATAAGGGTGATAGATTGAAATAAATTTACCAATCAAGTAATTCATGTCAACATTTCGAATTTATGAAAATGAAATGAATAAGTACAAAGAGGTTATGACCAAACCAATTCTCACTTCTTCAACCATTACCATTTTGCAAATTCAATTTGGATTAGTGTCCTATTGTTCTAGATGATCCAGAATTAGAGGCAACAACTAAAGAACAAAAGTTGTACTCATTTCATTCACGGATTTTAGTCTTAAATAAAAAAATTAGAGTTTTCCGCACTGTTGCTTGAATTTTGTCACTTTAAAAAAATGATACACGAATTTATTAATTTGTTAAATTAATAACATAATGAACACAATTAGTGTTTAATTTAAAACTTCAATATATGAATGAAATAACAAAACCTTCTCATCCATCAAAAACCATTTCCATAGCATAAAATTGAAGGTGCAAACACGAGAAGGGGGGGTTGAATTGTATTTGACTAAGTTGATAACTTTTTTCATTATTTGATGAAATTGGTTCAGATTTGATGATTTACTTGGAGTAAAAGCAATAAAAAAACTAAGGAGTGCATAAATAAAGTGACACAAGTAATTTATCCTGGTTCATCACTAACTTGACTATATCTAGTCCCTTCAATCAAAATGATTTAGTCCAATAATTCAATAATTTGAATTACAATGCACCTGACCCTCCAAGTCAATCTTCTCCACACAATCTGACAACCTCAAATTGTTGAAGGCACACAAACACCACTATCAGGTTTGAATACAAATGTTTGAAACTTGAGTAGTTGCTTCTAACAAGCTGATTATAACAATGACTATTACACTCTAAGAAAAATATTTTAGAAAATATTTCTCATTCAAACAAGTGTTTCTCTCTTTGAACTCTAAGATAAATTTGAAATTTTGAGCTTGAGTTCTTATACGTTTTTTCTGATTTTTCGATGATATTCTTCTTCTTCAGCCTTGTGTATCTATTAATAGATAAAATTAAAGCTTCAGTTTAGTCCTTGTTTAATTCTGAATTGTATCTTCATTCCTAGCTTGGTCAACAATGATCTTATTCAAAAATAATTTTGAACAAGATGCTTTTTGATAATATGTTCTTTAGCCAATGCTTTATTTATGAATCCAATTTGAGTAGTTCTTCTTGATTGATTTTGTTCATATTTTGTTCAGATTGAGTTTGTAAATTCTTTAGATTGATTATGTTCGTATTTTGTTCAGATTGAGTTTTTAAGTTCTCTTCAGATTGATACTATTCATATTTTGTTAAGATTGCTTTCGCAAATTCTTCAGATGAAACTTCCTTTCTATTGCTTGCTTTGATCTGAGTGGAAACATAGTGTTGGACTGATTTTTGAACTTTCACAAGTAGGAATATGACTAAGTCCAATTCAGTATTTGGTTCTTTGTCAAAATCATATCTTTGTAAATAATTAATGTATCTTCTTGTGAGTGTTTCTTCTTGTAAAAAATTCTTGATCATATCTTCTTATAAATAGTTTGTATCTTCTTGTAAATAATTCATATCTTATTGTAGATAAATATTGACCAAATCTTCTTATAGATAAATCTTGATCAAATGTTCTTGTAAATAATTCATATCTAATTGTTAATAAGATGTTGATCATATATTCTTCAAATCTTGACCATATCTTCTTTTCAACTTCGTCAAGTATTTTCTTCAATTATAAATATGAATTAAATCTTGTTTTATATTGTCTTCAAAAAAACGAATCTTCTTTCATACTCAGTGAAGTCAAATACATTGTTCTCATAAAATACTTTTATTAACATCAAAACTTTAAATATAAAACCATTTTGGTTCCCACAAAAGTTTTTACGTGACATTCAGATCGGGTACAAGCCACAATCGCACAACTCTAACAATCAGATATCATGACTTTTTTTAGAGTAATTGAAGCAATAAAATATGGTTTTCCAAACACTGCAAAAAAAATAAACAAAAAAATAAAAAAATATATATACAATAATCGAAAATTCAAGAAGAAAATATGTATAAGACGAAATGTTTATGAATCATATATATAAGATGATTTAAAATTGGGAACAATTAATTTTTATATTTCTCAAATAGAGAGAGAATTTATACAAATCTTAGAAATACAAAAGTTAATTTGTCTTCTAAGTCATCCTATAATTCGTCATCATTATAATTTATTTCGCTAAGGTCTCTATTTTAAAACAATTCTAGCAATATCTCCAAGTCATAAACAATTATGGGATATAAATTATCATCAGTAACAATAACATTGAATATGTCATAATTTACATCATAGTCTTTGAATTGACTTCTAAATCATAAGAGATTTTATGGTTTTGAACTTTTTTCTCCTCTAACAATGCATCACTCCCTAATCCAAATACACATATTTGAATATTGATGATCGTCTTGTAGATAATTTGTGTTAGTTGAATTAGATAAGTTTGAAAAAAATATAAAAGAAACAGTTATGGTAAAGATAAAAATGAGTGCAATTGAGTATCTGTTTAGAATAAAACTGTTTCATTGTTCTCTGAGTAATTGGTTGAGTTTGATGTGTTTTTCTCCCTAAACAAAGTGTTAGAGTTTTTGTTTATTTCTATGATTTAGCTCAACATGTGGATTATAAAATATTGAAACTCAAATTATTCAAGAGAATGTTGTCTAGTGTATTCTACCTAATCTCTTCTTGTGCAAGCCAATTTTGGAGACAAAATGAAGGATTCAAGTGTGCCTAAGTTCCAAGGTGTTTTGTTACTACCAAATATTTTCGAACATACATTATATTCTCTCTATCTCCTCTCTAAACAGATACTAAATGAAATTTCTCTCATCTCATCTCTTCTTCTCTTAGGGTTTTGTGATTTATTGATTTTTTGAACTCAATTGATTTGAAATAGTTGATTTACTAACTCCCTAATTTTAAGAACTCATTATCTATTAGGTTTATTCTGATATTAGAGTTTTAAATTTTAGTAACTCATTATAGATTTTGTGATTTACAAGAGTATTAATAGATTGTTTGTGGATAATCTATTAAATTGATTGCTTTAATTTATTATTGGATTTATTAGATTTACAATAAAACTTTTAATTTTTAAACTTGCATTTTTTTTATTACGGGTCTAAGTTTTTAAATTCGAACACAGTTTCTAAAAACATTAAGACGATGCTGAGAACTAATATTCTAGTTTTCCCTTTATTGACTTATTCTTCCACCTATTACTATCATTAATCTTCATAGTTGTACTTCTCTTATAGGTTTTTCTATTTTTTCTTTGTTGGTTCCACTTGAAGCCTATATTATATTGATATAATATATATATATATATTGTAGTAGCATCTTAGTATCAATCTGGGCCGTCTTGAGGGTAAGACTATTAAAGCAACTGTTTTAGATTTCTGTGAAAAATAAAATTTTATTTTATAAAAAATACTCAAAAAATAGTTTACTTAATAAAAAGGTATTAGATTTTAATATTTTTAAAATTAAAACATATAAATATTTTCTAAATTTAATATTGTCTCAACAATATTAAATCAATTGAAAAAGAAATATTATATGACATCAATTATATTAATTTATTGATGTCATGTTTAAATTTAGAAAATTCATTATGCCTCATATTAAAATTCGCTTTAGGTTTCCAAATATGTTGGGCCGACCCTGATAACAATAAGTGTCATGCTAAAGGCTTCTGTTAAGAATTCAAAAAATAGAAATCTAACATTGCAAAGAATAAAATTTGAATTTTTAAAAGTTGAATACATAATTTTTAATGTACTTTTTAAGGTAGGATTTCTATTTTTCTATATTTACCATTTCCATAATAATAAAAATAAAATATAATTGTTTATTTTTATTTTGATAAGTTTATTACACAAAATATTATGCACGATATAAGTATCAGTTGAAGATTTGATGGTGCAATATCATGTAGGGAAGATACAAGTTGATGGCAGAGACAACCGAAGATATATTGCCCTATATGTATTGAATATAACTATATAGAAATGTCAATCGGACTGTAAAGGTATATGCAACTTTCATGGTTTGATTATAACTACATAGAGTTTGATTATACTTTTTATAGTATATCAAAACTGAATAGAATCGAGACGTAGTTTGTTGGAATTCAAGTGTGAGTTAGTTCTATATTGAATTGGAATTGAGAAAATGTTGAATACATAAGAAATGTGATTTATATACTCATTACTTTAAATTTTTAAGTGAAAATATAATATTATAGTTTCTTATGATCATAAAACATTTGGGCCGGTGTGACAAATTTGCATAAACATGACTTAAAGTAAAGCCAACATTTTTCTAATTGTTGCATAAAGTTAAGCCAACCATTGTCCAAGTGTAGCCTAAAGTGTTAGTGTAGAAAACTGTGGTAAGAAACTAGTCCAACATAATATCAAATTTGCAAGCCTTCTATAGTCTGCTGGAATGGTTTGTGTCACAAAATATTGTAGTAAATAGTTTTCTAGTTTATGATGGCTAAACTAAAACAATTGTGGGTTTATATATATATATATATATATATCCTTTTTTTCAAAAAACTAATTATTATACCCCACATTTAGAAATATATATCAAATTACTCTACTTTTTGACTTGTCCCATCTCTAGGACACAGCCAAATGGCAGATAATTTTTTACCGAGGTCGCATCCCCGGTATGTGACCATCTATAAACATTAATTATTTTTTTTTTTAATAGGAAGTTGCATTCCCGATATGCGACAATCTATAAATTTTAATTTTTTTTAAATAATTTTTTAGTAGATGGTCGCATCACAGGGATGCAACCTTCCATTGGAAGAAAAAAATCATCCTTTAATTGCAGGGTGGAGATGCGACATCCTGAAAGTCCAAAAAAAATAGGACATTTTAGCATATAAATTTCAATATAAGGTATTTTGGTTAGTTTTTTTTTTTAAAAAAAAAAAAAAAAACCACAATTGTGGCCTAATGAAATAATAAATTGCCGCTTAGACCGTACTTTTAAAATTGTTGCTTAAATAAAGTTTAGAGCACGATTTTTTCATTTTTAACCCCACACTATTAAAGTTGTCTAAAATAAAAATAAATAAAAAATATTGTAGTGTTATTATTTTTATTTTCTATATTAAGTTTTTTAGTTTGTATTTCCAAAATCTAACTTTTTTATTTTATTTGTAAAAATTTTATGTCCTATCAAATATCTGTGTATTTTTAAGTGCAATGACATAACTCAGTTATTTACTTTTTTTTTTTTTATAAACCTAGTTACGAAACAATCAAAGCTTGATCAAGACAAAAACTAAGAAGTACTCAAGAATCAAGATTATAGAATATGCAATGTCTAAATAAAACAAAATTAAAGAGGAAATAAAACAGAACTCTTTGATACTAATGAAAAAAAGTTGAGTATCTAATATAACTAAAATACAAATTACTTAAAAAGTAATTGTTAGATATAAAAATATATTGCTTCAAATAATTAGTTATTGAATATTAATTTAGACAACAAATATAAAGTGCAGGAATTCACACAAAGAATGAAAAATCACATTAAAAAAATAGCCAATTAACAAACCACACACAACTAGCCAACAAATTAATAATACTAACATGATATTATTTAACACATATTTTTTAATATATTTTATTTGATCGATTAAAATAAACATAAATTTTATTAAATATATATTAGACTAAAGTATTTTTGTAAATTTTAATTAATCAAATACGAAACATATGTAACTTTTAAAATAAAAAATAATAAAACTATCCATCTTCCTCAATGAAGAATCTGGAAGAGTGGAAAGGGTTTGTGGACAAAAAGAAGGAAATGGGTATGAGGTTGATGCCACAAATGTGGGTTTTTGTGTGTGATATGTGATTTGTTTATCGATGAATTTGATAGATTTATGGTTTATTTTATTTTAGAGTTAAATAAGTTTTTTTGTTCTTATAAATATTTCATATATTTTTTTAGTTCTTCAAATGTTTTTTTTTAAATAATGATCTTCAATGTTTTTTTCAACAATTTTGGTCTATGTTTTTTAATTAATTCATATGCACCATTATAATTTTTGAATATTTTTTATAGATATATTTAGAACACTATAAGAATTTGTTGTACAAAAGTTTAGAAATATTTAATAAAAGATGAATTAAATATGAATTTTTAAGTGTAAATCTTAAAAAATCATATTTAATTCATTTCTGGTTGAAAATTTTAATTTTTTTAGAGATATTCTTATAATATTTTAAAAATGCATGTAAGAAATCATTTAAAAATTAAAACGATACACATGAAATAATTTAAGCAAGAATCAAAATTGTTGACAAAATATTTGAACTACTATTTTTTGAAGAAAAATTTTAGAGAAAATAAAAGTGAAATATAATATATTTATAAGGATTTAAAACTTATTTAATATTTTTTTTTCAATTTGTGGGTTTTTAGAGTTTTTTTTTTTAGGTTTTTGTGAAGATGTTGATGAAGTAGATAATGAAAGGAATGAAGATTAATAGTTTTATTATTTTTAAAAAAATCTACAAAAAAATTAAAACATTTAATTTGACGTGGTTTGACACATTAGCATTTCAAAAAATAAAATAAAAATGGATCAATTCGTGTATATTTTATAACATAATGACCAATTTGAGACAAAAAAAACCAAATTATTATAATTAAATAAAATAAATAATAAAAAAATATATTTTTTCCTTATTATTTTATTTACAATTTCTAAGTAACGGCTTACATGCTTTTTATTTATTTTTAATTTAAATAGCAAAGTCGTAACTTATAACGACCATTTATGTGGGAAGGTGTTACGGAAAAAAAAAATTGTTAGTTAGGTAAAATAATGTGGGCAAACGAGAGAAAGAGGGTGTGGTCACAGGCGAATAATGTGGAATAATTTGTTTAAAGAATAAATACAAATGATGTATACTTCTTGATCATAATGTTGTATGGTTCAAATTGTTAGCTGAAATAATATGGGTAAATGAGAGAAAGAGGGTTTTGTAACGGGGTGAAGAATGTGAAATACATTTTTTAGAAGAATGAGGAAGAATTTAATTTAGCTTCGTTGAATAAATGGAAACGGCGAATATTTCATGATCATAATGTTGTATTGTTCAAATTGTTAGCTAAAATAATGTGGGCAAACGAGGGAAAGAGGGTGTGGTAACGGGGTGAAGAACGTGGAAGAAATTTTATAGAAGAACTTGGAAGAATTTAATTTAGCATCGTTGAATAAATGGAAATGACATATACTTTATGATCATAATGTTGTATTGTTCAAATTGTTAGCCGAAATAATGTGGGCAAACGAGAGAAAGAGGTTCTGGTAACGGGGTAAAGAATGTGGATGAATTTTTATAGAAGAATGTGGAAGAATTTAATTTAGCTTCGTTGAATTAATGGAAATGACGTATACTTCATGATCATAATGTTGTATGGTTCAAATTGTTAGCCGAAATAATGTGGGCAAGCGAGAGAAAGAGGGTGTGGTAACGGGGTGAAGAATGTGGACGAATTTTTATAGAAGAATGTGGAAGAATTTAATTTAGCTTCGTTGAATAAATGGAAATTACTTATAGTTCATGATCATAATGTTGTATGGTTCAAATTGTTAGCTGAAATAATGTGAGCAAGCGAGAGAAAGAGGGTGTGGTAACGGGGTGAAGTATGTGGACGAATTTTTTTAGAAGAATGAGAAATAATTTAATTTAGATTCGTTGAATAAATGGAAATGACATATACTTCATGATCATAATGTTGTATGGTTCAAATTGTTAGCTCAAATAATGTGGGCAAACGAGAGAAAGAGGGTGTGGTCACCTGATGAATAAATGGAAATGACATATATACTTCATAATCATAATGGTGTATGGTCCAAATGGTTGGAATTTAGATATCTTGCGATTATCGAGAACCATGTTCGACACTGACATATGACACTAAAATTTATAAGAAAAAAAATATTTATATTTCAAAAAATTGTGATAAGGTTGTGAAATGCTAACCGTTTGTGATGAATTTCAACTAGTCGTTTTATAATGAAGGTGACATATTTGTATAAATGTTTTATAATGAAGGTGACATATGTGTAGTACCTCTTTTCTTGTTACATGAATGTCATGCATCATATAGATTAGTATAGAGTACTCTTAATTTTTTTATCAAAAAATGTTTTACTTTTTCCTACATTAGGATTTATATATTATATATTAAGTTGATCAAATTATTTCTATCGATATATTTATCTTCTCAATTTAATAAATTATTTTTCTAAATTTTTTATTTTAATTAAACATTAAAATCATTGTCAACTCAGAGCTCAGAACTCATCCCCTTCCTCTCATGAAACCGCTCCACCACCAAAACAAATTGCTCTTATATGCCGTCCTTCCACTGTTGTGAGAAGAACTCTTCACTGTTTTTTCACCACCGCAAGAAGATCTATCCTCTATCTCACTCTCAATTCGCTCGTGTTTTCGTCGTTGTTATCTTGGTGCCGTCGACCACATATCGTCATCGTCACGGTGTCGTTTCTAGATTCGTCTTTGATTCTTAATGAACTAATGACAGATACACGGTGAAGAACAACAGAGAGACAATGAAGAACGGCGGAGAGACGATGAAGAACGATGGAGAGACGATGCAGCGGAGAGGTAACAGCGGAAAAAAGAAACTTAGGTATTTTTTATATATAGCTTAATAAATAAATATTAATTATTTTAAAATAGAACAAAAATATAAAACTTCAAAATTTGGTGGTATTAAATTTAAAATATGTTGAAACTTACTCATAAATGACATCTCATTAGACTATTGGCGATTTAATTTGATAATACCAAAACATGTTAATTGTTAATTATACCAGTCCCCATAAAATTGCACTTTTTTTATTATGGTACAAATTTTAAAATTTGAACATGTCTCCAAAATGTTTAAGACTACACAGTCATGTCACAAAACGCTGCTGCTTGAAGGGAATTGAGCCGATTTACAAGGGTCACACATTTCATGTTGTTGCAACAACGTCAAAAAGTAATTTTATGTGTTTGATAAGATGAGAGTCCCTTTACTCATATTTGACATGGATTCAACAAAAGAGATTCTTGGTTGATCCTTGGGAGTTAGTGTAGCAATCTTCATCCTTGTATAACACATCAATTACACGTGACAAGTTGAGAACTCGCATAAGGAGAGGTTTAGGCACTTGAGTAGGATCAAGGAGTTTCTCATTTATATCCTTCCAAGCATTTGTCACATGTCTTGAAAGTTCATTAATTGCATCTTTTTTGGACACACCATGCTGTTTCATGTAGCACTCAATTGCAGATGCACCATGCCCTCTCTTTTGCTCAAACTAATTAATTAATATAAAAAATGAACAAAATATTAAACATGTATTTATTTAGAATATAAATTTAAAAGAAATTATATTCATTTATTGTTGTGCTTGATTACCTCATTGGAAACAATATCATCCATGAGTCTAGCAATGATTGATGAAGCACTAACAATTTTGGGGTTATTGGTGAACCATTGGAAAACCTCTTCTGTAGCAATGGATCCCATTCCAATGAAGGATGTTGATGCGACTAGATAGTAACCAGAATTTACTATTCCAAGAGCCATGTATTCTTCCATTGTTGGTATGTAATTGCTATTGAACCATTTGGCCTCAGTAAAGTAGGCCTTCACCAATCTTATCATCTAAACATTAATAAAATTATAAATAAACAGACTTATTTAAAATAGTATTATTTATTTTAACTTTTCACTAAATTTTAAAAAAATTTATTATATGTATGAATAAATTATTTCCCAAATTTAATCCTCTTTTCTTATTTAATTTAATAAAAATATTTTGAGATGATAAGAAAAAAGGAATTTATATCTTTAGTTATCATAAATAATTTGAACAAAGTTAAAGTATAAAAAAGTTATCATCATATTAAATTATATATAAAAATTAGTTTATTTAAAAAAACTATGACGATATATTTTTTGTATTTGTAAATAGTTAGTACACCAATTAATTTTACCACAATCACTGTACTAAAATATAAATTTTATAGCGCACCTTTAACAGCGCTTTTTAACTAAAAACGCTGATGTATTATATCAACTCGTTTATTAGTTTTCATTACTACATCTTGTCATTTAAAAAAAAATACAGAAAAGTCAAGATTTTTTACCTCATTTTTTGCATAAAGAACACAAAATGATCTTCCTTCCTTGGCCATCTCTTGCTCCATTTCTTCATAAACATCCAAAACTGCTTTATAACAAAATTTCATGTACTCTGGTAGAATATCCATGCAACTAATATCCCACCTATATTTTCAAATTCATATTATCAAATTAAGAGGTTAACAAATTTGAAATTTTTCTCTATTAAATTTTTATATTTAGGTATAATTCGTTTTAAAAGAGTCTTATATTGAATAAGATAAGATTTGAACTACATGTGTTTATAAGTGGTGACGTTGTTAAAAATAGTCACAAAATTTATAATTCAATATTGATTTTGTAAATACAACTCAAACCTTTCAATTGCTTCAGTGAAAAGTTGTAGCTCTTCTATGCATGGTACCATAAACATCATATATATCATCAATTACTGACGCCAAAGATATCACCTTGGTGGTTATTCTTCTACCAAGAGTGTATTGAGGCTCAAAATACACTCCCAATATCCAAAAGTAAGCTTCAACGATTCTACTCCTTGCAAAAGGCAATTTTGTTTTAAAATCCAACTCTTTCCACCACCTAATTCATTAAGGAAAACAAACCAATTTCAATAATCAACAAGAGCCAAAACAAAATAAGTGATATAATTATATATAAAATGAAACAATGTTTTTTTATAATCATCTATTAATATGGTTTGGTTGAAAGATACTACTATATATATAAAAGTTGAATCAACAACGCAATCTTTAACGATTGATAAACAAGACATTGGTTTCAAATTTCGTCGTCAAGTGTTAGAGACGTCAAATTAGAAATCAATGTCATTTTTTCTATGAAAACTTTTTTTAGTGTGAAATTGTGAAACTTACTTTGAAAGTTCGCCAACTTCTTTCTGATGTTGTTTTTGAAGCACATTGAAATATAATTTGGCAAGTGATAACAAAGTTGCATCATGTGAAGGGTCTTCCTCGTAAGTGGAAATGTAATGTCTTGCCACTAGCCTAGGCAAGTTCTTGAAGAGTGGTCGCTTTAAGCTATGATCAACTTTTGCAACAACAGAGGGATCCAATTGAGATTTCATCATTTTAAGGTGTGATGAAGTGAAAGCAAGAGCTTCATCTAATATATCCTCTCCATGAATTCTTAGATGTGTGGCTTCATATAAGCTTAACATTCCCTTAATGTCACCAATAAGTATTTCATTAAAGGTTCCTTGCTCATTCTTGAATTTCTTAAAAACATCTGAAAACCAATGCATATAAAATTAATGGTTAAATAAGTTTTTAGTCTGTATAAAATTTTAAAATTTTATTTTTAGTCCGTATGAAAAAATTTAAATTTTTTAGTCCCAATAAAATTATCATGCAAATAGTTTTAGTCCGTGCAAAAATGTCCATATATATTTTTGAATTATATTTTTGCAAACAGTTTTCCAGTATCATAAAAAGTTCATCCACAAAAATAGAACTTAAAATTCAATTTTTAGATTCATATATTCATTAGTTTTATCTTTAGTTTATATCATATTTAATTCATCAAAATTAAAAAAAAAGGTGGAGAAACTTTATATAATATTTTAAACATGTTTAAAAAAATCATTTAAAAATTTAAAAATTGGACGACAATTAATCATATTTCGTTTTAATAAGGACTAAAACGTTTGCATGATAATTTTATAATGACTAAAAATTGTAATATTTTTACGATAGCTAAAATTGAAATGTTACAATTTACATAAATTAATAACTTTTTTAAAACTAAAAACTTATTAATAAAAGTAGAAGGAGTACACCAACTCTTACAAATTAAAAACTTATTTAACTTTTCAACCTCAACTCAAGATCAAACTATAAATATTTATTCTCTTATCTAAGGACACTTGAATTTAAATTTATGTGTTTGTTGTGTTATACACAATTTTTCAAATAACCCGTTGGACTGTGTTTTGCTTTTCAATTTTTGAAAGCTATTCTGTAAATCAATTTTCATAAGAAAAATTTAGAAAAAAAAAAAGTAAAATAAAAATTGTTTAATATCCCATACTCAACAACTATTTTTAAGATGAAAAAATGAAAAGAAAAAAATTTGTATGGTAGTTTTTGTTTTCATAATATGTTTTACAATTAAAAATTAGAAAATTTATTTGATTTACGGGAATAGAATTTTTTTTCCTAAGCGATGCTTAGGCTTCAAATGTTATTCATAACGATGTGCGATGCTAACGTTGATGCTCCGTTAATTTAATTTTTCATTTAAAAAAATAAACAAAAATAATGTGTGCACTTTGTGTGGAATGTTAGTAGAATATTTGTTTACATACATACGTGTCCTACTTTAATTTGACTTAATTAAGTGGTCACATGGATATATGTAGACTTTTTATATAGAGAAAATCTGATTAGAAGAAGAAAATTCAATTTATATATCACAATTATTTTGGGACGCATATTATTTCACGTTAAAAGGTTTGAATACTAGTGGCTCCTCCCTACTCTTCTTATTTTTCTTCTTGGTCGTTGTAAAAGAGGAATGGTTTGATGAATGGGTATTTGGGTCATTCTAATTTTATCAAATTTGTAAGTGTTTTATTATTTTATGTTACTAATATGTGTGTTGTGTTTTTATTTAGAGATTCATCCTTTTTTAATTTTAGTGAATTTATATTGTTCTCAATCGATGTACTTTTTTAATTTGAATGAATTAATATTATTTTTTGAATTAAAAAAATAATGTGAATACTTCGAATTTATAATATGATTATAAAAAATAGTGTTTACTGGATAATTTTTGTACAAAAATGTGCTTATAACTAAGAAAATAGTAGTGTCTATCTTTTTTTTTTTCAAAAAAAAACTATTCTCATAGGTTTCTTCAATAGGAGATAATTCTATTCGAAGTATGTTGAACGTTAAATATGAATATCTCCCTCGTATGAAATTCCAACCTAGATTATCCATATTATAAAAATTTAGTTCATTCCATTAGACGTTGGTTTATATCATATTGTTATTATTACTATATACAATGATATAATATACTTATACATGCACAAAATCGAATAAAATTCAACAAACATTTCTATTTAACTCAAATGGTTGATCTAGTGGTAGAAAAGCCATTAGATTTGTAGGTCATAAATTTGATACCTACTAATAACATTAGAGAGATAATTGTAAATTCTATTAAAATTACTTAGTGAATTCTAAAATCTTTCGTAATTTAGACTGAGACACTATTTATTAACTCTAAATTTTTTTAAAATATAAAAATTTTAAAAAAATAATAATTTGTATTAAAAAATTATTATTAATATTATTATTATTATTATTTTTATTATTATTATTATTATTATGATTATTATTATTATTATTATTATTATTATTATTATTATTATTATTATTATTATTATTATTATTATTATTATTATTATTATTATTATTATTATTATTATTATTATTATTATTATTATTATTATTATTATTATTATTATTATTATTATTATTATTATTATAGTGTGTTAGTACAAGCACGGAACGCACGCTGCATCAGTTTGTTTTATTTTATTAAATTTTAAATTTTTCTATTTATTTATCCGATTATTATTAGTGAAATAACATAAGAGTAACTGATGTAAAATTATTTTATATTATTATTTAATAATCATTTGTCTTATTGACCCATATGCACTTTATAAATCTGTTAATTTTTTAAAAATAGTTGTTAAATATTTATTTTCTCTTTCTTTTCCTGTTTTAAAAACAACAAATTTTAAAACAGTTTTAGGAGACAATATTTTAAAAGAAATCAACCAAACAAATTTTATTATTTTTAAATTTGAAAAGGGGACTATTGTTTTTAAAAAGCTAATCAAGCGTGTCCTTAGTATTGAAGAAAAATTATTGGTAAACACCTGTTCACCGATTATACACATAAGTGTTCACAATCTAAAAAAACTCATAAATCAATTCAATAAAATCAAAAATAGCACAAAACTAAATATTTTTTTATATTCTTTTTTGAGAACTGCACGGATTGAATCGGATTTCGGATTCTTTTTTAAAATCAAATCAAATTAACTGCAATCATAAATTTAAATACTTATTTTTTATTAGTATGATATATTGCATTTATATATTATTTGTTGATTTTTTATTTTTTTCTAATAATGCATATTAGTTTAATTAAATCTATTTTATTGTTATTTCATGTATTTCAAATATAATTGATCATTGTTATTACGTAATATTAAATTTAAGTATATTATATTTTATATTTTGTATCAAACCTACTTTTTAATCTTATTTTTATAATATTAATGTTAATATATATTTTTTTACAATTATAATTTGGATATCTAAAAATCGATTCCAATTAAACCACTAGAAATTAGATTGGTTTGAATTTTTAACAAAACTTGTCGTCCAAATCATACCGAACTACATATAATTTTATCTTTAGATGGGATAATTTTTTGGTTCAAAATCAATATAAACTGTACCACGAACAACTATAAATAAATGAGATATGTCAGTGATGTGATAAAAAAAAATATAGAGAAATTAAAATATTGAATAAGTACGAAGAAATGAAATAATCAACGTCCACGTATCATAGTTGATTATTAAAATATAATAGATCGTAAGGGTGGAGCCTACCAGGCAAAATGTGATATCCTTGTTGCCTAAGTAACCTGAAGACAAGTGCAACAAAATGAAGGTCTTCATTAAAAGTTATTGTTCCATTTTGAACACAATTATTGTGAATATGTTGCAATAATTCTCCAATCTCATGTTGAAAATGATAGTATAATCCCAAACGTTGGATTGAATTGATCAAGTTAGCTTCCTCCAAGGGGCTTGCGGAATTCTCGTTTCCAGGCACTAGCATCTTGCTCACCTTTTCTTTTAGCACAATAATTTGCTTCATTATTTCATCAACTTCCTACACATTAAAAATTATTTGATGTTGGTCATAAGGATAAATTTTTTTGACAAAAGGAAAAATTAACTAAGATTATTTATCAACAAAAAAGTTGAGTTGTCATAATATTTCATAACGCAAATTAAGTTTAATAAAAATAAAGTAATATATTACCATAGGTTCCGATATATATTGAATAAAATGGTCTCCCCAAATGCTAGGGTGAAAATTTGCCGAACGTCGAGAGATATTGGAGTTGGCATTTAGGGTTGGAGCAACTAGTGATGATGTTGCTGAAATTGACATGATTTTATTTGTGGGTTAAATGACTCAAACTAATATTTCCTCTTAAGACTCCAAGATGAGAAAAACTTTATAAGGTGGATCATTGGACATTGTGGTTATTTGTTCTAATTAAAGTAAATTTTGGACCACTCTATTGTTCTATTAACAATAGACTTATATAGACTAATATAGCTCCAATCAATGCATGCGTATTTTCATCAATTTGTTATGAGGTGAGAAATTTTTTTAGTAAGAGGAGTTATCTTATTAAAAGTGGGCCTAACGTTTGCAGCTATGAGATGAATTTAATTTGGTGGTCATTTCTAAGGTGTTATGAAGTGAAAGCATGTCTTTCATGTAATAACTTCTACATGAATCCTAAGTTAGACGTGTGCTTTCAAAGAGCCTTAACATTTCCTCAACCTTAACAATGATCTAGTGTGAAATCAGAATAAAATATTAATAAAATTTATATTTTTGAAAGTGTCAAATTATTTTTAATAAACACGTCCACGACGTTATGAAAGAAAATGACGAGGTTTCATTGGATGTAATAGTTTATTTATAAGGAAGTTGGTGCTTGCTTCTACCAACGAGTGGGTAGGCAATGACAGATCTTGAAAAGTTTTATTAGGGAGCCAACATAAAATAGATTATATATAAAATATGTTTTAATTAATTTTATATATTTGATTTTGGTGTAGTACTAATTCTAATTTTTGGGTGTATTAAAAGTACCCGATTCGAATCCAAGTATTTAAAATTTTGTCAATTAAACTACTAAGTCACTCCACAATTCAATATTATTAGTGAGACATTAGTTATATATATATTATGGATAAATATTATTGTAGGTATACCTATTTTTATCGAAAAAGAAAATATTTTAGGGTGTTCGTGGTCTCCCCTTGTCATAACTAAGCTTCGCCCTGTGGGTAGGTGAGTGCTAATTTTTACTTATTTGTTTGAAGTTGCTTAATTACTAATTTTTAAATTTTAAATAATAAATCATTTTATTTATAGCAGAAAATAAATACCGGTAATTTGAAGTTATTAAAAATAAGAAATGGTGATATAGATTTTGTATACATAATTTAGGTTTAAATATATGTTTGATCTTTGTAAATTAGTGTCTTTTATATTTTTGTTTCTGTAATTTTTTTTGTTTTTAATTTAATGATGTAAATTTAATTTTGTTTTAAAATCGTCCCTGGTGTAGATAACCGTTGAAAAATTTTGACACGGCAAATAGAGAAGGGACGAAAATAAAAAATAAAATAAAATGCGGAAATTTACTAAGACGAAAACCAAATGAAAGTATATATATTTTGTCGTGTAAGTTTGCGTTTTTTTTTTCTTTGTAAGTTCGTCTTTTTTTTCATCTCTTCTCTATTTATTATGTCAACTTTTTTTTAACTGTCACTAACAACATAGACCATTTTAAAACAAAATTGAAATTACATGGTTAAATTTGAAAAAAAAAATTATAAGGACAAAAATAAAAATAACGCTAACGACCAAACATATATTTAAACCTACAATTTATTTATGTTGACATCACTTAAAATATGGACACATCATCAAAATTATAGTCAAAATTAAAGAGTGGGCAAAATGTTAAGTTTTATAAATAAATCGACTAAAATTATAAAATGAAAAACAAAAGGATCAAAATTATATATAAAAAAAAAAGTGAAACTGAAATTAAATCTAAAATCAACTATTCTTGTTAACTCGTAAAATTAATTTAAAACTGCAAGTGCATAGATTTATTTCTTAACGGGTCTATACATTAATGAATTTTTTTTAGGCCAATTTATAATAGTGTATACAATATTATGGTTGTGTGGGCCTATGCACTACAATTTATGATAGGAACATATGTTAAACTTCATTTGACACTGTCACAAATTTCTTCCTAAATACAAGCTTCCTGCATCGTTCGAAAATGCTATCATATATTAAATCAAACGGTCCTCCTTCTTTCTCCCGATTCACAACAAATGCTATGTGATCACCTTCTACAAGCTTGTAATACCTGTTTCACAAATATCATAATTTGGTCAGTGCCCAAAACTATTTTTTAATGTAAATTGAAAATATATATATTATATGGTGGTGTGTGTTATACATATATATATACCAGATGCCCGGTTGTAAAGTTTCATAATCTGAATCTTGTTCAACCAAATGGCTGGGATGTTCAATTGGGAAACGAGGATGAGTCATAGATATTGTGTTTATTTCTCCATCACTTTCCTGCCAATCTTCATTCCTGTATGTTTAATAATAAATTATATAATAATAAGACTTCTACGGTATATTGAAAAATTAACATATTTTGATACTACTAAAACTCTTAATTTATGTATCAAAACTCTAAAAATTAACGTGTTTTGATACTATTAAAACTTTTCTCTATCACTAATACTTAAATGACATGTCATTTATGTATCAAAACTTTTAATTAGTCAATTTTAAGTGATAGTATATTAATGTATACGTAAACAAATTAAAAAAAATTATTGATCAAAAAATTTATAATATGATACACACTCTGTTTTTTATTGTTCAGTAGAACTTGTTGTATAATAATAAGTGATTGCTTGAGTTTACTTCATTTTAAATTAATATTGTTGAAATTGTTGTTTTAAACAGCAAAAAAGAATAATGGCAAAATATGTCATGTTACTTTATAAAGGATTGAAGGTTTACAAATGACAATATCACAAAAGGTCCATCCATTATGGACCATGGTATATTTAGGCCTGACCCACCTAACTCTTTTTTATTTAATGACTTGAGTTAAGGTTATTTTGTCCCACCAACTTGTGAATCCATTGCCCTATTTTTTTCTTCTAGAAAAAATCTATTTAACTTTTTTTAATTAATTTTCAATTTTAAATGAATTTATTGGATTGGTCAACAACCTTTTTCTATGGATTAACTTTCCAACCACCCGTTAACTAAAAAAATTTACTTTTTATTTTTAGTTTTAAATTTTTTATAAATTAGTCTATCGATCCACTCTCATATAGGTGGTTCAAAAATATCAACCAAATTTTTTTAATAGGCTAGTTTACTTTGTCATCTCAATAACCATTATCTACATCAATATTATTTATGTTTGGAACTTTGAATAACTACGACATTATTCCAATTGATACTACATCAATTATATTTTTCCGTGACTCTCCATATTAAACAATAAGCAGAACGTCAAAAATTGCATTTTATAGCGTGTCTTTTATAGCGTTTATTAAATAAAAATGCTTTTGTATAATATTTTAAAATTAACGGATGATAACACAACGTTTTTCCGACAAACGCTTTGACAAAAGCGCTGTAAAATGTAGCGCTCCTACATTATGTTACAGCACTTTTAGAGTAATTTATATTACAGCGCCTTTTTATTTTAAATAGCGCTGTTGTATTTTTTAACACCGCTAGATACTATAGCGCTGTAAAATACAATTTCTGTTGTAGTAAAAAGTAATTTAAAACCTTGATCATATAAAAACAAACCTATATCCTTTATAAGGGAGAAAACCCTGTGAAGAATAACACCACTGGCTCATCTGCAAAACTCTTAAGAAAAGCAAGGGGTGAATTCTAAGCTTGCAAGAATGAACAGTGTTACCCATGATCTTCCAAGTGCGTTTGATAGCATAGCTAAAGTAGTATGTATTTGAAAATGTATTTATATAATTGTTGATTTTTATAGACCCTTGAATTGTTAGATCAGGGAGGATCCAATCCTCTGAAGCAAATGGGCCTACATTATCCAAGAGGCAATCAACAAGACCCCTTAAGCCCATTTTTCTCCATGACATGTTAAAGTGATCCAGCCCAAAATTTTGGTACTTTTTCACCCAAGAAATGTCAAGCCATTCATTCATTATTACTCCAATGCGGCAAAGTTGTAAAAGGCAAATAGGTTTCAATTTTCTCCCATCTTCTGGCCTGAAAACAAAAAACAAGTTTAATAAACTTCCTTAGTTATATAGCATGGATCACTTAATTGTGATTAGCCAAAACATTAACAATATGAGAGTAATAAATGCTGATAAATGTTGATATTATTATATTGAATGTACGGTGTTTCACATATCTCTTCTGAAAAAGAAAAAAAAATCTAAGTTAAATCATTGTGTGTTAAAAAAATCTTAAAATTTAAACTCCGAAAAATCACTAAAAGTTAGGATCATAAACCTTAGACCTTATTTAGCAATTACTAAACACTTAAGAGCTAAAAATTACAATTTTAAAACAAGATTTGCGACAATATCTAAACTTGTGAGATGTGAAATACAATTTGACCGTGATTAAAGTACTATTAAAATTATGGTCAAAATTCTTTAGAGTCGCCCTAACTCTTAAATAATTAAAGTAAAGGTTTTAGATCCACCAACATATTATAATAAAATATTATAGTTTTTTAAAAAAGTCTAGAGTCTTATGTCTTAATTTTCAATTATTGCTAGTGAGTTTGAATTCTACTAGCCACAAAATGTTTGTTTTGCGTTTTCTTCTAATTTTATCGGATAAAATTAAACAGCATTGAATTTTACTTAAGATCTCACTTCAATATTTACTTTAGACCGTAATTTTGTTGGCCCTACCTTAATCCCTTCATAATTTTTTTCTATATGTAATTTCTTGAAAAATTATTAAACTCAAATTAAGTAAGGACAAACACTTTAAAATTAATAAACGGTTATGCGAAGTTTAGGTATATAAGAAAGAAATTAATAAGAACTTCACCGCATGCCATCTATGTATGTTCTTGTAGTTCCATTAATTGCTCCTGACAGAGAGGTTATGCTTAGTACCCAATTCTCTGTTGTGTTTTCATACCCCTTGAATGCCTGCATACAATATAAATCTAAAATATGTATCTAATATATTCTTTTTTACCAATACTATACTATATATTAATAATATTGGGAACACAAATAAAATAAAATAAAAGAGCACATATATAATAACTAGGACCAACTAACCTTATCAGCAAGCATTTGTTGCAAGACACGAATGACTTGTGCTCCAGCTGAGTGTCCAACAAAGTGAACTGGGTGATCCTCGTCCCACTTAGAATAGAGGCCTACATTCCATATTTACACAACAAACTTCATTTTAATAAGGTCTCATAAATTTGTTCAAAAAAAATAATGTCCCATTAATATATTTTTCACCAAACGTCCACTTCCATTTAGATGTGAGCATATAAATTAACGAAGTGATTGTCAGAAATGACTTCCAATTAAGGACGAATAGTTCAATAGAATGTAAGTTCAAATTTTGATTAATATAATTCTTAATTAGATTTTATTTATCTTTTAATTGAAATTTTAAATTACTAAACTCTCATTTCTCATAAAACTGGAGAATTAAATTAAAAAAAAAATGTGAACTTAAGATAGCGGACTATTTTGATAGGTCTAGTCTACCGTAGATCAATATTTCATAAACGTTCAAAATTTCAACGATGAATGACGTCGTCGGCCTTGAAAAAAAGAAATTTGTATTCTTTCTTAATATGGGAATAGTTGTGTAATTGGTATCATTTCACATATATAAGAAAAAATGTATACGTGTGACTGAAAACTCAGTTTACTATAGTTTTTCTTTATTTTTGTCAAATCAACATAATGGTGACAATAAAAAAAGGTCTTAAACTTCTAATTTTGAAAATTTTATATAGTTGTTCGTCTTTTAGGCGATTTTCATGTGACCCAAGATAAACTATTTATCAAAATGGTCCTCGGTATAAGTTATCTTATTAAAATAAACAATTTTTTAAAGGGACCAATAAATTAGAAGTATTTGAACAATTACAAAATATAATTTCTCACATTATTATTATTTTAGAACCACCACCTCTATCTCTTTTTATTTTGAAAATAGGAGAGAACATAATTTTATCTACCACATTTTGTCATCATTCATAAAAATGGAGCTGTATACTGCTGTATTTTATACTCAATGCACATAGAGAATTTCAAACTTAAGTGTCACTCTTTTTAGTATACTACTATTGGAGTGTTGTAAAAATAAATAAAATAAATGGTGTGGAAGAATACAACTTATACAACACTAATAAATATTTTGCTTCTAAAAAATCAAGTGTATAACATGAAAATCATCGAACCTCGTTCATATATTTGTCCAAACTGCGAGTGTCCACAAGCTTTGCTGTGTTCTTCACCGTAATCGACTTGTCCACCTTTTAAATAATAAAACATTTCGCGAGCTCTGAGACAAAACTCCTTTTCAGAATTTTCTCAAACAAGCGTAGGATTGGTATTTAAAAAAAGTGACGTTAAAATATGTCTTAGGACATATGTTAGGATATTAAAGTAGAATTTTTTTATTAAAAATAATAATAATATTTGAACTTTTAAATGTTGAAAACAGAAGTTTTAAGATAAATTTTTTATAAGTGTAATTGGTCAATATAAAAAGTTTTATATTATCAACAAATCACAATCATTTATACATATGACTTTAAAGATAGTTTTGATAAAAGTCAAATATTTTTATTGATCTAATACAGTTGTAATTGACTGACGATATAAAAACTTTTTACATTGACGATGTATATAAATTAAATCTAATTTTTATATATGAATCACTAACATGTGCCCTTGATTTTACTTTTAAAAACAAGTTTAAAGATAATGCACATTGTAATTCAATCTTAACCATTTAATATGTAACATCGTATTATACAATTTTTTAATCAACGACACTTAATTAACTATTTGATGTCGTGGCGAGTTATAATTGATTGACAATGTAAACAGCAAAAATAAAATTAATTTATACTAGAAAGTTAGTTTTATTTCCTTCTCATTCATCTATTATTTAAATCTACTCCTTTTAATTATGATATTTTTGTTTTTTTGACAATTATTATTATTATTATTATTATTATTATTATTATTATTTCTCATAAAAATAAATAGAGAAAAAAGATTATACACTAACATTGTAAATTAATTTTCCATCAATCATTTATCATACAATCAATGGTTCATATTAACTGACCGTATAAAATTGCTTATATTGTCCATGCATAGTCATTAAATCCAAATAAACATTCAATAATTGTATTTCAAGAAAAAATTATAATCAAAATATTTCACAGAGACAGGTTTATATAAAAATAGATGCAGTTTGATTAAAAGCAATTCAGTACGAAATAAATCAATATAAATTATATGTATAAGTATGGCCTTAAATTCCTTAATTTTTAAAAGTCCCTCAAAAATAATTTTTAGAAGAGACTTACAATTGAATACTTTAAAATTTACCTATCATAAATACTTGTTAAACAACCGAAATCAGGGACAAGTACTCTTCGTTGTTTGTTCTTCCTCTCAACAAAGTGAGATAAAGCATTCAATCTCTGATATCATAGAACCAAAAAAAATAAAATCAAGGAATTATTAATAATAAAAGGAGGCTAATTTTCCCAACCCAACATCTATTTATAACCATGCATCTAAAAAACCAACAAACTATTTTGGTAGTGAGGGGGAAAGTAGTGCTATAACCTAGAAAAAAAAAAGTAAATCCCCAAAAGTGAACTAAAATTGAGAAAAATTTACCTCTACCCCTCAAATTTTATCTTCAATCACTCACAAACCATTTGAATTACCAACATACATTTCATCTTAACAATAATTTTTTGTTTTTGCCAAATACAAATTTTGCTTTGGTGGATTGGAAATAAGTTACCGCAAATATGAATTTGAACTCTTTTGATTTGTATATTATGAAATACCTCTTAGAAAATTTCATAGAATTTTGTTTGATGATATTTTCGGTGTTTGTATATGTCTCTGAAATGTGCTAATAATTTTATAGTTTTTCTTGGACTCTATTCTCTTTTTTATTAAAAAAAAATGAAAAAGACTAAACACTACAACATTTTTGCTTTTCAACAACATTTGAAAAATGTTGCCAAAACACAGAAAAATGTTGTCAAAGAGAATAGACAACATTTTTCGCGCGTCTCATATGCGAGCGTTGCCTATAACCTTTGGCAACATTTTTCTCCCACTTTTGGGCACACTATTTATAAATGTTGCCTAAACTACATGACTAGGGAACAATTAATAATAATAATAATAATAATAATAATAATAATAATAATAATAATAATAATAATAATAATAATAATAATAATAGTAATAATAGAATGTAATAAGTGTGGTGTAAGAAAAATGTGAGCTTAAAATTTTTAGGGTTTGCATCTAAATATGAGAATTTGTGATTTGAAGATGAAGAAATTAGGGTTGAAGATGAAGGTTGTTGAGTTTTTATTAAAAATTTTGGGGTTGAAGATGAAGATTATTGAATTTTCATTATTTAATTGGTTTCTCTTGTTTTTGCAAGCGAGAATCATAATGGGTCAATAAGAATAGATCTCTGTTTTATTTACAAGTTATTAAATTTTCTTTTAAATTTTAACAAAAAAAAAAAATAATATCTAAGAATGTATTTGAAAGAATTCATTCCGTAAAAAAACTCATCAATGTAAAATTTTTTAAGCAATATTTTGAAAATGTAGCATTTTGTTCGAAATAAGGTAACAATTGAAAAATGTTCTTAGAAATATCTAAGGGAACGATTATTATATGTTGCCAACGAATTACTATAGAGACGTTTCAAAATTGTTCCCATAAATATTTTAGGGAACGTTTATACAATGTTGCAAAAATAGTGATGGCAACAGACATAAAATGTTGCCTTACCTACTTTTAGACAACATTTTATACATGTTGTTTAAAAAAGTGTTGCCAGAGACAATAAATGTTGTAGTGAAACTTACCCTTTTTCCAAATGACCCAAATCCAAAAAATCCATGAACGAACACAATAGGAGACATGTCATCATCATCTTTAGCATGTGTTACATCGGTCTCATAATTTTGAACAAGACTATGTGAAAGATCTTGAGCAACACCTGTTCCAAAAATGTAAAAACCATAAAACAAAATAAGCATGGAGCTCACAAACAGCTCCACCAACTGCTGATAAGCATTCCATAAAATCATTTTGGAAGGATCAACACACACCCAACATGCAAAAACCACCAAGTTCCAAAAACAATTAATTACCCTCTTTTATCCTTAACAAACCACAAAACAAGGCTGTTTCCAGCAGTTTAAAAGGTTCCATGCAAATATTGTGTCAACATTATAACCTACCCCCACACCACCTACACCAAAATTTCCTCCATGTTAAAAATATATAAATAATATTATTACCTTTGTTCTCTTATAAAAATAATATAAGCAACATATAATATAGATTTAATTATTATGTATTTTTATGTCGTAGTAACTTACATTTACAGAGTTTTGAATCCTTATTGATAAATCATAAATGTATGCCTATTCCTAAATACATTAATAATGATATTTTTATTAAAAAAGTAATGATATTTTTATTAAAAAAACTTAAATATATTAATAATGATATTTTTATTAAAAAAACTTAAATATATTAATAATGATATTTTTATTAAAAAAACTTAAATATAATTATATCTTCCTCCTCTTCCTAAATACATTAATAATGATATTTTTATTAAAAAAACTTAAATATAATTTTCATCCCTATTTTTTTTCTTTCTAATTTAGGATTTTGATTCTCTATTTTATTTTTAATGAATTTATTCTTCATTGTAAGAATTGTATGAGTTCATAACCTTCCAATATATTGGCCTAAAATAAATTATAGAAACTACAAATTTTTAAGAGCTAACAATTGGAAAGGTAAAGATTATAGCAACCACTAAAGATTAAGAGCTAGCTATTGGAAAGACAAAGATTACAATAACCACTAAATATTAAAGAAATCAATCTCATTCGTTGGTACTAATATTTGATGGAAGTCTCTTATTAAATGGCACTACCTATAAATTGGTTATCTGTCTCTCTACAAAAGACACGTTCATTCTTCTACTTACATACACATAATAGTTTTAATCCTTACATGTGTCTTAGAAAAGGGGTAAAGAGTGAGAAACAACTCTATTCGATCAACTTGTTGCGAAGTACCATGACTTCCTCATCGAATTCGGTATGTGAAAATCATAAACTTCAAGAGTTTTACGTTGTCAAATATTTCTGCTAAAAGTTTATTATGACACTTAAATTTTACATGTGGTATTAAAGTTAAGTTATGAAATTTATGATTTTCCGTCAATAATGTTTAACCTCACAAATGTGATCGTGAACTATTTGCAAGCGCTCTTATGTACATATATTGGCTTAAATTAATTTATTGTTGCGAAGCTAATGTAAATATGAATTAACCAAGTCTGCTTGTTGATTTGTCAAATTCGGTTACTAAATGACCTTTGAAGGAATTCAATTTTTTTTCCTTCTTATTTATGATATATTTCCATTGTTATACCTAGGTTAACACACTTAACTTTCATAAGGTTATTTAAAACTTATATACACCAAAGTGACAAAGTTAGAAAGAACAAAATATCATGAAATGTGACTGTTAATTAATCATAGAATTAGATTTATCTAAAGGAAATTTTTGTTCTATGGTTAATAAACTTGATTGTGAGAAATTAAAATTTGTTTAGATCAAACATATTTTTTTGTCCTAAGATAATTTGTGTTTGGTTTGAAAATTTTAATTTATTAAATATGATAAAATTGGCATTATTTATGATAGTGTATTGTAATGATTGCTCAAAGTTGAACTATAACATGCTTAATATTTTATCTAAATATATGATAAATTTAATGTGAGCATATATTTTATGATTATTTTGCAGCAATTTCTCTTCATTCGCAAGCGGCATCTGTTAACTTTTTCAATGATTTGAACTTTTCAGGATGTAGTGAACAAGTGAAGTTCCACTTAGGTGTTTTAGACTTTGACTTGTCACTTTTGGAGGAAAAACATGTTGTTGATGATAAAACCACATGAGGATGAAAAGATTGAGCTTAAGGCATAAGAGTTGTCCAACTAATTGAGCTTTATGTTTATGTGAATGACTATTGCAAACAACATTAAGACTATTATTCCACAACCAGAAAGTGCTAAGGAATACCTTAAGTTTGTGAAAGAATGTTTACGCTCTACTGATATTTCACTCGTTGGTACAATAAGGTGGCTCAACTAACGACCACAAAGTTTGATGGGTTGCGGGGAATACAAGAGCACACTATTGAGATGACTAACACTGCAGCAAGACTGAAGTCTTTGGGTATGGCAGTAGATGACTCTTTTATGGTTCAATTTATTTTGAACTCGCTTCCTTCTTACTATGGAGCTTTCCAAATTAATTATAACACTATGAAAGACAAGTGGGATGTTAATGAATTGATTGGAAAACTCATTCAAGAGGAGAATCGACTAAAGAATTTTAAGAGTCATTAGGTCAACCTAGTTCATGGAGCTGGAAAAAATCATTGAAGTCAAAAGCCAAGTACTTTAAGAAAAATGGACCTGTTAAGCATCAGAATAAATGTCATTTATGTGCTAAAGAAAGACATTTCCAAAAAGATTGTCCAAAACGTAAGGCTTGGTTCTAGAATAAAGGTATGTGTAAAACATATGTATGCACTTTTGAGTCAAACTTAGTTGATGTTCCTCATAATTCTTGGAGACTTGACGTGCTACTATTCATGTATCTAATATGATGTAAGGATTCTTTACGATCCAAACCACAAGCCGAAGTAGGATGTTTTTCTACATGAAGAACCGTAATAAAGCTTCAATTGAAGGCATATGGATTTATCGTTTGATTTTGGATATTGGCTACTATTTAGATCTAATAAAGGCTTCTTATGTAATTTCAATGTCTAGGAGTTTAGTTTCTCTTTGAAAGTTGGACAATTGTCGTTTTTAACTTAATGATGGACATGATTGTTTCCATTTATGCACTAATAATAAACTTATTAGTTCTTGTTATATTATTGATGGTTCACATAGATTGAAACTTCATGATCAATTTTATGAGTTCTTGCTTACCAAACATCAAAATATTGGAATTAATTGTAACATGTTTAATGAACGGTTTGCATACTTGTAGCATAAACGCTTGGGTCAAATATCCAAGACTACAAAGGTAAGTAAAGAATGATATTCTACAAAATCTAGATTTTATTGAGCTTGGGTTATGTGTGAATTGCATTAAAGAAAAGTATATCAAACATAACAAAAAAGGTGCCACAAGAAGCAGCTAGCTTCTTAAAATTATACACATTGATATATGTGGACCTTTTGACACTTCATCTCTTGGGGGAGAAAAATATTTTATCACTTGTATTGATATTTTTCACATTATGGATATGTCTATTTTCTTAAAGTAAAGTCTCAAGCAAACGATGCTTTTGAGATTTATATTAATGAAGTCGAAAGATTATTAGAAAAGAAATTGAAAGTCATAAGATCTTATAGAGGTGGTGAATTTTATAGAAATCATGGTAAAATGGGACAATGTTCAAGGCCATTTGCAAAACTTCTTGAAAAGCACGATATCCGTGCACAATACACAATGTCATATATACCACAATAAAATGATATGGTAGAAAGGCGTAATCAAACACTAATGGATATGGCTAGGAGTATCATGAGCAACTCCTCATTGCCCAAATTTTTGTGGACATGTGCATTAAAAACAGCCATGTATTTATTAAACAGAGTTCCTAGCAACGGAAACCAAGTTTAAGGCACCTGCATGTCTGGGGTTGTCCATCAGAAGCAAGAGTATATAATTCGCATCAAAAGAAATTAGACTCTCGAACAGTATGTGGTTATTTTATTGGTTACATAAAGAAGTCTAAAAGATATCTTTTATTGTCCTAACCATAATCAAAGAAGTGTAGAAACTATTAATGCAAAATTTCTTGAAAATAGTGAAGCTAGTGGGAGTGAGGAACAACAGAATGTTGGCATAATGGAAGTTAAGGTAAATATTAATTTACCTATAAGATTTCCTTCATCATCAATCGTTCCAAATGTTGTTGTAGAAAATGTTGGAACCAAGTTGGTTTTCCACTTATAGTTTTGATGTTAACAAAAGTATTTTATGAGAACAATAAATTTGGATTAATGGCTTCATTAAGTATGCAAAAATTGGAAGAAGAAAATCAGAGGAAGGTGCTAGAGGAAAGTCATAAGAGAAAGTGACCAGAGGATGAGATCAAAGGAACAGAAAGTATATGTCTCTGCCTCTGAACATATGCCTCTGAAATTAACGTGTCTTTAAAGGTTATGAAGATTACCTATGATGTTTGAGTCTAAAGTATGGGTCTTATGTTTGGGTTTGAAGGTTGGGTCTGAAGACTGCCTCTACAGAATGACTCTGAGACTGAGTCTAAAGACTGCCTCTAAAGACTGTTTGAAGACTGAATTTGAAGCATGCCTCTAAATCCCTTGCATGTCTCTGATGTGCACAAACTCAGCATGTCTTTGAAGAGTTCATATCACGGTATAATTAACTCTAAAGAGATTGTTCAAATCATCAATTCAAAGCTCACAACCCGCTGATCAAAATGGTACAACACACTTTAAATGATGCCTCTGATATGAAGCTTCTAATGTTGCATTGACTCTGAAGTTTCAACAAGTTGATTTACCCAATGCCACTAATTCTAAGTCGTGTAATTCTGCCTCCAACTATCATTATTCAGGAAATACAACATCTCACTCCAGCAAGAAAGTTAATGCCTCTAATGGAAATTCAACGAATAAAATTGAAAGAATTAAGTATGAAAAAAAGACTTAGCTGAGTCAATAACTTGTGCAGATCCAAGAACAACTCGAATCCATTCCAGCTCAAATCAAGCAAGAATATGAAAGAAGGTTCATATTTTCTAAGAAAATCTAAAATAACATTTGATTCAGATTTATAATTGAAGAAAATATTTGACCAAGTTGAAAAGAAGATATGGTCAAGATTTGAAGAAGATATCATCAAGATCTTATCAACAAGAAGCTATGAATTATTTACAAGAAGATTTGATCAAGATTGATCACAAGAAGATATGAAATATTTACAAGAATTTTTTATCAAGATTTATCTACAAGAAGATATAAATTATTTACAAGAAGAGTTGATCAGATTCTACAAGAAAATATGAATTACTTACAAGAAGATATGATCAAGAATTATTTACAAGAAGATACATTTATTAGTTGCAAAGATATGATTCATAAGGACAAAGGAGAAGCCCTAACCTATTCTATAAATAGATACTCAAGTTTGAAGAAGAAAATAAGAGAACTCACAAGCACAAAATTTTCTAAGCCATTAGAGTTCATAAGGTTAAGGTTTAGATAAACATTTGCTCAAAAGAAATATTTTCTAAGTGTTATCTAGTGTGAGAGTCATTGTTACAACCAGCTTGTTAGAAGCAAACTAATTTGTTCCAAACTCTTGCAACCCAGTTCGATAGTGGCTTTTGTGTTCCTCAAGCAATCTGTAGATTTGTAGGTTGTGTTGGGAAGACTTGGCTTTTAGAGTCAAGGTGTTTGTGTTCCTCAAAAAGTCTATAGGTGTCGTGTTGTTTTGAGAAGACTGACTTGTAGGGTTAGATGTTGTGTAATTCAAGTTTGGAATTAGTGGATTAAATCCTTCTGAGTGAGAGGACTAGACATAGCTACCAAGTTGGTTGTGAACCAAGATAAACTCTTGTGTCACTTTAATTATGCAATTCTTGTTTTACTTCTGCCTCTGATCATTTAACATGATTGCTACTACTTTTATTCTAAGTAAGTCACCACACCCAAACTAGTTTTAAATAAATTAGCAAAAGAATCCAACTTAGTCAAACATAATTCAACCCATCTTCTCGTGTTTGCACCTTCAAAAATTCTAACAATGAACAGAATTTGAATGATAACACACCCAATGAAAAGACTAACTCACAATGGTCTAAACCAAATGAGTCTCAAGAGGTTCCTTGGAGAAGATCTTAAAGAGAGAGAGAAAATAAGTTATTCCTAGCTATTATGAGGCTTATTTACTAGATTTGGACATTAGAATCCATGAAGATCTAGTTTTATTTTCACAACCCATCGAAAATGTTGAGTTAGAGAAATGAATTGATGCCATGAAAAATGAGTTAAAATCCATGCAAGAAAATAAAGTTTGGAAGATGGTTGAATTGTCATAAGATGCTAAACGAGTTGGTTGTAAGTGAGTCTTTAAGACCAAGCGTGACTCAAGTAGCAATATCAAATGATATAAAGTTCAACTTGTTGCTAAAGGATACACTCAAAAGGAAGGCGTTGATTATAAAAAAACATTTTCTCCAGTCTCAAAGAAAGACTCATTGCATATTATCATGGAACTAGTGACTCATTATGACTTAGAGTTACACTAGATGGATGTGAAAACCGCCTTTTTGAATGGTAGTCTTGAAGAAGAAGTTTATATGGACCAACCTGAAGGTTTTCCCATTGAAGGAAAGGATCATATGCTGTGTTAACTTAATGAATCAATATATAGACTGAAAAAAGCCTCAAGGCAGTGATATATTAAGTTCAATGATATCATTATCTCTTTAGATTTTGAAGAAAATCTAATTGATAGATGCATATACCGAAAGATCAATGGAAGTAAGTTTATGTTTTTGGTCCTATATGTTGATGATATCTTGCTTGCAACTAATAGTTTGAGCATGTTGCATGAGATTAAAGAATACCTCTCTAAGAATTTTGAAATGAAGGATTTGGGTGAGGCATCCTATGTGATAGGAATTGAAATATTGCATGATAGATTATAAGGATTGTTGGGATTGTCTCAAAAGGAATATATCAATAAAATTCTAGAGAAATTTAACATGGAGAGTTGTTCTGCTGGAATTGATCCAATCCATAAATGGGACAAATTCAGTCTCATGCAATGTCTAAAGAATGACATAGAGCGGAAACAAATGTAATCAGTTACATATGGTTCTGTAGTGGGTAGTCTGATGTATGTGCAAACATGCACGAGGCTAGATCATTGAAAACTAAGGAGTATATGCTCATGTATAGAAGATTCAATCAATTATAAGTAATTGGATATATAGACTCATATTTTGGTGGATGTGTTGACACAAGGAAGTCCACTTTTTGCTACTTATTCCTCCTTGGAGAATGAGTCATATCATGGAAAAATGTTAAGCAATATGTTGTTGTTTCATCTACCTTGGAAGTTGAATTCATAGCATGCTTTGAAGCTACAATTCAAGCATTATGGCTTTGAAATTTTGTTTCATGGCTAAAGTAGTTAACACTATTGTTAAGCCGCTGAAAATTTACTGTGATAATTCTGCAGCAGTATTCTTTTCCAAGAATGATAAATACTCAAAGGGCGTAAAACACATGGAGTTAAAATAATTCTCAGCCAAGGAAGAAGTTCATAAACAAATAGTATTCATTGAGCATATTAAAATAGACCTTATGATTGTTGACCCGTTAACTAAAGGGTTACAAACCAAAGACATTTAAGGAACATGTGCATAGAAAGAGTTTTGGTTGTCCTATTGAATAATGTATTTGATGATGTTGATACTCTAAGCCTTTTATGATTATATATTTCTGAATCTTTATAATTTGTTTCTAGTCGTTGTGCACGTAATTTTAGTTATGAGTTATAACATGAATGTCCTAGAAACATTTATGGGACCATAATGATATTTCATGTGGTGCTTAAGTACTTGTATAGTAGAGCGCTAGTGTTTGTGGTATATGGAAGGAAGTGTGTTTTGGAAAATAATAATACATGACCGCCATACCTCACACTTAGTGTTTTATTATATTAAGTTAATTATGTATTTACATAGATAAGATTTGATACATGAATTTTATGTATCATACTTATGTATTGGTTTATTTAAATTTTAAGTCAAGTGGGAGAATGTAAGAATTTTATGGGTTCATAACTTTTCAATTAGAGTAACCACCAATTTTTAAGAGCTAACAACTGGAAAGACAAAAGTTATATTAACCACTAAATATTAAGAGTTAACAATTGAAAAGACAAAGGTTATAGTAACCACTAAATATTAAAGGAATCAATCCCATTCGTTGATACTGATATTTGATGGACGTGTCAGATTAAATGGCACTACCTATATATTTGTCCTCTCTACCCACTAAAGAGACGTTCATTTTTTTCTGCTTACTTACCCATAATAGTTTTCATGCTTATGTGTGTCTTAGAAAAGAGTTAAAGGGAGATTTATTCTATCAACTTGTTGCGAAGTACTATATGACTCCCTCATCGAATCTGGATATTTCAAAATCATAAACTTCAAGATTTTTATGTTATTGAATATTTCCGCTAAAAATTTATTATGAAACTTAAATTTTACACTCCACCTTATTTGCCTAGTCCCTTAGATTTTGATAGTATTATGTCTTGTATTGTAGATTTTATTTTTAATAATGAAACGCATTGATGGTTTTAAGTAAAAAATCTATATACTCTCATCGGATTGAATTATAAATACAAAAATAACTAAAAAGTTGATGTATTTAATTTTAAATTAAGATTAAATATATCAAATTTTACAACAATTTTTACTTATAGTTCATAAAATAGATAATATGAGTCAAGTGTCAACGGCAAACGTAGTTAAAGTTATAGACTCCATGATGTTTATAGTAGTCTTTGCCAACGTAGATTTATGCAATTGGTAAGAATATAAGCATATGTTTGAGAATCGGATGCAGTTGGTGGGTGGAAAGTTACTCTGAGGCTAAAGCTAAAAATATAAGTGCAAATCTCGTTGAAAATATAAGAATTTTATTGGTGGTCATTCATAATTTGTATCTATAAGCTGTTTAACCCCAGAGACATGTCCAGAGTTTGGCGAGCCACTAGAGCTTAGTTCATCTAACTTTTTATTATTATAATAAAATACATTAGCATTCGATTTTCATTTATCGCAATATATTATGATTAGATTGTACTAATCTATATTCATGTATATAAGTCTAGGAAACATTTGGTATGAACAGGGACCTATTTTTACTGAAAAGTCCGGGAAGGGAAAATGCTTAATGCATGCATCCAAAGTTAGTTCACATGAATGCATCCAAAACAATATAAATCAAATTTTTACTGTCTAGATACACATTTCCAAAAACATTTTATTTGTAATCGTGAGATCAGAGAAAACAACACCTAACAAATAAATGAAACAAAATAAAGTTTCCAAGATATTTCATATATTGAGTCAACAATTGTATACACTATTGTGATGTTCTCGAAAATACCTAAGACTCTGATATCTCTCACAATCCTATAAGTTACAGAAATTGTTGGTATAAAAATGAAGCAAAATGCAATTGGTTAGTATTTACATTTACAAAGGTGAAGAAGTAGGACATAAAATGAATGGCCTATATATATATCTTGACATTTTTTTCTTTCAAATTCAATAGGGAAGAGAGTAAAACATAGTATATGCTACTAGTGATGGATTTCATTAGGCATTGTTGGAAGCTTCTTCCTAAATACATGCTTCCTGCATCGTTCGAAAATACTGTCATAGATCAAGTCAAATTGCACTCCTGCTCTTTCCCTATTAATAATGAATAGTACATGATCACCCTCTACATATTTGTAGTACCTGTTTCATCAAATACCACAATTTGGTCAGTGCATAGAACAATTTCTCATAACAATGAGTAAACTAGAAAATTCAGAACAAAAGTGTCATAATTTCAAAATCAGTAATGCATATTTGATTTTACAACAGACTGAATACATCATCCCTCAACAGGTAACTTAAGATGGTCATTAAGAATTTCCCAAAGATAAGAATGGAAATCATATGGAATAGTCAATTATCTGTTCATGATGTATACATTTATATTAAACTAAAATTTGCTGCAAGTTGTAAAATGAGATGATGTATTGCATTAATATTCAATTTGTTGAGGATTACTGTATAATTAAAGCATGATAAATAGCATTTATAGAAATTATTAATTGGTTGGCCAATATAAACGGTTTGTAGGCCCATGCATGCAGTTCAACGTTAAAGCAATTAATGCAAAATCAAGCTCTAAAGCTACACGTTTGACTCAAACAATGTGCTGTGTATAGTACTTGTTAAAATATAAAAGTAAGAGTTTGGCATTCAAGGGTGAGAGTTTAAATCCCCTCGAACACATATGTCAAAAGGTCAGTAGTATCACCTTAATTAATTACTCCATTGATCTCATTTTAAATGTCGCTATTTTTCTCTGTCTCAAATTACTTGTCATTTTATAATATCAATACAAAGTTAATTACTTTTTTCCACCAATATACCCTTATTGATTGAATCTCAACTCATTAAACTTGTCAACTAACTGCAATTAATAAGGATATTTGAGTAAATGAAACTCATTTTATCATTGAAATCATCAACCCTAATCATTTTCTTAAGAACCGTGCACAACTCAAATCAGACAATTAAAATGAGATGGAGGGAGTAATAATAAAATATAAAGTACTATGAGCCAAAGAATTTGGAGGTAGTTTTACAAACCAGATGCCAGGTTGTAATGGTTGACAATCTGAATCCTTTTCGACCAAACGGTTGGGGTGTTCAATCGGGAGGCGAGGATGAGTCATCGATATTGTGTTTAGTGCTCCATCATTGTCTTGCCAGTCCTCATCCCTGCACAAACAATTACAGAACATTTGATTTATTATCAAACTTAATCCACTTTATAAGTAAGTATTGTCACAGGAAGGCGAAAACAAAATAGCAAGAACCATAAGCAAAAAGTGTATACTGACTAAAACAATTGCACTGTTTAAAAGCAAAAACTAGTATACTTGCATGGACCAAAGAACCCTACCTGTATCCTTTATAAGGGGTAGAAACATCAGAAGGATGAGTCCACTGGCTCATTTGCAATACTCTTATGAATAGCAAGGGGTGAACTCCAAGTATACTTGAAGGAACAGTGACACCCATGATCTTCCTTGTCTGCTTGGTCGCGTAGCTGAAATAGTATGTGTTTGGGAATGTACGCAGATTGAAGTTGGTTTTTATAGACCCTTGAATTGTAAGATCAGGGAGGATCCAATCGCCTGATGCAAATGGCCCTGCATTCCCCAACAGGCAATCGACAAGACCCCATATGCCCATCTTTCTCCATGACATGTTAAAGTGATCAAACCCAAAATTGTAGTAGTTTTTCAGCCAGGAAATGTCTAACCAATCATATAGTATCACCCCAATTCGGCATAGCTGTAGCAAGCAAATAGGTTTCAATGTTTTACCATCTTCTGGCCTGAAACAATAGAGACTAGGTTAGCACTCAAAGTTTGCTAAATGGAGATAATTCTCTGGTTTATAGCAAGATATTATTAATGTCTATATGAACAATGGGGAATTTTGGCCTTAATATTCATCAATGTTGTCAAATAGCAGCACTATAGTATAGTTAACAAACTACTATTGTTCCACGAGATGCAATTTCGCACAAAGTGTTGTCAAATAGCAGCTATAGCATAGTTATAACACTATATCGTAGCGGAATTTGAACAAACCACTAATTTCTACTATTTGCGATTGATAACACTGATTATCATGTTGCTTGCTGAAAAGCCTATAAAATTCAGTTGAAGAAAGAAAGTGCATAATCTGGTGAAACAACGAGCATAACCAGATAGAATTCTTAATGTACAATCCCAAATCATAATTATTGATCTTTTACAATTCCATTTTTTTCCTAGGAACTGTTGCATGCTCTCTTAAAACACCCCTTTTCAAGCTAAAAATATTATATTAAGAAAACTATTTAATATCAATAAATTTGTATACTTGTTCTATGTTTAAGCAGAAATAAAAGTTAATAAGAAATTAAGAACTCACTGCATGCCATCTAAGTAGGTTCTTGTAGTCCCATTAAATGCTCCAGATAAGGATGTGATGCTTAACACCCAGTTTTCAGAGGTGTTTTCATGTCCCTTGAATTCCTGAAGACAATATGAATATCAAATTATCAAAAACCAAAATAAATAAACACATAATTATCATAATTCTGAATGAACTTGGTTTTGTAATTTGATTCCCAAATGGATTTGGAAATTTTTCCTCGAAATTCATGTTTGATGTAAAAATTAGTTGTTTAAATTAATGTAGAAGTTTTCTATCAATTCTAGCCATACCAAAGTTTGAAGGCACAGTCAATTTCCATTCAAAAGAACCAAACATATACATTAATACCAAATCAGAAACTACCTTATATAATAAATATATGCAAGAAAACACATAACATTAGGACCACAAGACCAACCTTATCAGCAAGCATTTGTTGCAAGACACGAACAACCTGTGCTCCAGCTGAATGCCCAACAAAATGAATAGGATGATCCTCATCCCACTCAGGATAATGCCCTGCAATGTACCAAAATAACAAAACATAAGAAATTTTAATTAAAAAGAACTCAGAAGGGTAAAGTGGGAAGAAAATTGCTACAAACAACAAACATAACATGAAAATCTCCAAACCTTGTTCATAGATTCTTCCAAATTGTGAATGTCCATATGTCTTGCTGTGTTCTTCGCCATAATCAACTTGGCCTCCTTTTAAATAATAGAACAATTCTCTAGCCCTGAGAAAACAAAATTAACACAACTCTTTTAAGAATTTTTACAAACACAAAGCAAGCACAAAAAAACCATTAAGATAAACATACCAAACTTTTAACCCTTTAATTAACCACTAACCTATCATAGATACTTGTTAAAGACCCTAGATCAGGAACAAGAACCCTTTCATCTTTCTTCTCTGCTCCAGCAAAATATGATAAACCACCCAATCTCTGATAAATAAATAAAACAACATTAACAAAATAAAAGAGAGAAAAAAAATTGTAACAGAAACAAAATAATGGGTCATTATTTATTACCCCTTTGCCAAATCCAAAAATTCCATGAACCAAAACAATAGGAGGAAGATCATTATCAACTTTTGCTTCATTTTCTTTAAGAGACAAATTATTTTTGACCTCCACAACATTATTCAAATTAGTCTTTTGAAAATATTCATTGAGAGCCTGTGATAGATCTCCAGCAACAGCTGAACTAAATATGTAAAACCCATAAAGCAAATGAACCAAGGAACTCACAAATAGTTCCACCAATTGCAAATAACTGACCCAAAATCTGAACATTTTCAAACAACAACAAAAAAAATGAACTTTGAATATTCAATACACAAGAGCCTTCTTTTTAGCCTCTAAAAAAACCCAACAACAAAAAAGAAGGCTCTTGCAAAGAAAATTAAAGGGTTAAAATCAAAAACCGTTTCAACCCTTGAAGATGAAAGAAACCCTTGATTTTTTTTTACATAAACCAAAAAAACTTCCTAATGAAACATGTGTATAAAGGGTGAAACTTTTGTGTTCTTGTTGTGTGATTATATACGCGCTTTTTTATGTTTTTTATTTATTTTTAATTTGGTTTAAAGGGATTTGAAATGAATATGGTGTTTTCTTTTCCCACATTTTCTACGTTTCGTTTCTACCTCATAAATCACATTGGCCAATCACAATCACAGACTCTTTGACATCTGTCTATCCTTTATTTGTCCTTGCGGATGAGAATACCAGAACAGTTTTTAACTACTTTATTTTATTTATTCAAATTAAGATAATAAATAAATAATATAATAACTCTAAATTGAATTATTTTACTTAATAATTCACTACCTACACTAACTTTAAAATTCTGTGTGAACTTACCTGGTCAATAATTAATAAAAATAAAATAATTATTTTATTTCTTGTAATCATTGTATTTTTTGACATTTATGAAAAAATCGTAAACGCCATTTTATTTTAAAAAATAAAATTATTGAATTTATAATTTTCTTAAAATTTGCTTTAAGCATAAGTTATATTTGATGATAAAAATCATATGAAAAGCATATAAAGAAATGTACATAAATTTTTTTTTTATTTTAAAACGAATAAAGTAATTATTTTTAAAATGCAATTAAAATATAAACTTATATGACAATATCATAAATTTCTATTAGATAATATAAAACTCAAAAAAAAATTATTATGAAAAGTGTATTTCTATTAAGATTTAATTTATATATAGTCAATATAAATAATTTTTACACTATCAATTAATTATAGTCGTTAGATGATTATTAATATTTGACTTTTATTATTACTAATTATAAAGTCAACGTCAATGCATATAAATTAAAATTTTTTTATTGTACTCTATTATTTGAAGTTAGTTAAATTTAAATATTTATGTTGCATGTTTTAAAGATAATTAATTAAAGCCACATTTGTAGAAAAGATCCCTAATTAGTTTTGGATTTTTTTAACATATTTTATTTTGAAGTTCTCATGGATTTTGATGGAAAAAGCGCCCACTTGGTATGTTACACTTGGCATGAGGTGGCAATGAATTCTAATCATAGTCAAGGTGGGACCACTAAATTGGACAAAATCTATTTAAAAAATAATAAAATTTTCGCCCATGAAATAGGCAAAAGATTATTAAATAAAAAATTCTAGGCGTTTCGATCAAGTGTGCTGTGAAAGAGCTGGAAGGTTCCCAACTTTCACACCAACCCCCCAACTGCATTCAGCTTATCCATTCCATTTTATGATTTCCAATTTTTCTAACGCTTTATTTGGAACTTTTGTACGTTGTGCATTTGAGTCCTAACGCGCTTTGTTGACCGTTAATGACACACGTTGTTGTTCAAATTTTGTGGGTGAGAGAAACCGTGATTCTACGCTGGATCAATTAATGACCCTATAGTTGATGAGATGAGATTGGGATTTGATGGATCAATGTGGGTAGACTTTTTTTAAAGATCCAAATGAAAATTGTTTAGATAACTATTTTCTCCCTTTTTTACTCCGTTTAAGGTTTTTAAAGATATATTAAGAAATACAGTATATAGTAGAAATGAATTAATTATTTTGTTAAATTACTATTATAAATTAAATATTTTTATTAATTATTGATTGTTTTATACTACCATAAAAGTAAAGTTAAAATAATATTACATTTGTCTTTAATTTTAAACATGCTTTAAAAAAATAGTGTCATCAGATCTTAATATTTTTTTAAAATTACTAGGTGCTTTTATTATTTTCTTTAAATATACTACTTATTAATACTATTAATTTATTTTGAAATATAAAAAATAAAATTTGACAATGTTTATTTTTATTAAAATGATGTAGTATATATGTGAAAAAAAATATAAAAATGGATGGAAGTAGAATTTAGAAGTGATATACATGGTAATAATTGAGTGGTACTATTATAAAAATTAAATATATCTTAAAAATTAAAAATGATATTCATTTTAAAACAATTATTTTTATTAAAGTGACACACATTTTAAAATAGAGAAAATATTTTTTTGTTGCGCAATTTATTTAATCATTTCACACATTTTAATAATAATATTTTTATAACTTTAAAGTAAATTATAGAATAATAATAATTTTTACTAAACATGTTTTGTTAATTTACACTCACTCATTTTTTAATGAGTGTAACTTAAGCACACACACATATAAATTGTTACGAAGAGACTACAAATTATAACTCATTAATTTACGCCCACTAAAGTTGAGTGAGTTTCTTAACATACATCCACTTATTTTTTTAGTTGGTGTAAATTTACAAGTTATACCTTAAAGTGTTTTTGATAAAATTGTAGTTATTGGTGTTAGTGTAAAAGTGATTTTTATCTACAATCTTCTGATTAATATTTTGATGATAATAAAACAAATAAATAAGAATAATTATTCCCTAACTATATTTAAGTGTACATATTAAGTTAGAAGACAAAGATTTATATTAATTACTATCTATTTTAAGGTAGCATAAATTATGAATAAGTTAAATATAAAAATCTAAGTGTTTTTAATACAAAGAATATTATCACCTAATAAACAAGTAATCATGTTTACTTGTAGAGTAAGTCATGATATAAAGAACTATTGTAACAAGCATCTGATAATCTACAATATGAGTCAAAACGTTAAAGATAAAGGGAATATAAATCAATAATTGATCATCTGATCACAAAGGGAAAAAAAAGAGTTATAATTATCATCAATCTATGGCTAAAGTTAACTAAGATTCGATACCTTCATTGATCGTCTGACTAAAGACCAAAGAATTTTTTTTTGAATGAAGCCTTTGTTAAAGTCAACGCTATAATTTACAGTCAATTTTGTTAAGTCAAACAATTGAGCCAATAACTTTGAAGAAGTCAGCATCTATGCATCCTCTGATGACTAGAAAAGATAAACAACAAAATCAAGGTAGTGCTATGAAGAATATGTTAAAGTTGTGTTTGACTCTATTAAACGTGTTCTCAATGCGCCTGTGCTGAATTTAATATTACAAGCTCACCCTGATGATTTTGCGTCTGATAATTCTTGTAAACCAGTTGACTGTCTGGTTAACGCTTTCATGACAATGATAAAAAAAAAAAAATCAAAATTCTTAAGTGAATCATCTGAACTCAGAACCATGGAGAAGACAACTTCATTTGCTCATCAAAGATGGTCTTATCCTCTAATTGAAGAAGTGCATGGCATCATCTGAAATTATCACCCTCTAAGATATGTTTTCTTAAATCAAGATAGGTTGAATGAATTATGAAGATGTATATGGACATTCATCGGTATTTTAAGCAGAAATCAATCATTATGAAAAGACACAAGAAATCAAAAAGGCAATGTTCTAAGAAGATTTTTGTAAAAGCCTAAAACACATCAAAAGAAACGAATGAATGAAATATCATCTTAGTAGAGAATTATTGAATTGATGTAAATCAATCAAGTTATTTGATACACTTGAATTGATATATGATTTGAAATGTAATATTCTCTCAATGAGAGTTAGAATCCTATAAACAAATTTTGTGTCAATTCAGACACAATGAAACTGAGGTAAATCAACCCGATAGTGACAACAAATTTTTCATCCATAAGAGGTACCTAAAGAGGTGTAAGAATACTTATGAATCTCAACAGCAACTTGCCAGAAAGTTGAGAAAGATTCTAACAGTTACAATCTGGAGAGGCTAAAGAAGAATACTTAAAGCCTAAAAAGGTGGAGTAAATAATACTTGTATGCTATTGTTTAAATAATGGATTAAATCTTCGACTGTACTGGGACAAAATCAATCTGTTAGGGAAGAACTATATGTAGCAACTGTTTTTTGTGAACTAGTATAAACTACTTGTGTCTCTTCTCTATCTCTACTTTGCATTTAATCTAAGTTCTTTATGACTCAACTTTATTTTACTTCAACTATTTTATAATCATAAGTGGAATGTTTTGATAAAGAACATACAACACAAATAATTTTTAAAACATTGTAAAACACAATTCAAATCTTCATTTCTTGTGTCTTCCAACACCTTCAATCCAATAAAAAAAAAACAAGATAAAAATATAGTTAGAACTTATTAATCTACAACAATTTAAAAAATAAGTGGTGTAAATTAGCAAACTCATTTACTAAATTATTTCTTTTTATCAAATATTGATTTATTCATGACCGACAAATTTAAAGTGAAATATTATGAATTGTGAGTGATGCAAATATTATTAAATTAAAATATATGACTGAAAAAATGTAATTACATTGCATTAAAAATTAAAATAATTATTTATTTTAGGATATATGTTTTTACAAATTGATCACTCTATATAGAACAAAGATAATATAAAAGAAGATTACCCAACCAATTTCTCTTGTTAAAATGTAGGATTAAATAAGTTTTTAGTCTTTATAAAAAATCTACATTTTGTTTTTTGGTGTCTATGAAAAAATTCTTAACTTGTTAGACTCTAAAAGTTTTTGTTTTTATTATTCATCCTTAATTTTAAGTAAATTCATGTGTAACTTTTAAATTTTTGCAACTGTATTTTAACTTAATAAGAATCTCGACCACAAAAATTTAGAATTTTATAACATAAGATAAATTATATATGAATTTTTAAGTATAAAAAAAGTAAAAATTCATATTTAATACATTCATTATTAATTTTTTTGTTTTGTAAGGTAAATTTTTATAGTGTTCTACATAAGTGCAAAAAATCATTCAAAAATTCAAACAACACACACGAATTGACTCAAAAGCAAGAAACATAAATTAAAAATGGAAAACATTTGTGACTAAAAAGCTTTACAAAAAATTAAAAAAATTAAAAAAACTTTTGGAGACTATTAAATATTTCAAAAATTACAGGAATTATAAATAAAATAGTAAAAAATTTATAGTTTACTATTTATTACAACGATATTTATTTATGATTTTCCTAAAAAGAAGATGCTCCGTATTTTTTGAAAAAAAAATCCAATAAAATTTTATCTTTCGAGAAGAACTAAAATATCAAATTATGTAGTAAAGATTGTCTCTTTATTGTTTTCTTTATTTTCATTGTCGATTCTACCTATTAAATATTATTTTATCGTAAAATTTATAGATACACATTTTTTCATAGTTCATAAATAATTTAATCATATAATAGAAATTCAAAAAACTATGACATTTTAGGTGATACCATAATTTTAAATTCTCAGTAGCATGTCATGTCAGCAAATCATGTCATTTAAATTAAACGAAAAGATGACATCATAAACTAAAACAAAAATCTTAAATTGCAAAGACAAATTCTAAAATACATTTTTTAAATTAAGACTACAATAAAAAAGTAATCATATCACATGACAAAAGCATAAAAAAATCAAAAAATAAAAATAAATTATTTAACTATAAAGATGTTCATCAAATGGGCTCTACTAGATCACAAAATATTTTGATAAAATAAATGATTTTAATCAAAATTGACAAATTAATGTATATATCTCACAAAACTTATTTTTATAGTTTAATTGTGATACAAGTATCATTACCAAAAAATGTAAGCTAGTGACAAGGGAGAAGTTGAATCATAGATGACAGATGAGTTTGCAAATAATTAGAGCGTAGCTTGCACGGTTTCAACATACTACTGTTTAGGTTGATCATTTCGATTTGCTTGCGCAAATCTCCAAAAGCATGATGATTGAGCAGCACATGCATATTTCTTGTTATTTTTTATATGTATAGTCAAATTAATAAACATTACTTTTTGGGAAGAAAACAAATAAAATACGTGCAAATTGAATTTAGACGTGTATCTGTTCTAGCGGCTCCTTTTAATAATTTAATTTGGACGAATATTTTGGTGAGTTTATTTTTTGTCATTTGCGCTAATTGCATTGCATTAACAATTAATCCTACCTTTTGTACAATTATTTAAAAGGTAAAAAACATTCTCTTGTTCAGAATTTGGATTTTTTAAAGAATTTGAGTTGCGTTGTTGCATAAACAAAGGTGTTTAGCATCTCAAGTATCGAAGTTTTTGTTGGATTAACTATAATTTGTCTAATTTGGTTCTTATTTTAATCACTAACATAGTCTTGTACGCATTGATTGAAATTCAATGCTTTCTGACCAACATAATGAATTATATTTAGGGAGGATTTGGCGAGTCAAGGACATTATTGGAAAAAAAATCAGGATATTTAACGTGGGTAAAAAAATATTATATCTCTTCTACAATGATACACTATTCCACACATATCTTTTAGTCTCTGGTGAATAAAATATAAACAAAAAAATTGTATTATATACATGGTCTAGAATGATCGTATATAATATTAATGTATTTACAATTATTATAAATATAAAATGAAAGGTGTTGATTTAGATATAATGCAAATAATATTAATTAGATGATACAGTTGAAAAAAAATAATACTCTATCTGATCTTAAATATAAGCAACAAAAATGTCATATTCGATGGCAGAGTTGGCTTTCAAATTTATTTATAGTTATATGTTAGCTTAGTTGGTAAAGTATACGATTTTGAGTCTTTTGTCCATGGCTCATATCTAATGCTATAATTTCAAAAAGGACAATCTAATATAACCTTAAGACTAGGGGTGTATACCCGATCACTTTCGAATTCGATCCAACCCAACTCGTTGAAATCCACTTATATTTGGTTTAGGTAACGGGTTCAACAATTTGAACCCGTAGACTCGACCCGATGACTAGTTATGTTTTTTTTTTTTAAAAAAATTTTGTTTGGCAACCCAGCAGCCCAATAGGGTTTCATTCTTCTTCTTTTTCTTCTTCAGATTTTCAACTACCGCCACCCACCTTCTTCCTCTGTTCCACATATGTGCCCACCTTCTTCTTCTGTTCCAGCAGCCGCACCGCCGCCCACCTTTTTCCACATTTTATTCCACACGCGACCCCACCAAATATAGTGAGTTCTCATTTTCGTCTCTTCTCTCTATTTCCAGCCGTGTCCACCTACTTTTCTCTTTCAATGAGTAAAAGCAAAAGATTCAATCACAATAAACAAGGAAATGAATGATTGATTCCTCTCTTCCTATTTTTTTCATGGATGAAACCTTTAAATATTTCTTCAGATTTTTTTAGACATCTTCATTTGTTTTTGGAATGCAATTTAAGCAAACATACGTAGTTGTTTTTTCTAGGTAATTTAAGCATCTATAATGTAATTTAAGCATACATATACATACAATAGTTGTTTTTTCAAAGAAAACGGTCAAATGCAATCATTTGTGAACTTTCACTCTGAGTCTCTGATAGATTATCTTGTATATCACATGTCATTCGGCCACATGCAACTATAGTATGGCATGAGGCATGAACATTGCATTCTTGATTGTAACTATTTTAGGTTCAATTTGAAATTTTCTAACTATATTATTGTATAGATTTGAGACAAACGGAACGAGTACAAGAAGCTCCTAATCAATTATATTGATGATGAGTGGGATTTGAAGAAGAGGATATTAAGTTTTGGTTTGATTTCTGACCACAAAGGTGAAACCATAGGGATAACTTTAGAAAATTGCATCAAAAAGTGGGTGATTAGGTCTATTTGTTGTGTTACTGTGGATAATGCAAGTGCTAACAACTTGGCTACTACATATTTAAATAGAGGCATGACTCTTTAGAAAGATCGTACTTTATTTAATGGGGAGTACTTATATATGAGATGTAGTGCACATGTATTGAACTTGATTGTCACCGATGGCTTGAAGGAAATTGACTCCTCAATTTCTAAAATAAGGGTTGCATGTAAGTTTGTCAAGTCTTCTCCTAGTATGTTGGCTACTTTTAAAAAGTGTACAGAAGCTGTGAATGTATGTTCTAAAGCAATGGTAACACTTGATGTACAAACTAGGTGAAACTCCACCTTTTTGATGTTGGATATTGCTGAATAATATGAGCATGCATTTTATCGTGTAGAACATGTTGATGTGGCATTTGTGTCTAATGGTAGTGAGATATGAAGATGTCCTAATGAAAGTGATTGGGAACGTTCACGTGTTTATGTGAAGTTTTTGAAGACTTTCCATGAAGCGACTCTTTTTTTTTTAGGTGATTACATGTTACAGCCAACTCTTTTTTTAAGCAGCTGATTGAAATTCAGAAAAAATTGACTAAATGGAAAAACATAGAGGATGTTGTTTTGAAAAAGATGACTACAAATATGCAAGTAAAATTCAACAAATATTGGGATAGTGGTGAGATAAATTTTCTTCTGTTTGTTGTTGTTTTTCTTGATCCACGTTATAAGCTTGAGTATATTGAGTTTTGTTTTAAAAGAATGTAAATCTCATCGGTAAATTGATTGAACACTATATTATTTTGTATCCCATTACTAATGAAGCTATGGATTCTAGTACCTCGAATCTCAACATGCACTCACAGTCTAACATTGAAAATGGGGATAAAGATGATTGGGAATATTTGTTTAGATTGAACATGAAGAAAAAACAAGGTGAGTTGCAAAAAAAAGTGAGTTGGATAGGTATTCAGATGATGGAGTTGAAGAAGACTCCCCTACATTTGACATTCTTAAATGGTGGAAAGGAAAAACAAATAAATACCATGTTCTTTCTCGCATAGCTAGAGATATTTTGACTATTCCAGTGTCTATTGTATCTGAGTCGGTGTTTAGTACAGGAGGTCGAATCCTCGATTCATTTTGTAGTTTGTTAAATGGCACTACTGTTGATGGTTTGATTTGTACCCAAAATTGGATCAAATCTCCTAAGAAAATTGATTTAGCAGTTGAGTTGGTTGAAGTACAAAAGATTGAGTCAGGTACGAATGTTTTATTTTAACTTTCAAATTGATTTTCCTTTATTTTTGTTTATTCTTTTAATCATTTGGTATGCTAATGAGATTGTGTATTGTATTTTAAATTTTAGAGTTGTTTGAATTAGTTTTAATTGATGCTGAGGTGACTGCTGTTGAGCTTAACACAATCACTATTGTACCTTAAGGTACTTGTTATTGCTTTGTTTCATGAATATTTTACTTATTTATTATTTCTCCTTCTTTATCTGCTCACTTTTATTATTGATATTTGTTTTTGCAGATTCCCAATTGTTCCCTTCCATAATTTGAGGAACTTGTTAAGTGCTTGAACTTGAAGTTGACATTGCTTAGAATTGATGAATTGTCATATTTTATTGATTTATTGTTGGCTTTACCTATGTATTTGAAGCTTGTTGAATTTATTTATGTATTTGAAGATTTTTGGATTTATTTTTTTGTGTGAGAGGTTTGGCTTTTTTAAAGAATTGAATGATGTGATTGAAATTTTATGGTTTTGAGACATTCAAGTATTAAATATATTTTTATTCAATTAAATTGTTATTATTGTTACTTATGTTTCTCCCGTAAAATAAAAAACAAGCTGAGGTAGCAATGTCAATCACAAGAAAGGGGGGTTTGAATTGTGATTTCACCTTTTTAAAATTTCCTATTAAAACTGAAAGAGTTTAACTCAAGATTAATCTTGGTTATGAAAATAGAAAACGGGGAACGTTCTTGATTAGTGAAAAACACACAATTTAACTTATCTATTTAATTTGATAATCAAAAGACTAGAAATAAATAGACATAAGAGAAGAGATATCACACAGAGATATATCCTGGTTCACCTAACCCGGGTTACGTCCAGTCCTCACAACCGTGAGATTTTTCATTAAGTGTTCAAAACAGAGAACGTTCTTGGTTTTTACACCACCATTCCAGATCAACCTTGATCTATTACAATCTTCACCTTTCAACCTATAAAAGATTTTTACAATCACCTTTCAGCCTTGAAAGTATTTTTACAAACACACTCAATCTAACATAAAAGATAGACTTGAGTTACAAATGATGTGTGTGATAAACGTGTTTGGGATCTTGAAACTTCTCAACACTTGTTTGAGATAAATGAAAGACAAACTCAATAAATAATGATCTCAAGATATAGTGAAGAGAGCTGGAGTTTGCTTGAAGAGTTTTTTTGACTTGTTACTTGAACAAGTGTTGGTAGATTTGTAAATTGAACTCTTGCCTTCATCTTCGAATTGATCTTCAATTTATAGATGTTAAAAGGCTTTGAATATTCAGTTTAAAATGAATATATCCGTTGGATACACTTCCCAAGTGTCAGATATATTTTAAAGCAATTAAACATGTGTTTATTTGTTGTCCAAAACGTTTTTGACTAAACGGAGAACATTCTTGCTTTTGGGTCTCATGAAAAACGTGAATGAGTGAGTGAATGAGTTGTCACATGTCAGTTGGCACTGTTTTGAGTCAGGTTTATGCAGAACTTTCTACAGAATATTGTAAGTACAATGTACTTGTGTCCTTGCTCACAACTCATCAATTTGGAGATCAATCTTGAGGTTGTTTTCCACCTTTGGTTATTGATCTCGAGTTCTTGGCTGCACCAATGATTTGAGCAGTCTTGATACTGTTTAATATGTGGTTTATACTATGTAAAATTATATGTTTTAATTCTGTCTTTAAAAGAGAATTAAAATCAGAATGTTCTTTTGTAAAAAACAAGAACATTCTTCGTTTCTTGTTTTGTTTGAGTGTTGAACTTTGACAGCTGTTATGTGTCAGTCCTTTTTCTCATAAACATGATGTGCTTTATGCAAAAAGGTGAGCAGCAGTGTCCTTGCTGTCATGACTGTCCTTTCTCATAGCTCATCAATTTGGAGATTGATCTTGATGTTTTGCTTTGCCTTTGTTGATCATCTTTGATCGAATCTATCCCAAACAATCTTGTGTAGATTATTAACTTTCTCTGTGATGAATATTGATGTATTGTAGTGTAGATTGATGTGCTTTTGTAGCTCAGATCGATCTTTAATTACAGCAGATTTTGCTCTTCCAAAGCTGTGAAAACGGAGAACGTTCTTCGTTTCTATTTTGAGTGATTGCTGGATTTTGACAATTCTGACAGCTGTTGCGTGCCAAGCTTTTATGTTCTGTAAGTGTGTCAGTGATGTAGTGACTTTATCATTTATGTCTAGTTTGTACTTGCTTACTTTACCCATCAACTTTGGGGATTAGTCTTGCTTTTTAATCTTTTTGCATTGCTTTGCTTTTTGTTAATCTTATGGAAATAATCTGTCCAAAATGATCTTGAGTATATAATTATATTCCTTTGTAATGAATACTGGTGATTTGCAATGTAGATTGATGTATTTTCGTAGCCCAAATCAATCTTGAACTAAAGAAGAGTTTGTTTTTTGTAAACCAGAATGTTCTTGGATTAATGTTGTCAAAACCAGAACATTCTTCGTTTTTCAGACTGTTGTCCAGAATGATCTTTGTTCTGCTGTCCAGAATGATCTTCGTTTTTCAGACTGTTGTCCAGAATGATCTTCGTTTTTCAGAATGCTGTCAAGAATGTTCTTCGTTTTTATAGTTAATGACCAGAACATTCTCCGTTTCTGTTTTCTCAAATTCGATCATGCTTCTTTCAAATGATCTTGCTTGTTTGATTATTCAATTCTTCTTCCTTAAATAAAACTCAAGTGCAATCATTAATATATCACCATTCATAAAACTTAATCATTTATTCCATAAAGTTTGTTGTCATTAAAACATACATTAAAAATGTTTTTGCCTCAACACAGGTTACTATTTATGTATAACCCGCCAACCCAACCCAACCCGTTTTTGATCGATTCGGTTTAGGTTAAATGAAAAAATACAGATTTAGAACTCAACCCAACCCAAAGATAATCGATCGGTTCAGTTGTCGGATTTTGTCAAAGCCGGCCCAATCCAACCCGTGTACACCCATACTTAAGACATCTAAACTCCACTATGGTTACCAATCCACCCCTTATTAGTTATTTGACACATCGTCAAAATCATGGCTATTGTTGTCCATTTTGATATTATTTATGTTCAACAAAAGTCTTCACTTGGAGGACATTTGTTAGATAACAAATTTGAAGTCACATTGAAGTAAGAAAGAGAAAGTCTAAAAATTAAATGCATTATTATTATGGACCTAGCATAAATTTCCTAAGTTAAAACACTCGAAAACTACACACACTACAAAAATAAGTTGAGATAGTTGGGATCATTCTTAGGACTTTTTAACCCTAGGAGATTTGCTAATTCCTTTTAGCCCTCACTATGTAACTATGTTGAATTTTCGAGGGTTACAACCCTAACTAAATAGTCAAGTCATTTTGCTAGGACCAAAGCCCTAAGAAAATATGGACATTTGGATTTTGTGAGGGCCATAGCTCTAAGTGATGCTACATTAAAATTTTGCTAGGGCTAAAGCCCTCAAACAAAAAAGGGTGAAATTTTTTTTATTCAAAATTTCACATTACCTAGGGTTAAACCCTTTAGTAATGTACTTTTACATTGACCGATGGTTAAAACCATCATTGAAATGAAAAACAAATTTAAGAGAACTAAAGATGTCACTAATTAACTCATAAAATTTCCTATGACTAAAGTCCTCACTCACGCTCCTTCTCTTTTCATTACTACTTCTTACTTGTCCTCTCTTCTCTTCTCTTCTCTTATTTTCTTTCTTTCTTCCTCATTTCCAAGTTCTTCTCTTCTTCTTCCTTTGTCTTTTATTTTCTTCTTCCTCCTCTTTTCTCCTCTGCTAATTTACGAGCACCATATTCTACACATCTTCTCTATTTTCTTCATTTTCATGTTGTTTTTGGTATATAACTTTGTTTTTGTTTTTGTTTTAATTATATTATGTTTTTTTTTGTTATTGTATTTCAAAATGTATATTAATAATGTTATGTGTGAAAGGTGATTTGTATGTTGTTTTTTCTTATTGATTTATGTTATGTTTCATATTGTAAAATGTATTTGATATGAAAATTAAAATTTTAGAGGTTTGAATTTGATTTTTTTTAATTTAAACTTGTTCTAAAAATTTTATATTGTATTTATTGGGCATTTTTACGAACATATAATAATTGATGATTATTTTTGGTTAAATAATATTTTTTGAATTTATTGAACACATTTTTTTAAATTTAAAATATGTTAGTACATTTATTGTGTATTTTTTGAAAATATTTTAGTTTGTATATTTAATAATTTTATATTTAACATATGTGCATTTTTTGTATATATGTTATTTAAT
>JBBPBQ010020322.1:10249254-10263534 GCA_037974755.1 Cicer yamashitae
CAAAATGCTAAATAACTATAAAAATTTAATATGAATATCAAAATTGGTAATTAATTGTACAACATAATTGACTCAAAAAATTTGTACAAAATAATTCAAATATTTTTAATGATTTCACAATTCTTATGTGATTTTTTTATTTGTAATTTTAAAACGTCTAATATAAATCTACTATATACAAATACAAAAAAAATCTATATTTAATGTTCTTCAATAAATTTTTTTACCAATAACTCATTTACACTTTCATTATTTGAAAGAAAAAAAAAACAATATTCAATCATTCAAATTGATAGAAATTACATTCATTGAGAATAATACAATTCAAAATCGTTAAAACTGAAACAAATGGATCTGTGAACAAACTCACGATATCCATATTAATAACATAAAACATAAAAAATATCTACAAATATGACAATACCTACAAATATAACAAAAATATTGTGTTCGAAATACTCATGTTTCTCTAGCTATATTTTATATATCATATATTAACAATCTATTATATATATGAAATTTTAACATTCATAATGTAATAATTAAGTTTCTAGTGTTGTTTTTTTAATTAATAATTATTATTTAAATTATTAATTATTATATTGGTTTAAATATGTTTTTGGTCCCTGTAAATATAACATTTTTTGATTTTGGTTCTCGTAATATTTTTTTTTTTGGTTTACATCCCTGTAATATCAAAAAAAGTTTATTTTTGGTCCTTAACGTTAAGTGTACGTTACAAAAACGTTAACTGACAAAGGGAAACAGTTTTTGGTCCCTGTAAATATAACACTTTTCAGTTTTAGTCCCTGAAAAATATTTTTTTGAATTTTATCCCTGCAATATTCAAAAATCTCCTTAAATATAAAATAACATACAAATTGATCTTTATTAATAATAAACTTATACCAACTAATGTTTAAAATATTTTCACTTCAATAATTTAAAATTTATTAATCTTCTATTTGATTTATTTATTATTATAAAATTAATTTTCATTTTTTGTTTCAAAAAAATCACTAAAATCTTCTGTTTTATTTATTTATTCTTATTAAATTAATTATATTAGTATAAAATAACTTTAGATTTAAGCTTTATAATTTTAACTAAAATCTCCTTTTATGCTTCAGATTTTGTTCATTATAATTTAAAATAAATAAAATATATATTAGGTGATAGATTATTTTAATCATTATTTTATACTAATATAATTGTAGTTAATATTATATTAATTTTATTTTAATTATAATATTATATAATATAATTAAAATAAACATATAATATAATATAACTAATTTAATATAATATAATTAAAATAAAATTAATATAATATTAACTACAATTATATTAGTATAAAATAATGATTAAAATAAATCTATCACCTAATATATATTTTATTTATTTTAAGTTATAATGAAAAAACTCTAAAGCGTAAAAGGAGATTTTAATTAAAATTGTAAAGCTTAAATCTAAAGTTATTTTAATCATTATTTTATACTAATATAATTAATTTAATAATAATAATTAAATAAAACATAAGATTTTAGTGATTTTTTTGAAACAGAAAATGAAAATTAATTTAATAATAATAAATAAATAAAACAGAAGATTAATAAATTTTAAATTATTGAAGTGAAAATATTTTAAACATTACATGGCATAAGTTTATTATTAATAAAGATCAATTTGTATGTTATTTTATATTTAAGGAGATTTTTGAATATTGCAGGGATGATATTCAAAAAAATATTTTTCAGGGACTAAAACTGAAAAGTGTTATATTTACAGGGACCAAAAACGGTTTCCCTTTGTCAGTTAACGTTTTTGTAACGTCCACTTAACGTTAAGGACCAAAAATAAACTTTTTTTGATATTATAGGGATGTAAACCAAAAAAAAATATTACGAGGACCAAAATTAAAAAATGTTATATTTACAGGGACCAAAAACATATTTAAACCTATTATATTTTATTTAATTATAAAAACTTATATAAAATATCTCATATAATTTATGTGCATTCTGTATCTTTAGTAACTGCACGAGCTCACATACAGTATATATAATTTTATAATAACTTAACGTTCATTTTAAAAAAATGAAATGATAGATTTAATATCTTAAATAGTTCATGCAGACGCTTATAGAGAATACATTGAACATGATGAGACTTGAATACATGATCTCTACTAAACCATTGGTTTTTTTTTTCTTTGGAGACAGTAAAACATACAGTGAAGCAAGATCAGTGAGAGAACATTAGAAGAATTAATTAGAGGCCTAAAGAATAGTTGACTAATTGATGAAATTAGGTTTTCTGGTAAAGAAAAGTATCAGATGGTTATACATTTTTAATGAAAACTAACAAGGAACTTGTGCATCATGTTGTGGTATGCATGGTGCGTAGTTGATATTTTGTATGTGCATTATTTAGATATAAAAAGATTTTATTTTGTTTATCAATCACAAATATTTATTATGTATTTGTCACATATTTTTTAATATCTATCAATGATAAATATTTATCTTATATTGTTTTATATATCAATGATAAATATTTGTTCTATAATTTTTTATATTTATTACTAATAAGTATTTGTCCGATGTTTTTTTTAATATTTATCAATGGTAGAGATTTGTTCACTGTTTTATTAAAATTTATTAATAACAAATATTTATTCTGTATTTTTATATTTATTAATATCAAACATTTGTTCTGTGTGTTTTTTTATATTTATTATAGACAAATATTTGTCCCGTATTTTTCTATGCACCAATTATAAATATTTATACAGTGTATTTTTTATATTTATCAATGACAAAAAATGATGTGACAAAAAATTAATAAAATTATATTTTTGATAGGTGTTTCTTTTCTTATATTTATAGTAGAAGTGAATGAACACTTCTTGAACTCTTGCTTAAACTTTTCCGATAATGTGTTTTTCGTTTTATTTTTAAAAGAGGATAAAATATAATTTTGAAAAAAATATGAGAATAGGGGTGTAATTTAAAAGATACCAATTAAATTTTTTGTAAAGTTATGGCCGTGGCGGTCCAACACTTTTTGAGACCTAAATTTAAAGTAATTTTTTAGTTTAAAAAATTAATAGAAGCATTTGAATGTTAATAATAATACTTTATTTAAATGTTATCTTTCTTACTTTTTGAGATACAATTTTTTTAATTATTTCAATTGTTCCATCTTTTTGTACTTATAAAGCCTTTTCTTTGGTGTACATAATCTTTTGAGGCTTAGGAATACAAAAAAGCAAAATAAAAAATTACGGAGACCTCAAACTCTAGCCTTACTGGTTTGGGCCTTAGCCCAACAATGTTCCCCCCCTACCCAAAAACAATTAGGTGGTTTTTTCTTTACCCCTATGTTTTTTAAATTCCCCAATTAATACGTTTAAATTAACCAATTTAATAATATATTAGAAAATGAAAAAAAAATATGACTCCCTCCCTACAAGTAATATCATTAAGCACTAAGTCCAAAATTATGAGGAAAGAAAGAAAAAAAAGGAACAAAAGAAAATGTGATGTTAGAAAAATCACTCAAAAAAAAACTTTGGAGAACAAGAAGGTAGGGATGCCAATAACAGTACAACGTATATTTACTATTTCTCTTTTAAGATTTTTACATAAGAGTTCATGCAGTAATGGTATAATCAATGGATGACATGTTAGTCAACATTTTTTTAAAAAAATTCCTGACCAAATTTAATTTAAATATAAGAATAAATTACCCCAAGCACTTTGAATGCCCTTCAAAAGGAGAACCAATATAACCCAAACCCAAAAATACCCAAAAGAAAAAGAAGATTCACTTCTATATGCTATTTATTCCTTTAGGGACATCTCACATTTCTTCCAGGTCCACCATAGTAAAAGTAATTCCCCCAAACATTATTTATTCCTCCTTGTATGTCATAACAATTTGGATGATCAGCTAGAACCCGAAGATTTGACAAGGGTATCAAATTATTATCCCAGTCTACAACTTGCAAATTCCTAAAGTATGATGCTTTTCCAAAACCTTCTCCGGCAAAATGGCCACTACCCATTTGAGTTGAAGTGTGAGACCCTTGTCTCGAATTCACAATTTCTCCACCAAATTGTACCATACTTGCATGATCTCTTAAATGGGTGAACAAAAATGATGGCCAATATCCGACTAAGATTCCAGACCCAAACTCAAGCCACCAGTTCCCATGCTTTGGATCCTACAATAAAAAAAAAAAAATTATATTATTTGAACATCAAAATACAGACACTGATATATTTATTTTTAATTCTTTATCAATTTTTATATTCTACAACTTAATTACACATAATTTAAAAATACATAAAAAATTAAAGGACATCGTATTCGACATCAAAATTTTGATGTAAAAAAATCATTTCTCAAAAAGAATAGTGGAACAAAACCTTCAATGGCACACCTTTTGTTGCTAGCTTTCTTGTTTTGTAAATAAGGAAAAACAATTTTATTAAAGATAGACATAATTATGAATAGCAACATGTTAGCCAGGGTGGTAAGTGAAATGAGTCAAAAAGAGGAGTAGAGAAAGGTGGTGAAGGTATTTACAAAATATTTGGAATTTTGTTAAAATAATAATAAAATGAAGAACAAAAGGGTGAAGAGTTCAGAATTAGAAGCTCTTTGTTGGGAAAAAGGAAGAGAATCTTTAAAAGAAAGGAAAGCATAAGAGAAAATACAGTTCATTATTCGAATTCACTAGTGCATGCGTGTAATATCCCAAAGTATTAAAGTCACTAAAGTGGTGCTTCTTAACTACGACTAGACATAGTATAAAACTTGTGCACTATTTTCATTTTTTGTCGTTTTCAAAAATTTTATTTTATATAAATAATTTTTATCTTGCAATGAAAACATTAAATTACCTCCCCTATGCTTCTTCTAATACTATTCTATATATCACAAAATTCAATGGTAATTGCGACTTCCAAAACAGTGGAGAGAGACCACTTTTGAACATTTTTTAATCATTTTATTTATTTATTATTTGTTTTTGAGTTCCTTTGAAGCTTTTGACCATGAAATTTGAAGACTTTTGTGAACCAATAAAGTATTCAAATCAAAGGGCCTGGATCAATCAATCTTATGTAATGAAAATATTTTATCCTTTAGGTGGGACCCTTAAAGTGATCCACAAATATTGTTGGATTTCAACCAACGTGTATATACTCATTAAACTACGACATGAATGAATTATTATGAACCCTTAATCTATTTTATAAGGCTTGTGTGACAAAGTTTAACTTTTCCAATCAATAGTAAAAACTGAGATTACCCACCAAAAAGAAATTAGAATAAATAAATAAAGGTAAAAGTAAGCCTTAAAAAATGAGACTTATAATATAAATTTTCAATAGTTTTCTAAGGTCAATTTTATTATAGAAAATAAAAATTACCTTCCAAATGAGCAAGCTAATATCAAATTGTCCTCCAGAATAAGAAGAAGTTGGAGATATTGCGGCCCCAATTGCAATTTTATTATTAGTTTGAACAAAACCCGAACAAAGTAAATTATAACATCCAGTGGCTTGATATGCATCACTCTGCAAACAATAATAATAACAATAATAATCATCATATATCATTATTATTGAAAGTCTTCTTAGTAGCTATCTTACACTTCAAGCAAAGTTTCATAATAATAGTATATAAATAAAATAAAATAAAATATAATTTTCTTCCTTTTTCTTTATTGATACTTACCGTCCAATAAGTAAAGAATCTAGGGTAACTGTCCCCATAGAGCTCAGGGCTGACCTGCACAAAAATTAATTTAAATTAGTTTTTTAGCTAAGTTACAAAAATTAAATTCATGAATAAAAATGAATCATAGGTGGTTGAGCATTCTAACTGTCTTTGAATGCTAACCAAGTATAGTGCATTTAAGAGAGAACCGTTGAAACTTGAAATATATAATTTTATTTTAATGATATAAATAAAGTGTGTTTCATCAATTGAAGCCTAAATTAAGATATAGTAATGACTTAATTAATACATGCCTGCCAACCAGCTTCAATGGTATTGAGATCATCTCCAAATGAACCAGAAATGACCCACATTTGGGATAAGCTGAATTCATATTGATTTGCCACACGTGGGGCCCACACGTTTATGCTAGCCTTTGCTCCATAATATTGATTTCCAGTCACATACCCAACTGCATGCTGTGTAGCAATTAAATTCAAAATAAATTGTTAGGCCATTTTCAATATATTCCTTAATGAAAATTAAATTTGAAGTTAGATTTTTTTTTTTTTTTTTTACTTACAAGTTTATGATAGTTTAAATTTAAAGTTGGATTTTTTGGTTAAAATTTCCTATACAAGATAATGTGATAGTTGCAGCATACACAAGAATAGAAAGATCAATTACTTTGGAATAAGTGAAATATTAACTAGATGAAGAATCATGAAATTTTGTGATTACTATAATAAGTAAAAAGGTTGAAGTTTCACCATCCATGATAATCCAGCTACTCAAAATTTATTGTTCATGCTTCCATGATTACTCATTTTCATACCAAACAAGACACATAGACATTAAAACATGAAGAAGAAAAAAGAAACATAAGCAAATAATGAAAATCAAAACACTCAACTACCATGTGCTTCCTCTTCAAGTTTTCTATCATATTTGTTTGTTAATTAATTAATGCCTTGCCTTAATTGATAAACCAAAAGAAATTTAATAAAATAAAATAAAAAATAAACCAAGGCTTCAATTTCTTAGTGTGATTTTTCAGAAGTTACATTGCATATACCTCATGTCCATTGCTGTTTGTGTCTCTTCTAACTCGTCTTCTTAATTTTCTTCCAAATCGATTGATAGAACTAGCCCTTAACATGTCTTGTTCTTTTGTTCTTCGAATTGGAATTGTTCCTTCTGGACACGATTCGCCTGATAAACTCCATAATTGAAAATTATCGCTCAACACATCCATTTTGTTATGATTTTCAGGCCTTTCTGGAGGATCCTACAAGCATTCAAGCAAGAAAATAATAATATTAAATTTTTAAATATAAATTTCCATCATAGCTTAACTTCAATAAATAAAAAATAAAAAACTTGAAATTATTTTTAATTCAATTAGAACTTACCAATGGTTTATGTCCTTTAAATAGAGGATGATCAAAAGCTGGTTGATGATGAGATATAACACAATCTATGATATCGCCATCAGGACTCTATAAATAAAAATGATCAAATTATGTTCCAAAACAGAGCAAAAAACAGGGGAAATGAAAATAGAAAAGAATGAAACTTTGACATACCTGAATTGTCTTAATAGAAGGTTTATTGATCTTTTGAAGATGATTTCTTATGATAATCAATTTTTGCAACTCTTCCTTTGGTTTAAAAGTGTTATTAGCAACTGGGTTGTTACCAATTTCTGAAGAGGAAAAAACAGGACAAACAAAAGAAAAAACAAGAAGAAAATGTACAAGGTTGTAAATGATTGGAGAGTTGAAACACAAGCTGAAATCCATGTTTAAGAAATTTCTCTTCTTTGTTTCTATTGTAGAATCCGTTTGAACTTGTTCACATTGATCTTGTCTTCTTCCATTCAACAAAACAAAATTGTGTGTTCCTAGATTTTGATTGTGCCAAGGGAAACACATCTCCAACACATAAATGAGTAAATTAATTCTTCAGCATTTTCAATGCATTGGAAGCACAGTATATAAATGTAATTGCTTCTATTCTCTTTCTCTCTCTCAAACTTCTAAAACTTGGGGTTTGTTACTGACAACTTGAGGTCTCAGGCGTTGGCTGGCTGATTAGAATAAATGGAAGAGTTTGGGTTGTGATGAAGTTTTGCCCATGTGGGTTGGAGCCCTTATAAATGCTAAGATTAGTGATGAAATCGTGCCAAATTTAAAAATTTCTTGGAGTGTGTAAAGGGCTACACCAAATCATAACTTATAAATAATTGTTGACATATGGTGTTTGGTGTATTTATTAGAAGAATAAAATAATAAAAGGAAATATATAGGGTTTCTCTCTTAAATAAAGGTATCTTTCTGTTTAACTAAGATCATTTCATAGTCATTCTATATTAAATAAAATATTATTGTTTCACGATAGTGTAAAATTACTATGATATTTTAATTTAAAACACAAAAATTTAATAGGTTAGTTTAGTGATTTGGATGCAGATACGAAAAATAATAAAAGACTAAATTGATACAAAATTTAAGATATGACTAGTGATATTAATTTTTCACTTTTAAAAATAAATGAGTTTTCCAAAAAGAGTTTTATACAAAAGTTTTTTTTTTAACAAGACTAAATGAATTAAATTAGCAAGACATTATTCTGTGTACAAGATGTGCGAGGAATAGAGTCAAAAGGTTAGCAAGAGAAAGCAAGTGCATGTCTTTTTGTAATTGTTAATCATGATATATTTATTTTAATATTGAATTTTATTTGTTGGTGTTTAATTAAATAAAAAAAGTGGATATGTAACTATCTATTATGAAAAGGATTATATATTTTGAAGATATAAAATGTACTTGAAACCATCAATTTGGGGTGTGAGGAAAGAGAAAGGAAGAAAGAAAGGAGATTGAGAGAGATAGCAAGGCATGTTTCCAGTCTACAATACAAGGACTGAAACTTTACCTTTTGTGTTGTTTGTTTATTGGGGCAAAAATTGGGACTGATGATTTCTGTTATTCTTTATTTTGTGTCTGAGGACAGATAGGAATTACAATTTATTCTGAGTTTCCAAAGTTCTAACTTTGCTTTGAGGGTCTCTTCCTTTCTCATTTCCCAAGATGTTCTATCATGAGTCAGCTACACTATAACCGTATACGTATACGTATACATATATATATATATATATATATGTTTGATATCAAATTACGGTGAATTACTCATTTACCGTCAAATTACGGTGAATTATTGTGATTTTGAAAAACACATTTCGAGAAACTAAATTTTCTTTTAATGATATTATTATATTATAATATTATGTGTTTTCAATCATAAATTTTTGATTTCTTAATTTGTTTTTCGGAGATTTGATATTTGATCACTAGTTAACCTATATTAGTTATTCTAAGAGATTAACCCCCTTTGTTTCGGTAAATTTCTAAATCCATTTCTATACGTAAATAATTTAGAAACCATATATTTATTTATAATTTTAAAGTTGGTATATTCACTTTTCAACTTGTCACGTGACCTTGTATGACGTAAAAAAATGGTGTTCTTTGTAAAATTGATTTTATAAAATAATTCTCCCTCTTTTTAATATTTGATTAAGTGATGTTTGATGAACTTATAGAGATCAATTTTGTTTTCATACTAGTCATTTAATTTGATTATTGTCAAAGTAGTCATATTCAATTTGAAAAAATTGTAACATCATGGTACCATAGTAGTGGCTGTGCATTTTCTATAGTTACAATATGGATGGAAGTGAAAAACCAAATTGTATTTGTGTCCCCAACCCAACCTTGTTGGCATGCGCAAGCTTGGCTTTATGCGCTGCATGTTTATCATGCCCATGCTTCATGCACCCTCCATGCGTATCATTCTTTGTCTATGGTTTTTGGGGCTCAATCTTTTTTTTGTCCTACTTGAAAGTGAACCCCATCAATAGGAAGTAAATAGCACTAATACTATTTACAAACTTCACATTTATTTTTTTTTTTGAAAATATTTCTGGTTTTTATTTTTTAAATCTATATTAAGTGTTAAGATTTTTATATTAGATAGGATTAGATCTGATAAAGTGTTTATATGTGGTAGCTACGTAATTCTCATCTTACAAGTCGATTTTGTGGAGTTGTATAGGATTCAATCTAAACTTTATGATGATATAACAATCTATCCAAGATTCATTTGATCACCTATCAAGTTACGCTATTGGGTCACTTAGGTCATACCTAGATTTCCAGATCCTAAACGTGAGAAGTGTGGTAAGAGTTTCAGATTGAATGAGATCATGTCAGACAAAATGTTTATATGTGCTGGATAATTCTTACCTTATAAGCCAGTTTTGTAGAGTTGCGTAGAACCTAACTCAAATTATAAGATTAAACTTACTTATTAATTTTTACACTATATATCTCCACACCAACCAAACATATTTTATTAAATTAGATCACAATAGATACTTCATGCATCAAGTTATAAGATCAATAATCAAATTATTTTATTTATAATGATGTTAAATTGTTCATTTCAACGGCAACAAAAAATTATGTTTTTTTTAATCAAAGCAACCTCAATTCATTTCTTTAAACAAGAAGTATATATGCAATATAAAGAGAAATATATTCAAAAATATGGTGACCAGTCCATGAACGGGTAACCCTTATATTTATTTGTCTCTGAATAAACTTTATCACAAAGTTTGAATTAGAACCTAACAAAAAAAAATTATGTTAATTACATAAAAAAGGGAGAATTAGTGATATTAAACACACAATATTTAGTTAGTACGTAAAATGACTAATTTGTTGCTTTTAATTTATTTCTCCTTCTCTTGACTTTTTTGACTGTGGTTTGCTTAATGTTTGGGGATTTAATTAGCAATTATATATATCCACGATTAATTGGTGCTAAGCACTCATTTTGTTTAACATATATAAAAGTACCAAAATACATTAGTTTGAGTGTTTTGCAGCTAACGTGTTGGAAAATGTAGATTTTGGATGGATGGAAGAATTGAATTATGACAATAGTGTAGGATCTGATGGCGTCATAGATAGCACAGTCTTGTTTTCATTGACAAAATTGTATTATTTTTATTTAAAAGACTTTCTATTTTTTCAGAATAACAATTCATGTTTCATATATAGTTTTTTCAAGTATTTTACTAGAAATAATCGTAATGGATTCTCTACCGAATTCTAAACGTGGATTTTATTTAATGTTGAATTTGATTTGTAGTTCGGTATATTATATTAATTTGGTTCTTTTTATTAGACTCAACTTAAATGATATTTATTTTCTATGTTAATTAATAGGGTGCGATCAAACATTATTATTTTTTAATTATTATTTTCCCATCAAATTGTGCTCTTTTATGCATCCATCTTTATTTTGATTTGCTTTTTCATGACAGGATTATGTTCTCTGCAATTAAATATATATGCACTTAATTATTTTAATCTTAATGATAATATCAACTTCAGTATCTTGATTATGAGGCTACACAAAATTACGAGGCTACACATAGACCATTTTTTTTAACAAGACACATAAACCATATAAGAAGGCATGCATTACTGTAGAACGCAATTAAAATAAATATATATTTTTATTTGAGTAAAACTTAGCATACTTAGGCATCACTTTTTTTACATGCATATATTTTCTATATCTACGATCAAAATATTAGTATCAACAATAATTTGTAGAGAAATTTTAAGATTAGCCATCGAAATTAGTGTTTAAAAGTAATTCAAAATATTGACGATGATTAATGATTTTTTTTTGAAATATAAATTAACGGTTTTTTTGTCATTAATTTACGGTTAAGATAATTATATTTGACCAATTGAATGACAAATTTTGTTTTCCCTTCTAATTAGCAAACTGACATTGATCGACGTTATTTTAACCATAAAAACAAAAAAAATATCTTTAACTTAAATTTTAAAAAAATATCATCTATCATTAATAAAATTTTAAATAATTTTTAAACGATGAACAACCTATGAAATGATTCACCCTAACATATGCTACATTGTGAAATTGGGGAGTAATGAAATTATGAGAGCACTAAAGCTAAAGTTGCCTTTCATTCACAGTGTTTCTCCTTTTTGGGTTGTGGCAATGATGCCTACCATTTTGCCAGCACTCCATTAATTTATAGCTCTGAATTTTTAAATCAAATTATTTTTCTCACTTCTCATATATAGCATTAAAAATAAAAAGCATATAAAGAATTTGGTCCCCTGTGAGTCACTCTCATTACAGCTAATTGGGTAGCATAAATTTTTTACATAATCTCAGTGAAACCAGAAACTCATGTCTCAAACATTCAAAAACATTCAGCAATGCACTTTATGTACAAGTTAGTTGAAGGTAAGTAACAAGGTAATGCTTGAATAGCAACTACAAACAAACACAAAAGGCCAAAACTAATGATTTTTTGTTTTATCACAATTTGTTGTTTGAGTCATGCTAACAAATGTCTAGACACTTGTTAAGGATAAAAAAAGAAAATAAAAAATAATTTTTGAATAAAAAAATTTACATTTTATAATTTCAAATTTTAAATTACACAATTTTTTTTTTTTATATATTTGAATTCTTAATAAGTGTTAACATTTTCCTTGTTGTTTTAATGAAAATTGCTAACTAACTAACTCTAACCAACTCAAATAAAGGGTTAATTTTAAATGTAGTATACAGTTTTTATCAATTTGACCCTTAAACTACTGTATTTTTTTCAAAACATGGCAAAAGGAAAAATGATCATTTTATAACCTTCTCTTAGAAGATTTAAACTTCATTAAAATTATAAGATTAAATTTTTACGGTTGAGTTAACATCTCTTGAACTATACACAGGATTGACCCAAGCCACTAAAACAACGGTTTTAAGTCTTAAAAACAAGATTTACTTAACGTAAAAAAAAAATCCTTCAAATTAACAATTCTAACAAATTTTGTTATAGTTATATATTAGCTTAGTTGGTAAATATTAGATTTTTAGTCTTTTATTCGCGGTTCAATTTCATACTATGACATTACTTTTATATTTTTTATAATTTAAAAGATATATATTAAAATAATTTTATAGACAATTAAAAAATAATTTTATTGTATATTTAAAAAATTATTAATGTTGTTTTACATTAAATTTAATTTGTGGATATATATGTACAATCAATAAATTTTTAATATATTTTTGTAAAATCCATAATTTTTGTTATTATTTCACATTTAAATTAGTATCTCATTTTTTTTATTAAAAAAACTTTATTTTCAAATGTCACTTTAGACTTCTGAATTTGTTGAACCGATTGTAACTATACAACTAAATTTATTGTGACAATTTAGTGATCGATAATAATACTTTAAATGTTGTCACTTTCACTCACTATAAGAAGGTTTTCATGAATTAAGACAGATGGAATGTTGAAGAGAGAGGTATTAAATTTTGACATTAATTTAAGAAAACTATAGTATAACAACCATGAACCATGGTAACCAATTATTTTGTTTGCTAATGATTGTTGGTTGTGTGTGTATGAAAGAGAATATTTATGATTAAAAAGCCGTGAAAAATGTTTTATATCCAAAAGGGTGGTCACTAAAGGCTGTCATATGTCAGAACTTGTAAGGAAACAAAGGCAAAACATGCTGAAATTAACAGAATGATGCACTAGTTCACAATTAGATGAATATACACAAATGTCTAAGCAGTGAGTTTTCAACACAATAGTTTCACAATTTTCCCTTTGTTGGAAGTATTGTGGAATCAGTCAATAGGTAATAGGGAATGATAGCATGCTTGAAGGGTGGATAACTCTAGGAGAGTGCCTCTCCTCAATCTAGAGTTATAATTAATAGTGGAGGGACATTTTGGTCTCATAAAAAAACATGAGGAACGTGTTAATTTATGATAAAAGAAACGATTATTTTTAGTCTTTGATAAAAATAAATTAGTATACGTTAGTTTATTTATTACTTTTTTAATCGATTTTTTCATTTGTTTTTAAATTGTGACGGTCACATGTTATATAATGATCAACAAAAATAAAAAAAAATTATTGCAGAAAGGAAAGAAACTGCAATTTAAAAACGAAAACACAAAAGAATAAATGAAAAATGACATTAGAAATACTTCATATGAAAATCGTCGGAAAATCATCGCTATGTCGAAGGTCAATCATTTCCTTGTCATATCAACAAATTGCAGAAAACTATTATCGTATGTTTTTGTTAAAGATTATGTAGGAAATTCACGGAAATTGTTAATGACTTAACGATACCCGTCATCAGTTTCCATACAATTTACTGACAGATTATGGTTCAAAAATTAAATTGTTCCGACTTATTTTTGTCGATGACCAAATTGTCGATCTCTTTACTCTATAATTAATTAAAGGGCAAAACTAAGAAATTTTTATTATTCTCTAATCATTACTTAACATAAGAACTTATTTCAACTTTTTTTTTTATCTTAAAAAAGATAATAAACTTCATCATAAACTTATTTATTTGTAATTTAAACAAACTAACTTCAACTTTCATCGACTATTTTTTTTTT
>JBBPBQ010020322.1:10263658-10280945 GCA_037974755.1 Cicer yamashitae
TTTTTTTTTTTTTTTTTTTATATTTTTGAAATAGAGCGATCATATATATATATATATGTAAAAGATAAATAAAATCATTTGTAATTTAAATTTGACCGAAAAGTTTAAAGGGTGAACATCACATCATAAATAACGTTTATGGTATAATACAATTTTTTTCTTCCATAATTTAATTAAGATAGGAGTGAATTCTAAAATAGCTATTAATTTAAGTTACAATGTTACTTAATTAGGAAATAAGCAACTGGCAAAGTAAGATTAAGATATGCCCCTAAATCCCTCCCTAATCAAATAGTGGAATAAAATTAGGACTCTCACTTGCATAGATGCAGTTTCCCAAGGTACATTAAATAGATATTATGCATGTTACGGAGGAGCGTTAAATGAGATTCTATATGAATCATTGATTACACATTTTGTCAGAGAACAACGTGTGAAACTTTGTGTATTACAAATGATGAAATTTGACTTGAGGCCACTAGAAGAAAAAAAAAGATTGAATTTGAATAGCTATAACCAAAAGTTTGATTAAAGGAACATATGCACTACTAAGGAACATGCATACTCAAATTTCTTAGGCTGCAAATAATAATAATAGATGATGTTAACAAGTGTCTTAGAACATTTATTAAAAATTAAAAAAAAAATTAAATAAAAAGATTTATATTTTACAATTTTAAAATTTAAATTACACAATTTTTAATAACTTTTTTATATTTAAATTTTTAATAATTATCACAAAGATATTTGGAGTTTTTTTTTTTGAATAACCTCTTTTTAAAAAAAATTACCTAAATACTCCATTTTGAAAACTATTAACTAAAATGTCTCTTTTTTTTTTCTACCTTACAAGTCGCCATTTGCCAAGGTGACTTTTTTAAGTAAGCTCGTGTTTGTAAAGGTGACTTCCTTAAGCAATTTAAAAAAAAATCAATTTTTTTCAAATTAACAATATATATATATATATATATATATATATAAAATTAATATAATTCATAAAAATACATAAACACAAATCTTAAATTACATAGATTGACTAGAGTTGCCTGTAACATTTGGACAATATTTTCGAGTATGAGTATGACCAGTTAATCGACATAGTCTGCATTTTCTTGGCACTTTTTCTTTAAATTTCAGTTCTAATATGGGTACTATTTAGACGACATTTTTTAATTCTCCGCATTTCAGGATTGTGATACAATGTTTCACCTTCATATGTGGGCCAGTATCCTTCATTGGGTATAGGTGGAAACTCTTCTTTGTAGATGTTAAATACATTAATAACCTTGTACACGTCAGGTAGAAATACTAAATAGTTTTGACGAGCGTAAGAACATGCAACTATGACATGTGAACAAGGCACGTGTATAGTTTGAAATTTTCCACAATCACACCATTTTCTTTGAATGTTGACTTCAAAATGACCAATTGGTCGCACCTCTCTTTGAAGGCATGTGAACAATTTTGGTCGAATTGCATGACTTGGTGAGTATTAGATTTACCAACTTCATATTTAATCTTGTCCATACAATCGTCTGCGTATACTCGACCAGAAGTTAATGATGCCTGATATTGTTGTCCCATTTCTGCATATAAAACTCCCGATATATAGTATGTTGATTGTACCAAAGCAGTGATTGGGAGATTGCGTGTACCCTTGAGCACTGCGTTGATTGACTCAAAAATGTTTGTTGTCATGTGTCTCCATCGTCGACCTTGAGAATACGCCATAATCCATTGTTCTGTTGGGATATTATCGATCCATCTTAAAGCCTCTGGATTTGCCATCCTGATTTCATTGCGGTAATATTTGAATGATGGCTCACTTAATGCATATCCTGTTATAAATGATGTAAAAATTATAAAGTATTATAAAGTGATAAGTGGAAAATATACTAAGAAGAATTAGATCATTACCCATACAAACAAGTTTTCTTTGAAGTTCCTTGTCCTTGAACTCTTTCATGAAATTTTGTGCAATGTGTCGGATGCAGTACACATGTGTTGACGAAGGATCATGCCAACCATTATTTGGATTATTATAAGCACTTTTAATGGATTCGTGTCTATCTGAAATCAAACAAATGTCGACTTGAGGTGTTACGTACCTTCTTAGATTTTTCAAAAAAAAACTCCAAGCACCCCCTATCTCACCTTCCACAAGTGCATAAGCAATGAGAATTGTATTTTTGTTTCCATCTTGTGCAATGGCTAGCAACAGAGTCCCCTTGTACTTGTCGTACAACCAAGTTCCATCCAATGAGACAAATGGTTTACAAAATTTAAACCCAGACATGCACGGAGGGAAAGCCCAAAATAGTTGTTTGAAATTTTTTGACCCTTATAACAGTTTATCAGAATATGCAAGTGATACTTCCATTTCCATAATAGTTCCTGGAAGAAATTTTTGCATAGCCAACAATCACCTTGGAAGGTCATTGTAAGACTTTTCCTAGTTCCCATAAATCGTTTCGATAACTTTGTTATTTGCCATCCATGTCTTTCTATAGGTGATTGTGTAGTTGTATCGTTCCCGAATATGTGTAATGATCACCTTCACTTTAACTGATGGATCATCTTTCAAAAGCGAATTTATGCTTTCGCATATGATGTTAGAGTCAAGCTTGGTATGATCCTGTGATATAGAGGAATTTGCACAATTGTGGGGCCCCTTCAGTTGTGGGGCCCATTGCTTACTTTTTTGGCTTAGCGAAGCCCTGCATTTGAACAAGCATTGTGGATTCACACATTTAATTACATACCTGTATTGATCAGATTGCACTACACGGTAATTGAGTGAGTGTTTTATGTGATAGTGCTTAATTGGAAGTTGACAATCTGGTTTTCTATTAAACTTCATTCCAATCTCAAGAGATGCATCTAATGGAGGTGGTTTATTAGAAGACATATCAAATTCGGAGGATTGGTAAGCATAATCCAAGTTTAGGTTACGCATATAGAATGGTGGATCATATGACGTTGCAATTACATGGGGTTCTGCCTCTAGATCATCGCCATCGTCATCGTCGTCCTCGTCCTCCTCCTCGTCAAAGTATGTTTCTTTTTCACTTTCCTCACTTATTTTTTCTTGATCAAAATCGCCCACATCACCTAGTGGAATATACGGTTTAGATTCAGATGTTTCGACCTGGTCAAAGTATGGTTCGGGTTGGTATGATTCATGTTGGTAAGATTCATGATTTTGAAAAGAATAAGTGTTTTGTGTTTGAAAATTGTATTCAGGGTGAGGTGTGCTTGAGGATGATGGTTGACCAATATCTGATAATGGATTATCATCCTCAAACGTGACATATAACTTGATATAGTTGAGAAAATGAGAACAAAGAGTGGAATGAACGAGATAATCATATTCTTTATGGTCAACCTCTAAATGTTGAATTTAAACGAAGTTATGAATACATGGTTTGGTTTTGCAAAAATTCTAAACGATTTATTTCTGTAGAAAACCAATTGGTTGATCCTCGTGTCAATCCACCCCAACCTCCACCACAATCTAGCCAACATTTTTTTTCGGGAATCAATGCCCAACGCAACACAACAAAATCAATATTATATACCAACACCTCCTGATACTCAACCACCTCATCATACTTTTACCCACACACCACATTCTCATACTTTTACCCACACACCACATCAGCCTTACGGGTTCACGTCAGGGGAACAATTTAATTTTGACAGCCAACAACCACATCAAGAAAACCATCATCGATTATCCTTTGCATCAAGCGAAGAGGAATTGTTGTATAACACGTTCAATACTCGTTATAATACACCTAAGTTCGCTACCCAGTTACTAAATAATATGTGTCAACAAAGCTTTCAAATTCCAAGCTTTGGGAATGCATATACTCCGTTGAATCAAATATCCAACTGGACTAAAGGTGGAAGTAGTTCTTCTGCAGCACTTCCTCCTAGAGATCCTCGACAGCAAGAAGATAAAGATCAAGAAGAACAAGAACAAGAACAAACTCGTGATGTACCAAGGCGTCGTCAAAATCTCGTACGTGTGAGAAAACCTCGGCAATGTGATACTTGAGGCCACCTTCGATATTAATTTTATCGTAATTTTTGTAAAATTTGTGATGTTTTTTATGAATGAATTATTTAATTTAAAATGTTACAGGCAACTCTAGTCAGTCTATGTAATTTAAAATTTGTGTTTATGTATTTTTATGAATTATATTAATTAATTTTATATATATATATATATATATATATATATATATATATATTTCTTTATTGTTAATTTTTGATAATTGCTTAAGAAAGTTGCCTTGGACTTTCTTAAGGAAGTCGCATTTGCAAATGACGACTTGTAAAGTAGAAGAAAAAAAAGGACGTTTTAATTAATAGCTTTCAAAAGAAAGTATTTAAATAATTTAAAAAAAAAGAGGTTATTAAAAAGAAATTCAGATATTTCTTAGTATTTCTCAATAATAATATCTTGTGCTAGTAATTAATGTACAGTCTCTATTCTTCATCTATATAGATAAATAATTCCCTAGTTTTTTTATTGGTGATAATTGGTTGGCCTAGTGTATCATGCTGACATTGACATTCCATAAACTAACTAACTATAAGAAAATTCTTTTTCTTTTAACTTCTTGATTCTTCGCTATCCTCCATTGATTTGAAGTCTCGGTTATATGTTACATCAGAAATTTGTCTTTATTTATTCCATATATGGTGCTACATACATGGACCTGAATAATCTATAGTTGAATTCTATAGTCTAAATTTAAATTTGACATTTTTTAATTATAAAATAAAAATATATTTTTTAAAATCCTCAAATCTCGACCAAACAGTTACTATATAAATGCATGATATCTTAACCCACGAATCCGATTTATACATAAGTGGCCGGCATTTTCTATTATGTAGTCAGCTTTGTTGGTGAATTATTAGTTAAGGTTGATATTCTTTTGAAATTCTTTTGTGCAATATTTAAAATGGAATTTGATGGGCCTAAATTTATAATGATGATGTCTCCTAGTTGAAGATGTGAGATTAACTTGAAGAGGTGAAGCATATGGAAAAAGAGAAAATTGGGGGCAGAAAGAACCACTTTGTGTGGTATTTATGTGGCATTTGAGAGTGGGAACCGAAGTTGTTCTTTTTTGACATTATCATTTGTAGCTGGTGGGTTGCATTGACTCTAGATTAAAGATTGAAACATTTTGCTTAGGTCTCATGCACATATAGAGAAATTATTGTTGCGTGTATAAAAATAAGAAATGGGTCAAATATAATTTGTTAAAAAAATTGTATTTTAAATGAGGTTATTATTATTATTATTATTATTTTGAAATATAAAATGAGGTGATTTGGTAAGTATGATATTACTAATAGAGATCCAAAATTGCAACTGAAAAAGTAAAAGCACAAAAAGAATTATTTGTCGCCAAGAACCCTACCCTTGAGACATTTTGTCTAACAAAGGCTCCATTGGCTTGACAAGTAGCTATTACGGTTCATTCCAAAATGTTCAAATATGAATTTGAAGTCAGCTAAGATCCATAACATAACCCCTAAAGCAAGTTGACCATATTTTTAAGCAATAATGAATTTTAGATGTAAAATTGACTTTGACCCAATTCGTTTGTTGTTATAAGCCAGTCATCAACTTCAATCAAACACCACAACTAAAGAATGAACTTTTCATGACCCAATTCCTAGATACCTCCAAAAGGGAGTGGCACATTTATATAATGTGAATTTGTGATGTAATTTATGTATTAGAGAATTAAATTTTAACTATTATATTTCAACCTCTGTTATTTTTATGCATTTATTTAACACCTTATTTTATTTATATCTCTCTTCTATTGGATCATTAACATATTACATCTATTATATTATTATTATTATTATTATTATTATTATTATTATTATTATTATTATTATTATTATTATTATTATTATTTTCTTTCTCTCTTTTAGTATCAAATAGATATTTGAGTGTACGTCAAACATATAAGGAGATCCTTAAGAGCACCTCCTATGGAAGATTCACTATTGCTTCATAGAAGGACATAACTGCTTTTCATGTAGTTTGTCATTGGAGTCCATGAGTAGGAATGCACCCACTACTAGAAAAACTCATTTTAGCTGCCAAATTTAGCGTCGGCTCCCGACTCCGGCGCTAGTTAGCGTCGGCGTAGCGTCGGTCACACCGACGCTAGCGTGCCCAATTTTATTTTTTTACTTTTTTTAAAATTAGCGTCGGAGGGGCCGACGCTACGTATTAGTTTGAAAAATTAAAATTGTTTTCTCAAAATTTCATCAGATTAGATGTATGAAGCCCTCGAACCCTCTCACCTCACTAACCCTTCTTCTCACCCTCACGACCCTTCATCATCGTCAGCCATTCTCATTTCATCACCGAACACCCTTCATCACTCGAACCCGTCACTCACTCTGAACCCTCTCCTTCTCTACCTAGCCGAAGGAGCAGCGGCGCCACCTTCCTTGTACAATCGGACGACCTCAATCGCATCGACCAACTTAGATCTTCTTCAATCCCAAAGATTTCGTCTCGCCGTCTCTTTCAATTTCAATTTCGGTAATAATCAAATCCCTAATTTCTCTCACCTATTCGATTTCTTCTGCGCTCTCTTTCACCCCCAAGCCCTAATCTTTTTTCGATTCTTTTCACTATGGATCGGATTTACTTGATGTTCTGAGATTGTGTTTGTAATTTGGGACGAACTTGAGCTCTTTCTTCTGCTCCAATTGGGGCTTTTGTTTTCTTTTTTTACCTAATTTTTTTTTGTTTTGAGTTTCTTTGTTGTTATGATTTTGTTTAAGCAAAGCTATACTGTAAATACGGAAGGTTTGTTGCTGTTTTTTGTGCTAATGAACTATTTCACAACTTGAGATATGAGAGCTAGCGATACTGTTTTGTGCTGATGAACTGTTGCTGTTGTTATGATTTTGTTCTGCTTCTTGTACTCTAATGTTTTTTGTTGTTGTTGTTATGTTTGTGCTGATGAACTGTTGCTGTTGTTATGATTTTGTTCTGCTTCTTTATGCTGATATCCATAGTATAACTAAGAAAGCAAGTTAGTAATTAGTTGTTAAATTAAGAAGAGCTCCATATATGTTCATGTCTATTTATGCCAATCCAAATGTAATGAGTAAAAAAAAGGACAAAGATTGGATTTTGATCAAAAATTGTTAACAGAAAACCATTAATCTTTTAATAATGGTTTCTTTAATTTTTTTTTTCCAAGCAATCGACTCTGTTATTTAACTTGTGTCACTCAGAATCATGATACATAGAAAACTCTTGCACCCTTTACAACTAGTATATAGTCTAGTAACTACCATTTTGCATAAGACTAAGTTCAAACATCCTATGCCTATTTACTCTTGCAATGAAATCATCATACTTGAATCTTCTTGATCTTATTGGAGCTTCTTGTACCTATTCATGGCTTGAATCTTCTTGATCTTATTAAGATCCATTTGATTCAAGAAGGATTTTAAGGTAGCTAATAGACTTAATTGAATAAGGGGGAGATTTTATTTCTCTAAAATGGGAGAATATAAGATAGGCTGAATTATTTGTCACAGAAATCACATGTATTGTAACTTACAAACTTCTATAAAATAAGAGGATATGAATTTCCAGAGTTAATAGCATCGAATATTTTAATATTTTATTAGCTAAAATTACCAATTGACAAGCTTGTCTAAACTGCAACCATCTTCATGGTTAGTGTGGTTTTGTAAATGGCTAAATGGTTATTTTACTGATGATTACTTCATTTTTGGTATTCCATTGTATATTATATAAAGTAGACTAAAAAGATTTAGAAGTTTAGGTGTCACTAATTAGTAATTATGTTACTGATGCTTACTGTATTTTGGAATTCCATTATATACATTGGAAGAGGTTATTATAGACAACACTTCATTCTCTTGAGTTTATGTGTCAAGAATCGTCAAGGCCTTTTCTTCACTAACACTGTTAAAAGTAGTAGAACAAAAAAGCATGACATCTAAAAAAGGCCTTGATCAGTGTCAAAGTTAGTTATACTGTTCTGCGTAATTGTAGTAGAACAAGAAAGCATGACATCTGCATAATAATCAAACTATCAATATCATTGTAGTAGAACAAGTAAACTACTTATATTATTAAATAATTGTTAGTTTGATTATTATACTATTTTTCATAATTGTTATATTATTTCATTATTATAGTGTTTTGCATAATTATACTATTCTGTATAATTGTTTCATTATTATACTACTTATATTATTTCATTATTCTAATGCTATGGATAACTTCCTATCTGTTATATTTGTTATACACTTAAAATTGAGTATAACAGCCCTTAATACATCATTGTGCAGAAAGGCTTTACCATTTTGTTCAATTTGACATTGCCGCCATTGCTACTTGCATAAAGGTGTTTTCAATTTAGCTTTATGTCTAATCTGTTTTGAATGATTGTGTCATAATCAGATATACTGATTGTGTCTAATCTGTTTTGAATGGTTAATTATATAACTTGTTTAAGTCTCAATAATGATTTTGCTTATGTTTAAGTTTGATTCTGCTTCTGCTTCTGCTTCTGCTTAATTCTGCTATTGTTCTGCTTCTGCTATTGTTCTGCTTAATGATTCTGCTTCTGTTTAAGTCTGCTTCTGCTTCTGTTTACTTGCAACATGATATTGTTTAAGTCTCAATAATGATTCTGCTTCTTTTTAAGTCTGATTCTGCTTCTGCTTAATTCTACTATTGTTCTGCTTAATGATTCTGCTTCTGTTTAAGTCTGCTTCTGCTTCTGTTTATTTGCAACATGATATTGTTTAAGTCTCAATAATTTTTAAGTCTCAATAATGATTCTGCTTTTGTTTAAGTCTAATTCTGCTTCTACTTCTGCTTAATTCTGCTATTGTTTTGCTTCTGCTATTGTTCTGCTTAATGTTCTGCTTAATGATTCTGCTTCTGTTTATTTGCAACATGATATTGTTTAAGTCTCAATAATGTTTAAGTCTCAATAATGATTCTGATTCTGCTTCTGTTTAATTATGATTATGCTTCTGCTTCTGGTTGGTTTTGATATTTGAGATGATGATGATGTAAATGCAATTGATTGTATTTTTATTAATTAAATTAGCACTGATACTAAAGATATATTGATTAGAAAGTAATGACTATAAAGTTGAATGAGTTTGGAATTTATTCCATATGACTAAGATATATTGGATAAAATTGGTAGGTTCACTTTTTTGAAAATGTTGTTAGTTTACTTGTTTCTTTTCAAATCAATGTATAGCTTGTTAATTTTGAATTTATTTTGAATTCATGTTTATCTATCTCTATATTTTTTCAAACTTATTTAGTGGTTAACAAGTTAAGTTTTTGTCCTATAGAAAATGGATCGTAGTTGGATGTACAATAGGTTACATGCAAATAGACGCGGATTGAAAAAGGAGTATGTTAGTGGTGTTAAAGATTTTGTGAAGTGGGCTTTGAAACAACCGATTTGTATATCTGAGGGAGGGATAAGGTGTCCATGTATAAAATGCAAGTGTATCAAGATATCTACAGCAACTACTGTTAGACTTCACTTGTACCGGGATAGATTTCAACCAGATTACTGGATTTGGACTGAACACGGAGAAGTGAAGCCAATGATTATAACAAGGGGTGGTTCGACTAGCAGTAGGAATGTCCATCATGACGACCAATTTAATGCAATGGATGAAATGGTGTTTGATGCTTTTAGGAGTTATCGAGATGTCCTTGATGTGAACGCTAACATGGGAAATGAGACATTTTCTGAGGATGAGTTGCCTAACGAAGATGCAAAACGGTTTTATGAGAAGTTGATATCCACCAACAAGCCCATCTACGAGGGGGCTACCCAATCAATATTATAAATATCTGTTCAACTTCTAGCAATTAGGTCTAATTGGCATGTTCCACAAAAAGGTATAGATTTTGTTGCACAAATGCTTAAAAGTGTATGTCCAGTGCAAACACTCTTGCTCGATAACTATTACCAAGCAACACAATTGGTGTCAAAGTTAGGGCTGAAGGTTGAGAAGATTGACTGTTGTAGGAAGGGATGTATGTTATATTACAAGGATGATAGCAAGTTATCTGAGTGCAAAATTTGTCATTCTCCTAGGTTCATTCCACGTAGGACTGGTTTGGGAAAGTACAAAGATGTTCCAGCAAAAAGAATGTTTTATTTCCCTATCATTCCTAGATTACAAAGATTGTATGCATCAATTAAGTCTGCAGCTGAAATGAGATGGCATCACGAGAATAAAAAGAGTTCAAATGTCCTTCGCCATCCTTCTGATGGAAAAGCGTGGAAAGATTTTGACGATGTATATCCTGACTTTGCTAGTGACCCCAGAAATGTAAGGTTAGGTCTATGTGCAGATGGATTTACTCCTTACATTCAAGCGTCTGCTTCTCCATACTCTTGTTGGCCAGTTATAGTCACACCATATAATCTTCCCCCTGAAATGTGCATGACCAAACCATACTTATTTTTGACTTGTCTCATACCTGGACCTTCTAATCCCAAACAAAAAATAGATGTCTACTTACAACCATTGATTGATGATTTGCAACGATTGTGGTCCAATGGCATTTTGACCTATGATATATCCACAAAACAAAACTTCATCATGAAAGCATGCTTGATGTGGACAATTAATAATTTTCCCGCCTATGGTATGTTATCTGGATGGGGAACACAAGGTAAGTTGGCATGTCCTCATTGTATGGAAGACACAAAAGCTTTCACCTTGAAATGTGGCGGTAAGAATTCTTGGTTTGATTGTCATTGTCGATTTTTGCCAGCTAATCACTCTTTCAGAAGAAGTAAAAGAAGTTTTACAAAAAATAGGGATGAGAAAGACGGTCAACCTTACATTTACACAGGGCAAGAGGTATGGGAGGTGGTGAGTAATTTTCCAAAAGTGACTGAAATTGGTTGGAAAAAGAAATTGAACGGGTATGGAGTGGGTCATAATTGGAATAAACGAAGTATTTTTTGGGATCTTCCATATTGGAAGGATAACTTGTTAAGGCACATCCTCGATGTGATGCACATAGAGAAAAATTTCTTCGATAATATATTTAACACTGTTATGAATATTAAAGGTAAAACAAAGGATAATGAGAAGGCGAGAAAAAGCTTGTCTTTATTATGCTTTCGTGGGGACTTGGAGATGCAACTCTTATCCAACGGAAAGATGGGTAAACCAAAGCCAAATTACACTTTGACAACATCAGATGCCAAGTTGGTTTGTAAATGGCTTAAGGAATTGAGAATGCCTTATGGTTATGCTTCAAACCTTGCTAGGTGTGTCGATGTTGAAAAGGGTACGATACATGGGATGAAGAGCCATGACTGTCATGTTTTCATGGAATGTTTACTTCCAATTGCATTTCATTCCTTGCCAGAATTTGTTTGGAAACCATTAACTGAGCTAAGTCGATTCTTCAAGGATCTTTGTTCCAATACATTGAGGTTGGATGACTTAGTTAAGTTGAATGATAACATTCCAGTTATCATATGCAAGTTAGAAAGGATTTTTCCACCAGGTTTCTTTGACTCAATGGAGCATCTTCCAATCCATATTGCCAATGAAGCAATGTTAGGTGGTCCAGTACATTACCGGTGGATGTATCCATTTGAAAGGTAATTGTTGTGGTTGATTTTTTAACGGATTACATGTTTATTATAACTTACTTAATAGACTTTTAATGATTAAATGGGCAGATGTATGGGAGTCTCAAAGAAGGCAGTGACAAACAAGGATAGGGTTGAAGGCTCCATATGCGCTGACTATATACAACGCGAGACAACTTATTTTTGTTCTCATTATTTCAACTCATTCAATTTGTTGCCAACCACAAATTTAAGTAATAATCGTCATTTGGATTGTGATGATCTTCCAACCTTCACTATCCATCGTGCTGAAACGTGGTCGACCTAGTGGGAAGTCTGGAACACATTATCTAACAGATAACGAATGGAAATCTGCTCATAACGCTTGGAACATTATATTGATGCAATTCATAATACGTATTTACTTATGAATTATGTGATTGTTGACAGCATATTCTTGGAGAATCACTCAATCAATGAAGACGACACATCTAGACGTATACATGCAGAGTTTCCCATATGGCTGAAAGCATATGTAAATAACGAGGCAAATGAAGTGACCAACAAAGACATAATAGCACTATGTCGTGGACCTTCATCAATGGCAATATCTTGGAACATTTACTTTGTTAATGGGTACACATTTCACACTAAGGCATACAGCAATAATAAAAAGACAATCAATTGTGGGGTGCATGTAAAGGGTCTTACTGAAGGAGGAGAAGATGATTATTATGGCACAATCAACTATATCATAGAACTAGATTACTTTGGTCTGAAGGACAAGGTTGCATTATTTTATTGTGAATGGTTTGACCCAACAAAAAATAGGGGTACAAAGATTCATCCACAATATCAAATTGTGGATATTAAGATGGATAAACGTTATCGTCTTTATGATCCTTTCATCCTTGTGCAGAAAGCAAGACAAGTGTATTATGTCCCCTATCCAGAAATGTGTAGAGATAAGCGTGGATGGTGTGTGGCAATTACCACAAAACCAAGGGGTCACATGGAGATTGACAACACAGAGGATGAAATGCCTTATCAGTCTGATGGGATGTCACATGTTCTACCAATTGCAGAAATTGAACCAATATCCTGTTTACGTGACAACTCACAAGTAGATGTGTTCGAAGAGATTTTTGACTGAAGATTGTAGTGAAGGGAGAAAGGATAGTGATCCAAGATATTATAATAGTATTTTGTATTGCACAATATTAGAGTTTATTTTATGTATTTTGTATTGCACTGTTCATATTATAATAGTATTTTGTATTGCACAATATTAGAGTTTAAATTGTTTACAACTTGTTGAGTTTATTTTATGTATTTTGTATTGCACTGTTCACTGTTCATCTACAAAATAAATTGTTTACATTTTGTTTTATCCTTTTTTATAGTTGTTATATGATTCGTTTACAAGTTACCCTTTTCTAATTAAGTGACATTTTTTATTTACTCTTTTTTACTTATGACAACAAATGACTAACAAAGATGGTGGTGATAAAGGAAAAACCCATCATACTCGGTGTAAACCAAAGATGTTACGACCGGGTAAACTTAATGAGCAGCGGGATGTCATACGTCGCAAGTTGTCTACCACTAGGCCACTTCATTGTTCGTCTCCAACCCCGTCTCAACCTCCTGCATCGACTAAGATTGTAGCACCCGCTGATACTGTAACACCACCATCTCACCAGACACCATCTCCCATCCATGCCTCAACCCCTGAGGTATTTGTGTTTATGCCAACTCCAGGTTTAAGTCTTCAGACAATGGGAGGTGCCTCTTCACAACATTCCCCACGTGAGACTCTGGTAGAGAAGAATGTGTAACAAGCTTCCAATGATCATGAGGATAGGGTGGAAATTGGGGACCACAACCAAGAGGATGAGGAGGTGGGTCAAAGGAACGTTCCTCCTATCGTGCCTGTGAGAGATGATAATGGAAAAATCATTATACGACCTTATGGTAAAGGGTAGGTTACAACACTTGTTTATTTTCTTCAGCATCAATGAACAAAAGACCATGAGTTATACTAGAAGCATAAGTATAGACACATTTTATTTACTTAATACTCTATTTCTTCAATACATTAATGCAGACTCAGTCCTAGCAACGTAGTTGCAGATGCCATTAGGTATGCCATACAAAAACAGTTTTGTGAGCCTATTTATGGTTGGAGTGCAACCACTGACATAATTAGACAAGATTTGTTTAAAAAGTTTGCGGTAAGCCTTTGAATAAAATTATATGTTAAATTCATCTTTCTAGCATATATAGGGAGAATTGCGTTATCTGTTTTGTTGATAGTAGTTAGTACATATATTACATATATACTTTTTGTTATTCTCAGGAGAAGGTGTTGTGGGATCCTTGTAATAATGATATGGTGAAATGTCTGTTTGAACAAAAGGCCGCTAAAAGACTATCAGATATGCTTACAAAGGTGAGGAAAAAAGGGACTCGACCTAGTTGGATAGGTGAGGAAGCTTGGACTGGTCTTCAAGCATATTGGGAAAGTATATCATTCAAGAACATCTCCAACCAAAATAAGACCAATCGAGCTTTAACAAGAGGCGGGGCTGTCCACACCTTAGGCCGCAAGGCTCATATTGATGTTGCACTTGAGCTCGTATGTATTAAATTCCCATTTACCTAAAATTAATACAATTTAATGTTATGATATCTACTTGTGAGTTGTGATCCAATAATCTTGATTTTATTTGTAGAGCAATAACCTTCAAAGAGATTTACTTCCCGATGAGTTATTTTTGACAACCCACAAGAGGAAAAATGGTGCTTGGGTTGATAGTCGCGCATAATCTACCTATGTATGTTCTTTATTTATGTAAATTCTTTATGCAAATTCTTTATATTACAAATCAACCAAAAAAGAATATGATCTCATTTACACAACAGTTCTAGAAGAGCAATTCCTTTATTATACATGTATTGGTGTAAGTTAGTATGTTATCTATATCTTGACTTGTTTGTTTAATTTATTTCAGAAATTGGATCATATATTACCTTATTAATTTATTCCATTGATCAGGGAACATTTAAAAAAAAATTGGAGGAAGTAAAAACACAAGTTGGGGAAACAAGTGTAGATGGTGCTAAAGAGGTAGATGGAGCGACAATACTTAAGTTATGGACACAATCTGCAGGGGGTCGCACTCGTGGTCGAGTTTATGGTACGGGAGACTTGTCTATTAACGTCCGACATGGGTGTATATCGCTTACACAACAATCCCAGAATCCTTCTAATTCTATGACTGGGACGTCTTTAGAAGTGGAGAGGGCAGCTAGAATAAAAGCTGAACAAATTGCTCAGGATGCAGTGGCCCAAGCTCAAGCGGCTACCAAGGTCGCCGAAGAGGCTAGCGAGCGCTCAAAGAAGTTAGAGAATGATTTTGATGCATTAAAGCAATTTTTTGCAGATAAATTTGACGCTTTGCACCGTCAATCAGTTGGTGGATCATCTACTGCGAGTCATCCTCCTTCGCATCCTCATTACGATGATGATTTGGACGACATGTCACTAGACGAACCTTGATCTCATAGTTATGCTTACTTTTTGTAGTCATTGGTTGACAATTATGTATTAAGTAACTTTGTTAAGTTGTTATTTGATACTGTGTTATTATTTTGTAGTTTCATAACAAATGATACTTTGTTAAGTTGTTATTTAATACTATGATGCGTTTGTTATGTTGTCAATACAATGACTTTTAATGTTTCTTAAGTATCAATTATTTGAAAGACGTTAAAATATAATTGAGCAGGTGCTAAAAAAATAAAAAATAAAAAATTTACAATTAGCGTCGGCTCAGACCGACGCCAATCATTTGTTGACTTTTCAATATTGACTACTAGCGTCGGCCTGACCGACGCTGTGGTATAAATAAAGTTGACTTTTGTTTGACCATAGCGTCGGCATGGCCGACGCTCACCATTTTATTGACTACAAGCTGTTGACTTTAGCGTCGGTCATCCGACGCAACATAAATTTTTTTATGACATGCAACAGATATAATTAGCGTCGAATGGTGTGTATTTGTTGCTAGCGTCGGCATAGCGTAGGCCTGGCCGACGCTACCATAGCGTCGGATGGCATTTGGCCGACGCTAAGAATTAGCTTCGACCGTTTTAGCCTGGGGCCGACCCCGACGCTAAATCAACGTTAGCGTCAGCTTTTAGCCTGTTAGCGTCGGCTGTTGGCCGACGCTAAAATCAGTTTTTCTAGTAGTGACCATTGATGGATGAAGCAACATTTGCGAGACATTTCTTTGGGACACAATCACACACATTGAAACAAATTCAGCTGTAATAAAATTATATATAAACAAAATATTAATATATGAGTTAAAGTTGTGGTCTCTATATGAAATTTTAAAGATTGTAATATTGAAACACAACATAAATAAATTATTTTAATATGACGTGACTCAATAGATTTTATTTAAAGAAATTATATTGAATTTATTATTGAAGATGCTCTTAATTATTCAACATAGCTAAAATCAAATTAATTTTGTCAACAAAAAAAACTAATCAAATTAATTAATTATTGATAAACAACTAATCAAACTAACTTTTGTCAACAAAAAAAACTAATCAAATTAATTTAATTTAATATTCACTAATTTATTCTAAATCAACTATGTTTTTTTTCACTTTCACTTTTTCTAAACTTTTTGTCGGTTAATACTATTAGTGTGTCGTTGATGGTTAATTTCTGTCGAGATATTTGATTGTCATATTTAACATAGTCTTTATTCTTGAACATAATTTTTCTATACACAAGACACTTGAATTTGATACTTTACTTACAATATTCAAATTTGTTTTCACTCGAACTTGATAAAAAAAAATTAAATGTATAATAGTGGCAAAGCTAAATTTCCTTGTCTTAAACCCTTTTATTTATATAAAATGAGTATTTAATTACTAAGATATGTCCTTATAAGGTGCTTGCATGCTCAGCTCTAGTTAGCTTGCGGAGCTTCAATTCAAAGTCTAAAAGAACTTACACAGTCTTCAACATAATTAATTACTATCTGATTGCACTAAAAATAGAAAATGTAGGGAGTGTAATATTCTTGAAAAAAAAAAGTGTATATTTTAGAACAAGTTGCATTGATTTCAATGAAAGATTTTCTTTAATCCTTTACTTCGCCGTCAAGATTATTACTATAATAATCCGCTTAGTTAGCCTTTAAATCAAAGTGGTATAATTATGATAGGCAGAAAATTTCAACATTTAATTTCTTCTATACTTTAAGCTATACTCTTTCGGTCTCACATTATAAGTATTTTATTTGAGTTATTCTAAATTTTTAAGAAAAATAATTAATTATATCGATTTTAATGATAAAATCAATTTAATGACTAAAATATTCATATTAAGTAGTTAGTGGAGTAGTTAAATAAATTGAGATATAAATTAATTTAAAAAAAGTAAACTAATACTTCATTAGTAATATATAGACAATGTAATTTTAGACAAGTGAGTATTATAAATGAGACATAATTTAATATGAGACCGAAGGAATATCAAATAAATTACAAAGGTATGAAACTTAAAGGGGATATAGTTTCTTGTTTTT
>JBBPBQ010020322.1:10281167-10325235 GCA_037974755.1 Cicer yamashitae
TTTTTAAACCCTCTAGTTTTTAAAGAATTTAAATTTTTATAATTTAAAGTTGTGTTGAGAGATAAGTAAAGTTTTATTGAAAACTATTTCAACTATAGTATTATTTGAATTTGGATAACTCAATCCAAATCAATGAGATTTTTAGTAAAATTCAATTATTTAGTAAAATTCAATTAAATCTTATCGTATATGTGTATAGCAAATATGTTTCTTTCATGCTAGAATAACATCAAATTGAGGCATCTAACTTTAGAAATTTAAAAGGCATATGATCTTGGGCAAAGTGGATATAAAAAGAAGAGAATAGAATCATGAGAAGGAATTTGAATGATGAATCTCTCTCTAAAATAAGGAAAATTATTCTATTATATACCATGTTTGTGAATAGTATAAATTATAATATTTAAACCCACAAAGGTTTCTTGTCAAAAAAAAAAAACGCCAAAAGGTTAATGAAAGGAGGACCAAATAGAAATATATTAAGGTTTTGTAAGCATGGTACAGTGATGCTAAGCAATGATTATGTCTAATGAGTTTAAGTGTCATGACCAACTTTCCATGATCAAAATGAAACACACAAGTAAATCCTAAAAGGATAAGAAACATTGCAATTGAAAATGTTGTGAACCATCTTCTAGTTAAAAAAAAAAAAAACAACAACAACATTTGCATAAACATGATTTGGGAGAGTGGGATAGTTAGGAAATAATGTTTCCTTGTTGTATTTTTTATAACTTGGGGTACATATATTGCATGCTAGCATAATCTCTTGGGCCATGCCTCTCTAATACTGTATACATCATCATGATGTTTCTCCAACCATTTTTTACATAATTAAATTTAAAGTGTAAGTCTTTAAATTGTTAGTTATGAGGACGAATAGTTATGATTAGTTTTGTGGTTTATTAATCTATGCATGTGTATACGTAGGTATAACTGTTCTTTAATTACTAGTTATTCGTCTTGAAGCAGTTAATGAATTATTATTAAGAATAAATTATTCGAGAGAGATTAAATTTAAATCTTAATTTAAATAATTCTAAGTTAAATCTTGTAGCCTATGAAATTCTTTTGTTTCTTAAATCTCACTCTCAGACTACCAATTTTGTATTTTGGAAAAGTGAAGTGAAAATTATGAAAACGTGAAGAAATAAAAATATTTTAATAGTGAAAAATGGGAAAGTGAGATTTTTGAAAAATTGTGGAATGAGGGAAAGGGTGTACAGTGCACAAATGGCATTAGTGTATAGAGTTGAATAAAGTTTCTTTTATCTCCATATTATTTTTAAAAATATCCAAATTTATTCCTATCGACAATTTAAACATGTATTTATTCATTTGAGAATATAAAGGTGGAAGACTAAAATAACAAATAAAATAAGACTATTAGACCAATATAGTAGCCCATGTATAGTTTATGCAAGGGTAACATAATTAAGCCTATATTGTATAGACAAATTTTTTTTTTTTTATAAGTTTTCTGTCCTGGTAAAATTTTAAAATTTCATTTTTAATTTATATAAAAGAATCATATATTTTAGTTTTACAAAATTTTTATATAAATAGTTTTAGTTCTTGTTGAAACATCAACGTATATTTTTGAATGATTTTTCAGTATATATATTTATAACACACAAAAATCCTCAACAAAAAATGAATTTAAAATTCAATTTTTAAGTTCATATAGACTTTTATATTGAACATATTGAAATTTAAAAAATTCATATTTAATTTATTTCAAGTTAAAAAATTCTAAATTTGTGTGGATCAAACTTTTAATAATGATATAAACATGCTTGTAAAAAAATTATTCAAAATTTTAAAATTTGAAAGATGTTTCATATCTGTAAGAACTAAAACAACTTGTATAATAATTTATTAGAGACTAAAATATGTAATTTTTTTATAAAGACTAAAAATGAAATTTTAAAATTTTCTACGAACTAAAAACTTATTTAACATTTTTTTATTAAATTATACATGTGTGGATATACAACTAAAAGTAACTATGAATTCTGAACATGAGATTATAAGTTATCACCTATATTATTGGAAAAAATTCAAGTCCCACATGGATAAGAGATAGAGTTATACAATAGTTAATAAAGAAAGATATTCATCATCTTACAAGTTAATTTTGTAAGGATGAGTTAGATCCAATATAAAATATAAGATGACATCACGCATCTGACCCGATAGGATTGGGTAAATCAATTGGCCACTTTGAGTTAGTAAAAAAGAATTAAAAGCCTTTGAGTTAGTAAAAAAGAATTAAAAAAAACAAACTAAAGTCATACAAAAATAAAAAGCAATTTTTTTTATCTTGGTCCGACAGGCCAACATGTCCCATGTTCATCTCGTATTTTCAGCGGATTAAATAGATCGGGCCAACTTAGATAGACAGATTCAGATCATCAACCAACCAACTTAAAATTAGAGAAAACGTGTCGACCTGACAAGTTCGGCCAACTTTCCTATTCTTAAGTGAAACACATGTAAGCTAGACCAGAAAAAAGTAAAAAATAAAAAGTTAAACCAAAACTTTTAATAGGTTATTGTTTTGTTAAAAATTAAACAAAATGAACATTTGAAACTCTTATTTTCAGAAAATGCTAAACGTTAGTTTAATTGATAAGAGATTGGTTTTCAGTTTTATATATATTCTATAATGTGATGTTGAATGAAAATTTTAAGAATTAATGAAATAAATTAAAGAAGTAAAATATTATTTAGTTTAAAGTAAAAAGATAAATATAAATAATAAAATGAGAAAAATAGAGATGAATGTGTTATTTACTTAGTTCAACTAAATAGTGAGATCCATAATGGAGGTTGTTTACACTAAAAAATAATTTAAGATATTAGTTGAAAATGGTTAACAGTTAAATTGAGCGATAACTAAATAGTCGAATGAAAGTAAGGCGAACCAAGAACATTCGAACACAAGCTAGACAAACCTTTCTCAAACCCAAAGGGTCTCATGAGGGTGGTAGAAATGTCTGAATCAGTCAAAAGTACGTGGAACTTAACAATTTAACGGTAAGACTTGTGTCTTTGTTTTTAGCCCTCATGAACTGAAACAACTATTTTTACATGACATAAACATGAGTAATAATGAATGTACGAATAATGAAAACATCGACGAGATATGAAAAATCAACATATATTTTAGAAAATCAATTAAAAGATATTTCAGGGAGTTTGGGGTTTTCCATTGAACTGCTGGCCCAATTAATGGATGAAACAAATGAGACATTGGATTGGGCCTTAACACAATACTAACCTCTAAAACAAAATTTGTCAAGTTATTTGTTGATTCAATCCTACAATATTAAGATAATTTAGGAGAGAATAAAACCCAAATTTTGTTTTCACTTACCACCCAACAAATAAACTAAAGTCTATTAGTACATCCCAATAATATAAAAAAAAAATAATAATAATTTACACCATCATCACCCCCTTCACAAATTTAAAAAGCATTTGCATAAGGGAATCTACAATAAGTCCCAAAACTAATTAAAATTCACCTCTATAAAAATTTATAACACACACTATCATGTGACCTTGCTATCCTCTTGATTAATCCACCACCACTTCTCAAACAATAATCAATACTTGAAGGTACCAATTGACCTTGTGATTTTCCATAAGAATTCCAACACATAGCTTGTTGTAAACCTCTATAGTTTAGGGAAGGCCTTAGTTGAATGTCAGTTAAATCAACATCTGTACATGGTATGGAATTGCTACAAGCTAGGTGGACTGGCTGCACTGAATAACTGCCACTTATTTGATCAAACTTAACACCAGAAATTACCACTGTTCCTGTTTGGTTCTTGCAAATTTGCTTGTCACAATAGTATTGGTCTATCATTATTGGAAACATAACATCATAGGCTTTGATTCTTGAAAATGATACATTTTTAACCATACCAATTCCTCCCTATTCAAAAATAAAAATTACTCAAATTAATGTCAATGAAATTCTATATACTACTTGAAAAAATAAAACTAGCGACCAAAATTAGATAGAAAAATAAAATACAACACCGTTCAAATTTCATAATTTTCTCTCTGTCCTATAAAAATCTTCACATTTTCATATAATATTGATAAGGAGAATATATTGATGGTTAATAAAGTTATTTTGTAAAAAAATAATTTTTATTTATAATTTCGCTTTAATTGGTTTGAAATGACTCAATATATAATCATAATTCATGCTGTAACTGCGTGACACAATTACCGACCTCAATTGTTCAATTTAAATTAATAACAAAGATTATTTTAAATTGATTTGATGAATTAGTAATCTGAATTGAACCATCTTATATCAAATTAATGATATAGTTACAACAGTGAATCCAGATTCAAGGTTCATACCTGCCATGTTTTGATCCTTGCTCCATATAGTGTATTTTTCATTGAAATATCCTCAACAATAATGTCAGAAACGCATGCCACACTCTTGTCTTTTCCTAATCCTCCTAAGCTATATTCAAAAAATTAAATTTGTAATAATCAGTGGTTATTCTACAACAATACTAGCTATAAGTTCTATATTTATTTTCTTACCTTATGCCATGACCAGGGCCACATTTAATGTGGTGGACATGAATATTAGAACAACCGGTTTGGATGGACACACAGTCATCTCCTAATTAATAATATAATAAAATAAGAACAAGTGTCAATATTATAAGCTTCGTATAAAAAATAACTTTAATATATAATATGTACTATGTAGTATGGCATAGTGTTACAAAAGTTAAAACTTTATAAGCTGCACGTTTCAAAAGTTAGTTGCTTTGACAGTTTACAGTTTGAATTTGAAAAGGGTATTTGAGACAATCATTCTTTTGTCAAATTTAACCTCAACAATTCTAAGTGGACAATGCACCATATTGTGAAGTTCAGTAATATAATGGAATGTACAGTAATATAAAATAAATTAATTTAGTGCATGCCTTACCAGTTCCAATATGAGAATGTTGAATTTCAACATCTTGTGTGTTTTGCAAGTGAATTCCATCAGTATTTGGGCTATTTGCAGGGGAAATTATTGTAATATTATCAACTTTGATGCCCTTTGAGTTGTCAAATTTTAGATGGCATAGAGGACTGTTTATGATTTTGATATCTCTAACTTTTACAAAGTTGCTAGAGTAGAATCTTATAGCCTGAATATTAATACAAGAGTAATGAGAAACTGTTAGACTCTAAATCAAAACAAAACTAAAAAAAATTATGTTAAGGTGAATTTTTTTTAATTCATTTTCTAAAATATATGTTTTTTTTAAGAAGACGAGATGGTTTTAAATTGTGGTTGCAGTTACATTTCAAATCTTTACATTGTACTGAAATGCGAGAAAATGCGGTCGATGCAGTCGAAATTATGGTTGCAGTGCATATGCAGAGACTTCAAAAACTGTAATATCGCGGCCACAATACGAATGTGGCTTTTACACTTAAATTTATTATTCTACTCACTTTTACGTAAATGTATCCAAACATAAATTACTTAACATTTGACTCACAATCAATTTTACGAAATCAGTTATGGACACAAAAACTCCAAACTCTTCTATTAAGAATCAATTCTAGATGCAAAATTAATTCTATTCAAACACGGCAAACATGTGTTAAAATCAATTCTACACTAAATCAAAACAAAACTACACAAAATTATGTTAGTTTGTAAGAGGAAAATCTTACAGTTGGCTTCATACTTGGAATTTGTTTAGAATGAGTTTTCTGCAAGAATTTGTGATAACAAAGTGAGGCACTTGTTTTGAATATTCTAAGAACTTTGTCTCAGAAAATTGAATATGTATTTGGTTAGTTTTCCTTTTACCTGCATATCATAAAGTTCTGAGAAGATCCACCAATTAGACCCTTGACCATCAAAAGTGCCAGAGCCTTTGATTGTGAAGTTCTGCACCCATTTAAAATTTATCCACTGAAACAAACTTGATTTTGGCCATGAAGATACTTCAGAAGGAGCCAACACAGTTCCATCTATCTGTCATAATTCAATTTACACTAACTTATATATTTGTACAATAGAAATCTAACATTCAAAATGTCACATATATAACATTAATTTTCCGTAACAATAATGATATGTATTTTTGTTAGTCATGTCGCGCTAAATGCCACATGGATGTAATATTAATTTTACGTAACGACAATAACGTTTATTTTTGTTAGAGACTAAAATATAAATTATTTTGTAGGGTCAAAAAAATATATTTAAGTCTATTAATATATTAAGTTATGCAAAAACAGAATATACTTTATACTCTACAACTACTTTAAACTACTAAATTTTTTAAACTAATTTAAACACAATACAAAACAAAAAGGGTAAATGATTGAAGTTGAACCTGAAGTGTAAGATCATTCATACAAGGGCCTTGTAAAGTAATAGGCTTAATGAAGAACTTGAGTTTTGCTGGAACTTTTATTGTGGCACCAGAAACTTTGCAGGCACTTTCCCATGCAGCTACAAGTGCCTGCTTAATGAACATTATAACTATATTATCTTGAATGATTTAAATTTTGAAACTCGTTTTTATGAACAAATTTATGCGAACATAAATTCATTAAGTAAATGGAAGCAGACCTACATAAAAATATGACCATGGACTATTTTTTGATCATCTTTTTTTGTAGGTCTTTTTCCACGTGTATAATGAATTTATGCTAGCATCAACTATAGTTTAGTTGAAAATCATTATCTTTTGATTACCTTTGAATCATCAGAAACTCCATTGCCCTTGGCACCAAAAGACATAATGTCAAAAGTGTTAACTTGAGTTGGATGAGATTCATAACGAGGAAGAGGAGATGGAGGACGTGATCCTCTGCCTCTAGTGTGGCGATTTCCGCCGTTTTTGTGAAGTTTTTTCTTGATGTTAGTCTTCCTTGCATCCACATAAAATGTGAAAAAGATAAGAACCAACAAGGACAGGAAAAAGAGTAGAGAAAAACTTGTGTTTCTCTTCATTCTTTAAGAATGTCTTTTTGTTTGATACTTTATGAAACAAACAAAATTCAATGAAGTTGTATGGAAGTTATTGAATATTGATAGCTTATATAGTGGAAATAGTGTTGGTTTTTCTTATAATTTTTAAGGACTTGCTTTTAATTAAATAAATTGTTTAATCACTAATGCATAAAATTAGGTCCAAAAGTTTGAGATGGGTTGTGAACTGTGCAAACTTCATATTATATATATCTGTTTATGGTTGGTTATGCTTGCTTTTGGCTACTTCTTTCGTAGTGGCCAAAAGTTATGTACCAGAATTTATTAGTTATGTACTTTTGTCCTTATGCTGTGAAAAATATATTTAATGAATAAGGATGGCATATATAGGACCTAAATTTATTGCAAGAGAACAAATCTTTAAATTGTTGAATGTGAAGATACACATCAAAATTAAAATGTAATGCACTTTGGATACATCAAGCATTTGTCCAAAAAAATGTGACATTTTTTGGATACCATAAAAAACGTGACATTTGAAAAATAGGTATCGTAGCAATTTCTCTTTTATCGGTACACAAACAAGATGGATCATCGAGCAAGTCATGTTCAGGTAAGTTATCTTTAGTAACTAAGTCACGCTTAAAGAAATTATCAGTTGAAATTATTTTATTGATGAAACAGAGAAAATTGTAAAACCGATTTAAAACCGATTTAAATTAGAGTTTCACTGCCATCGCAAGTTTTTATTGCCAAAACCAAAATTATGGTTTTCAATGTGTTTAATCTCTTAAAACATGAAATGGTATATACTAGCATGTCATGCACGTCCTGTTGTGTTTTTTGTATAAGCACTAGACTGGTTGTGATAACTATATATGATTTTTTTTTATACTGGGATTAGTATATATAATTGATGGTATAGCTAGTGTGAGATATTTCCAAAATATTGGATAATATATGTATCCATAATTAGTTATAATAGACATGTCATTGTTCTTGGGCTTCGAAGCCGGAACACTGCACGGACAAAACAGCGCTTCTTCACCACTGGGCCATCGCAACAATTCATTCAATTGTTGAATATTATATGTATATATACCGTTTCGCCAAACAGGGCAGAACCAAGAATTACATCTCTTCCTCAAGTGACATTATTTTTCTATAAATAGTGTCACTTTGGACAGAATGAAGACACGAATTTGAAGAGATTATCATCCACTTTTCCCACTTATTTTTATATTCTAAGTCATCTTATTCTTCTCTAATGCATGAGTGAAGAATAAGAAACATTATTTTGTAAAATACTATTGAAAGATACGCTTGGTGTGATAGTGCAAATCATATCAAGGTTTTCCAAAGTACCCTGAAGGGGATTCGCTGGTTATCTCATTTGCATCCGATTGGTGGGGGCGAATCGAACCTAAAGGCTAGTGTAACAACACGCTTTGGAATTTACTACAGATACTCTTCATCAACAACTTCACGATTCAAGTCTTGCAGCAATTGACACCAACACAGATCCAACAGCTAGTGCCAATGAAATTTTAAAATTTAACTGACTGATTATGATTAGTGGAATATATAGTTAGATTCTTGTGTTGACTATCATTATAATGCTATTTTACCCAAGGTATTAGCTAGAAGTTTAAAACAATCTATTAGTAAATTGAACAATCTGTTACTAAGATTGCCTTGTTTAATTGTTTTCAATGGCAACACCTGACATAAAACATCCTTAGTTTTATGCTTAGCATGTTTTTTTTTTGTGTTACCAAAAAAAAATGTTGTTAATCATTGATGGCAAGCTTATTTTTAATTTATTGCATTTTCTTTAGTATTATTATAGTTTTTTGTCTTGTTTTGTTTTGGTGGGCAGTGGATAAAAAAAAATGTCTTTTAATAGGATAGCATAATTTAAACCTTAGCTTTTTTGTTTTTAGCAGATCATAGCCTACTTTCCCCCCAATTGCATAATCTAACAATAATTATAAGCTTGATAAGGATAAGGTGTAATTATTTGAATAAAATTTATCTCAAGAAAAAATTATTTGAATAATAATTCTAGCTGTGTCACTAAATATAGAATTCTCTTGAAAATTGTGTCTCTTTTCATAGAATTTCAAAATTTTAATTATATTTATTTATCAAAATATCTTATATTTTTGTTTTGTAACTTAAAATAAATACTTTTATGGGAGGATAAATTGCATCTAAAAATTATTTATAATTAAGGTATATCTCTTATTATTATAATATCAACTAAGAGTTCAATAACCATACATCGTTAATGTAAAAATAACTTTAGACTGACATCTAATAAAAAATTATAATATATTTACATAAATTCATTTTGTAACTACAACTTAAAAATAACCGTTTGCACTTTAATTAAATGTAAAATATATTTACACCTAAGGTATACGTCTTAATTCTCTTATTATAGTATAAACTATCTTACTACCAATAATTGAGTCACCAAAATGTTATATTTAGGGACGATAAAAGCGGCAATATATCAGCAATGGATTACCAATTATTAACTTGCCAACTCATGAAACTTTAATCTTCTCCAAAATACCGACTTTGTAATGAGTTAGCATAAAATAAACAAGTGTTTGTCGTTGCTCCATGTAATATGTATACAACTAAAGGCTTGAGAAGAATCCCAACCTGGTCCTTGATATGTTGCAGACAAGAGTATGTCACTAAAGCACTCACTATTAAATGTATTCATTAACTATAGAATATAGAATAACAATGTATTTTTTATTTGCTAATTTTAGTGGTTAATTTATTATATTAGGTTAAAAATGGTTGTTTATATATTTAATCCCTTCCTAACTTTTGCTACTCAGCTACGCAACTCAAACTTTGAACCTCCTACTAGGAAGATACATAGGGGGCAAGCATGGCCTCCAACTACTCCTATCATTTCTAGAAAATATACTATGATTCCACGAACTAATAACATTCCAATTTAAGTAAATATTTTCAAATTTAACTCCCTTCAATGAAGATTATTATTTTGAAATGTCACCAGCACAACTTCAAAGTGAATCTCAAGAAAATTCAATTAATCAACACACTTGAATGTGTTGCAGCTTAGGACCTTATTGGGCTTGATTGAAACACTTGATCTCTAGTTGTCCCAATAAATGAAGGTATGTTCTCCCACACCTTACATTCTCAAAAACTTTCAAAATCCCTTTTTTTCCTTTTCGATTTTAACCCTCTCCAAATAAAACATAGGTTCACCATTGATAAAACATTTCCATATCCCAAAGGACCTTCGTTAACGTATTGCATAAATATATAAACAGACGCATCTTGCACTCATGTTGCTTATCAGTTTGTAGGTTCAGAGTACTTCTAAAAGTCACTTTATAGAATATACTTTAAACTTGGTTCAAAGATATATTATATATGAAGTACTTTGAACACAGAATAACTGGATCATTTTAAACAACATCCAAGGCTCTTCTGAAATTTCTTCAGAATCATCAATGAATTGAATTATAAGTAAATTAAATAGACTCCTTGACACAAAGCCAGATACTGTTGTGCTTCTTTTTGCTTCTCCAGCAAAAGTATGTACATAAATAACCATCAATCAGGAATGCAGGATGACCAAAAGGAACATGAAATCTCTAAAAATTTGTAATGGGTGAAAAGCAATAAGACAAACCATGAAAATGCAAACCAATGAGCAAATAATAGACATCTGCTAATGTTGAACACAAAAAAAAAGGTTAACATTAATACAGTGTTCAGTGGAAGGAGATGTCGTTATAAAACAGGTTCGCGGCAAAACCTAATGGTTTTGTCCACTGCCCAAAAACACTGTTTTCATCTCATCATTGCACCAATTATGATATAAATAGGCCAAGTACAAAATTAGTTATCAACACAACAATAACATAAAAAAAAAATTAAAAACAATGGCTTCAGTGTGTGTAACAATCAGATCATTGATAGAAATCTCACTGAAATCCGCTAAGATAATTAAATTATCATCATAAGCCAAAAAAAAAAATTAAAACAATTAGCAGAATAAACATAGTGAAAATCAATGAAACTAGAGAAAACTAGAAGCTAAAAAGGATGAATGTTTTGGACAACAACTTGTACCAGATTATTTTTACTGTAAAAACCCTAATTTTCGTAGAAATGAGGAAATTAGGTGTGTTCAGACAGCCAAGGGTTTCATAATCAACTTCTGAGTAAATGTACTCAGATCAGAAACTCTAGTCCACAAAAGTGTCTCATCACAGCACAAAAAGAAACATAAAAATTGAAAAGGAGAAAAACTCAAAGTACACAACATCAAAATTCGAGAAACATGTTTCACACATAAAATTCTTGTTAAACTAGGTTTTGAAATGGCAAATCCTAAAAACATGATTTGATTGAACATTTGAGCAACGTAGATCCTTTGCTAAAGTATTGCATTCATAAATAAATAAACACAGATCTTACACTCATGTTGCTTATCAATTGGTATGTAGGTTCAGAGAACATTATATATCTTCTGAAAGTTACTTCATAGATTACTTTATTCTGGATTCAAAGATATATGATGTACTTCTAACACATAATAACTCAATCATTTTATACAAAATCAAAGGCTCTTTTGAAAATTTCTTCAAAATCATCACAAGGCCATCAATCAGGAATTCAGAATGACCAAAAGAAAGAAGCAAAATCCCTATAAATTTATAATGGATGCAAATTTGAAAGTAATGTTAAGACAGACCATAAAAATGCAAAGCAATGAGCAAAATTTAGACTCCATGATTTCACACTGCAATTATTGAACAAAAACATAAAACAACTGCTAATAATACATACAGTGCTCAGTGGAAGGAGAAGTCGTTATAAAACAGGCTCACGGCAAAACCAAATGGTTCTGTCCACTACCCAAAAACACAAATGTGTTTTCATCTCATCATTGCACCAATTAAGATATAAATTGATTAAGTAAAAAATAGTTTTCAATTCACAACAAGAATAAAACTTAAATGAAAAATTAAACAATAGCATCAGTGTGCATAACAATCAGATCATTAATAGAAATCTCAGTAAAATCCGCTAAGATAACATTTATTCGAAAACATTTTACTTTAAGAAATAACAAGCACAAAATATGAAACCATATAATCCACAAATAGGCCACAAACCAAATCAATTCCATTAGTAGAACTAGAATAATAGAATTTTCCAAAGTTTCCACAATTATTACAAAAATCTCAAAGGAAGCATCAACATAAAAAGGATTTGTATTGTAGAGAATGTTGAATACTAGTAAATACCTACCTACCTACTTTCTGCGCTTTAGGGGTCCAGTCTTGAAGCCACCCTTAGTTGGCTTACCCCAAGGAGTACGAGCCCCTTTCCCCCAAGCACCACTACTCTTACTCTTGCCCTCACCTCCACCATGAGGATGATCAACAGGATTCATAGCCACTCCCCTAACAACCGGTCTCCGACCGAGCCATCTACTATGACCAGCCTTCCTAAGCTTGCGATCGCCGTGAGTTGGATTAGAAACAGTACCTACCGTTGCTCTGCATCGAGAATCAATCAACTTTTTAACACCAGATGGGAGTTGAATCAAACAGTATGTTGATGTTGGCTCTTTCAAGATCTTTGCATTGGTTCCAGCCGCTCGAACAAGCTTTCCACCTTGCCCGGGGTTCAGTTCAATGTTATGAATGATTGTTCCAATTCGCATTGCGGAGAGAGGCATACAACTCCCAATCTGAGAGTTAATGTCAGAATACATCATCCTCTCATGTGCCTCTTGAGGAATCGCATTCGCAACCTCGGCCGCGGAAGAGTAACGGCGAACGGCATTGGTGAACAAATTGAGCACCGACGATGCGGCGCGACCTCTTAATAACGACATTGCCATTCATACAAAGACTATTACTTCACAGAATTATGATCAATGAATAAACCTAGTGAGAAATTAAAACAAATAGTTGAAATTAGATCAAAATAGAAGCAGAATAATCGAACCTAGGGAAAGAAGAATAACCGAGAAGAGAAGAGAGTGAGCACAGTCTTCACCAGAGAGTGACGATGGTCGATGAAAGCGGCGAGAGGACGATGGCGGTGCGCCAGATTACACCCACAGTCACGTGAAAGAAATTTGGGAACTTAGGGCTTTTGCTTCGGTAAAATATAGTCTCTCACGTCATTTTTTTCTCAAATCATATATATTACTTTATATTAAAATTTTCAAATTCAAAAATATCTAAGTGCTCGTAAATAAATAAATAAATAAAAATTTGTAAACTTTTGAAATAATTTAAAATACTAAAATATTTATAAATTTTAAAACAACTTTCAAGTGAAACTTAATTAAACTATAACTTTAATATAGATAGTAATGTGATTTGGCTTTCATTCATAATATTAAAAGACAGGTAAGCAATACGGATACTCATCAAACTTTCAACATTTACTTGTTACTTAGAAAACATTACCCCCAACATAGTGAGCATAAAACTAGTAACATAGATTTGATAAAAATAATTATAGATGTTTCTCAATCATGTCAGTGTGCAAAGCATGGAAAATTCTATCTACAAACTATACCTCAATTTAATAAAATAACATTTTATAATCAAATACCTCTAGCCTCAAACTTTCAAACAATTTAAGTCACTAGACATGAGTAATATAATGACTTAAAACTTTATATAACGAGTAAGTCATAAAGACTATATTGATTTCCCCTCATTCTCTCTACTTGAATAACTTTTTTTGGGTAAGATTTGACATAATTAAGTTCGTAAGTGGTGCTCCACTTACCCTTAAGAAAAGAGTTATATTTAAGCTTCAAAACGCAATTGGTTTCACTCGAAACTGATCTATATAACTGAAGTTATGGTTTTCTAAAGTCAACAACAATACATAATAATCTTATGAAAGAGCAGTTGTGTTTTATTACTATATGTCTTCTTTTAGACCCAATTGATTTCACTCAAAAACGAGTTTCCTAACTCAAGATATAGATATTTTAACATGACTAATGTGGAGCAACTTATAAAACAAAACAGTTCACTTCATAAAATCACCAAAATTTATAAAATTAATATAAACTTGTAAAAATTTACAGTAACAAAGTAATAGGAATAAACTTACAATGTTCGATTTGAATAAATGACAACATTTTTGAAAGCTTAAGATGTCTAATTTATAAAGATAATTTTTATCCTGCATAATAGGCATTCAATTAATACAAATTAATAAAATAAGGCATATAGGTACAAAAACGAAACAACAGATTTGTTTTTCCAGCTTGTAACTCAATTTTCTCTATCAATTCTCAATGAAAATTAGTGAAACCAATGTCTATTTTAAAATTAGTTAAGTCTAGTTTCTAATGGGACATAAATCAACTCAAGACACTATCTATGGGTTAAAAAACAACATTATACTATTTTCATTTCAAACTTTATATTCTCGAGTTTATATGTTCAACTAAGTAAAATACATTCAAAATTCAACATAAAACCTATTAATTACCAATACTAAACAATTATCATCTCATCACCAATCTAACCACAACACTCAACAATTATAATAAAACAACAACTCTTCAAAGTAATTAATACAAACACCTAACATACATTCTTAATAATCAATGATACTAAATCAATAGGATTATTTCAATACTCAAACATGCAAATCATGAATAATTATTAGCAACATGCAATCAAGATCTCTAACTACACCTAAGAGAAGTATTAAGAGAGTTTTCTATGTTATCTTTAAGATTGAAAATCAAAGGAGATGAAATCCACCATTGTTGAGCTTTATGTTTCCTTTTCAAACATGCAAGAACCTTAACCCAAAAATTGACTCATTCTTTCTCTATTATCTTTCTGTGGTTGAACCCTTGATCTTCTATCTCTTCTTGTTTTCTTGCTGCCATTTTTCTTTGTTATTTTATCTCTCACTCCTCCTTTCTCTATCACAATTTCCTTAATCTACTTTTTTTTCTCCCGCTCTCTCTCATTTTATTGCTTTTTTTTTCTTCTCATCTCATCTCACCTCTCCTCTATTCTCCTCCTTTTCTCTTTTTTTCTTCCCTTTCTTCTCTTCTTTCTATTTTACAATGTTTCTCCCACATACACTATTTCTATTCTTTTATTCATATTCTTATTTTTATTTCCTTTTAATTTATTTATTGGAATATTGATATGCACATCCCTCCTAAGTGGGTTGCACCCCTATTAAGCCATCAATAATATTTTAGTAGTTACTACTCACTTAAATTTCTACTTATGCAAATTAATTATATGCATAACATAAAACTAATTATTCTTATTATTATAATTATTCTACTAACTAATCTTGTTAAAACCGGAGATCAATCAGTCACTAAACCAAGAATGTTCTTGGTTTTAGATTGAAGATTGATTGAATATAAAACGGAGATTGATCAGTTTGTAAAACGAAGAACGTTCTTCGTTTTCTGTCAAACAGAATTAAAGCTTGCAATGCCAAAATGAACACACACAATTGTTAACTCAATTCAGAGATGAACTCCTACGTCTGAGGGACTGGATACGACTTGGAATTATCACTTATAATGAATCAAATGATTACAATGTTTTCTGCATTTATACTGCCAGTTTTCTGCACTCTATACAAAACTGCAGCTTGCATTATATGTATATTCTCAGCATTGCTTAACTGGACTTATATACAAGTTGTTTAAAATTTAGGAGCAACAAACAAAAGTAGTTACAACTAACTAACTGAAAACTAACTACCCAAAACTAACTCTATCTCCAAAGTCTTCTAATTGAGTACCACATATTAACATATCTCCACCTTGGTACCAAATGAGAAGCTTCAGTCTGTGATTCTTTTGAAGTGGCAATGTCAAGTTACAAGGAGGGGGTTTGAATTGTAATCTTTCCTAATTAAAATTTCCTGTTAAAAACTTAAGAAAAACAACTCAAGAATGATCTTGGTTATGAAAATAGAAAACGGAGAACGTTCTTGGTTCTGGAAACAGAAAACGGAGAACGTTCTTGATTAGTTAAAATCACAGTTTTTAGTTTCTCTATTTAATTTGATAATAAAAATGACTGAATGTAAATAGAGATAAGGAAGAGATACCACACAATGATATATCCTGGTTCACCCAACTCGGGCTACGTCCAGTCCTCACAACTGTGAGATTTTCATTAAGTGTTCAAAAAAATGGAGAACAGTCTTTTGGTTACACAGTTAAAGATCAACCTTGATCTATAACTCCAATTCCTTTCCACCCAGAAAGGATTCAATCAAGTCACCTAACAGTTTTGATAGGATTTTACAACTCACTCTTTAATCACACTCAAACTATAAACAATCCTTATAGTTATGAGTTTACACAATAATGATTTAAGAAGATTGGTTGAATCTGATTATGCTCAACTCTTGTTTGAGAATAGATTCAGGATAAAAGAACTCAGTAAAATAAACTGGAAGTGTATGGTAGTTTCAAACTGATTCTTTTCGTGAATGAGAAGCCTTCAAGAATGCAAGTGTATATGATTTGATGAGTATACTTGGCACTTGAAGTTCTGAAATTTGCTGAGTATTTGCCTTCCTTTTATAGACGTTTTGAGCATTTAATTATGGTCAAAAAGAGCTGTTGGTAGTTCTCTGTCAGTCTTGACCAAAACTAATATAAGTGAATAAAAATAATCTAGCCATTTGAACAGTTTTGGGCTTTGCTTGACTGGGATATTTTATTCTGATTTGATCAGATTTCCTGCGCGTTTAATGATCCCTTAAGCTTCGAAAATATTTGTTGATAATATGGCTTTGATCTCGAGACTTGATTTTATCCAAAAACTGTTTGGAAAGTAATGAGCAACTTCTGCAAAAATAAGAAAATTGATTCTACAGAAACAGAGATTGATCTTTTAGAAACAGAGATTGATGATCAGAGATGGAGATTGATGATCTATCAGGTCTGTTAGTGTTTTGAACAATCTGGAGATTGATGATCAATCTTGTGGTTCAGTCTTGGTTTAACTTTCTTGACAGTTTCAGACTGGAGAAAGTTACACCCTGTTTTATTTTGCTTGATTGATGACCTTTTAACTTAGCAATTCGAAAGCTTTTTTTAACAAGTATGATTCATACTTGTTCCTTGCCATGTAATGATGATATTAGTATAAATGTTAGAGGCAGAAGCTCTGTTGAAATAGTGGAGAATGATTGGTCAAGTGGCTGTGACGATCAGTTTTGATTCTGCAGAATATTCTCCGTTTTTTACAACTTATAGTCAACAATGTTCTGTTTAGCTTTTCATCTGATTTCTTTGGTTTGCGTGGTTCCTATCTTTGAATAAAAACACTCAAGAGAACATATTAAATTAACATAACATTTAGAATCATAATTAACATTCTTAATTAACTTTTGTTTATTTTCATCAAAACTTAATTTGAGAGTTTGTGTTAACATCTTCAAGTCAGATCCTCTTAGTCCTCTGCCTCAATTTCTAGAATTGATCTTAAGCAAATTCAAACAATGGCTAAATTTGTTAAGTGTGACAGGTTTTGTAAACATGTCAGCTGGATTGTCACTTGTGTGCACGTTGCCACATTTATCTCACCCCTTTCAATGACATCCTTGATGAAATGGAGCCCAATGTCTATATATCTTGGTTCTTTCGTGATACATTTGGTTTTTACTCAGATGAATGGCATTTTGGCTGTCACAATTTATGCAAACCGACTCTTGTTTAACACCAAGTTCAGTGATCAATCCTTTTAGCCAAATTCCTTCTTTTACAGCTTCAGTAAAAGCAAAATATTCTGCTTCTGTTGTTGATAATGCCACTATGTGTTGAAGATTAGCTTTTTAACTTACTGAATTTCTGTTTCCTGGTTTGTGTTTGGTGACATGGCTGAAGAAAGTTTGAAGTGAGCTGCAAGTGGAGAGCTGACAGCCTTTGATTCATTCGTATTGAATATATATAGGACTTTTCCAATGTAGCTCTCTTGGGAGATTATCAGTGTTCCTTGCTCTCTTATTCTAATGATTTCCATTCCTAGAATTCTCTTGGCTGGCCCCAAGTCCTTCATCTCGAATTCTTTCTTCAGCTGACTCTTCAACTTTTTTATTTCTTTCATACTTTTAGATGCTATTAGCATGTCATCCACATATAACAGCAAGTAAATGTATGTTGCTGATGATACTTGTTTGTAATACACACAACTATCAAAATTACTTCTAGCATAAGTTTGACTCAACATGAATGAATCAAACCTCAAATCCTATTGTCTTGGTGATTGCTTTAGCCCATAGAGTGACCTTTTTAGCAGGCAGACCCAATCCTCCTTGCCTTGAGTCCTAAAGCCATCTGGTTTGTTGCATTAGGATTGTTTCATTCAGATCACCATGGAAAAATGCTGTTTTGACATCCATATGCTCTAATTCCATCTCAAAGTGTGCTACCATGGCTAGAATTATCCTTATAGATGCATGCTTGGCTACAAGAGAAAAAATTTCATTGTAGCCTACACCTTCCCTTTGAGTGAATCCCTTTGCTACTAGCCTTGCTTTGAACTTGGGTGGTTCAACTCCTGGAATTCCCTCCTTCCTCTTGAAGATGCACTTGCTGCCTACGATTTTGGAGTTGGAAGGCTTAGGTATGAGTTCCCAAGTGTTGTTCTTCTCTAGTGCTCAGTCATAGCTAAAATCCATTTGTCTTTGTCTTGAGACCTGACAGCTTCATTGTAGTTCCTAGGATCTTCTTGTATGATTTCTTCAGCAGCATGTAATGCATAACTGACCATGTCTGCATAACCATATCTTTGAGGGGGTTTTGATGTCCTTTTTTTCTCTGTCCCTGATGAGATTGTAGTCATCTAATTCCCATTCTTCTGGATTATCATGGTCTGGAAACATAGCATGTTCAATTGGGTTTGCATTAGTCTTGTCTTGTTGAGCCCGCAGTTGATCTTTCTCCTTTTGATCTTTCTCCTTTTCTGCAACTTGCTCCACCTCAAGATCAAACCTCTCAGCTTCAATTTGATGTGAACTTTCATTAGCAGCCGTGGTTAAGGACTTATATAGGCCAACCTCATGAAACTTAACATCTCTACTGATGATACATTTCCTACTTTCAAGACACCATATCCTATAACCTTTTAAACCACTTGGATATCCAACAAAGTACCCTTTCTTGGCTGGAGGAAATAGCTTCCCTTCATTTACATGATAGTATGCAGCACATCCAAATACTTTTAGGTGACTGTAATTAGCAACATGTCCAGTTCACATTTCTTGAGGAGTTTTAAGTTCAATTGTAGTTAAAGGACTCAAGTTTATCAAATAGCAAGTTGTATGGACAACTTTCTCCCAAAAATTTGCAGGCATGCCTGCATTTGACAAGATGCATCTCATTCTTTCAAGCAGGGTTCTATTCATCCTTTCAGCCAGGCCATTTTGCTGAGGTGTGTGTCTTGCAGTCCTATGCCTGTTCACACCACGAGTTTTGCAAAAACTAGTGAACTCCTCACTGCAAAATTCAAGCCCATTGTTTGTCCTTAAGGTCTTAATCCTCTTGTCAGTTCTGTTTTCAACCATAGATTTCCAATCTTTAAAGGTTTTGAATGCTTCATCCTTACTTTTCAACAAGTAAATCCATACTTTTCTACTATAATCATTAAGAAATGTAATGAAGTACTTGTTACCTCCATGTGAAGCAATTTTGGCAGGGCCCTATAGATCACTGTGAACATATTCCAGAATTCCTTTTGATTAGTGCTTCCCTATAGAGAACTTGACTCTATGCATCTTTCCATACACACAATGCTTACGAAATTCAAGATCACCAATATTGTCACCACCTAGCATGCCTTGTCTATCCAAAACCTGCATTCCTCTTAGACTTACATATCTCAGCCTTTGATGCCACAAGCTGGTTTTTCTTGATGATTGGACTGCCACAGTTGCCAGTCCTGTTACTGCTTGACCATTAAGAAGATAGATACCATGATCCCTTCTTCCCTTCATGATTACCAATGATCCTTTTATCACTTTTAGAGTACCTTTCTCTACTTTGTATGAACAACCAGCTTCTTCCAGCATTCCTAGAGAAATTAAGTTCTTCTTCAGCTCTGGAACATGTTTGACTTTTGACAAAATCTTCATAGTTCCATTTTCCAGCTTCAGCTTGATTGAGCCAATTCCAACTACCTTGTAGGCTGATTTGTTCCCCACAATCACCTTGCCTCCATCAGTTTGTTTGTAGTCAAGAACCCAATCTCTATTTGAGGTCATGTGAAATGAACATCTTGAGTCAAGCACCCAGTCATCATCCATGATTTCAGTTGAATTTTCCATAAGAACTTCTGTACTTTCATATCCTTCAGAGGCTATAAATGCATTTCCATAGCATCATCACTATTTGATCATTTCTTTTCTTTCCAGTCTGGGCATTCTTGCTTGAAATGCCCCTATTTCTTGCATATGAAACACGTTATTTTAGACTTGTCCTTTTCTTTATTCTTGAACTTATTCTTCTGTTTTTGATTCTTCTTCCCTGCCTTGGCCTCGATAAATAGTCTCTCACCACTGCTTTCTTCTTTCCCATCTGACTTCCTCTTTAATTATTTTGAGATTAGTGCAACTTGCACTTCTTCTAATGACAAAGAATCTCTACCATAAAGGAGTGTATCATACAGATTTTCAAGAGAGCTTGGTAATGAATTGATCAACAGTAGGGACTGATCCTCATCATCCAATTTTACATCAATATTTTCATGATCTAAAACAATCTTGTTAAACTCATCCATATGATCTTCAATTGACCTCCCAAATTGCATCTTGAAAGTATATATCTTTTGTTTTAAGTATAAACGATTCGCTAATGATTTTGTCATGTATAAAGATTCTAACTTGAGCCAAATACCTGTTGTAGAGGTCTCCTTTGACACTTCCCTCAGAACCTTATCTCCAAGACTCAAAATTAAAGCACTATGAGTCTTGTTCATGATATCCTTTTTCTCCTTTTCTGTAAGTTTGGATGCCATGTCTTTCTCTCCTCCTAGTGCTTCTGCCAAACCTTGATGAACCAGCAACACTTTCATCTTGAGACGCCATAACCCAAAATCATTCTTCCCATCGAATTTTTCAAGTACATACTTTGATGATGCCATCTTTTCTTTGAATCAAATAAACTCGTGCTCTTGATACCAGTTGTTGTTAAAACCGGAGATCACTCAGTCACTAAACCAAGAATGTTCTTAGTTTCAGATTGAAGATTGATTGAATATAAAGCGGAGATTGATCAGTTTGTAAAACGAAGAACGTTATTCGTTTTCTATCAAACTGAATTAAAGCTTGCAATGTCAAATGAACACACACAATTGTTAACTCAGTTCAGAGATGAACTCTTACGTCTATGGGACTGGATCCGACTTAGAATTATCACTTATAATGAATCAAATGATTACAATGTTTTCTGCATTTATACTGCCAGTTTTCTGCACTCTATACAAAACTGCAACTTGCATTATATGTATATTCTTAGCATTTCTTAACTGGACTTATATACAAGTTGTTTACAATTTAGGAGCAACAAACAAAAGTAGTTACAACTAACTAACTACCCAAAACTAACTCTATCTCCAAAGTCTTCTAATTGAGTACCACATATAAAAGTGATACTAAATAGCATAAAATAATACTAAGTTTGATAAGTTATGACTGGATGCGATTTTATAAAAAATTAGTGTATTTTTTTTTTTGAGTGGATTGCTGAAATAAAGAAGAACAGGAAGAAAATGAAGGAGGTTTCTTTTTTCTAAGGATCGTTTATACGGTTGAAAATGCAAATCAAATAACAAATTTAGAAATTTGATCAACACATCAAAATTGCAGCTCATGTCAACCACTGTATCGCTACCCTTACCATGTCCGTCTGACCACTGTTTCTAGTTGTCTCAACCACCACAGTATTTTTCCAACTGTTGTCCCTACCGTTGCAATTGTTGTTCCATGTTCAGATATGTTACCAACTACCATCTCTTGCTCTCACTTATGTCTTGTTAGTTTTTGAGCCATTGGATTAATTCAATGCTTGAGATTTTAGAAGCAGAAAGTGATGTAAAAAACATTGTATGAGTAGATTCAAATAAAAAAAGAGGGTAGGAAAAGGAGAAAAAGAGAGAGTCCATTTGGTGTGGTAGGTTACCATTAAGTATTATAGGACTTCACAATCTATAGATGTAAAAAAATTATTTTTTATAAAATATAATTTATAACTATTTTTATTAATGACTATAACTCAATGAAAATATGTATATATTAAGTAATAAATAAATGATACAAAAATTATATATATCAAATCAAATAATTAAGTATATTGAAAGATCAAAAATAAAAATATACATACAACAAGGTTAAATAAAAAATATAATATTATATTTTTAGTTTTTTATCTTATCAATAATATTAGTAACATGTTATTTAACACATATTCTTCAATGCATTAGAGAATGTGTGTTAAAGAATAAGTTGTTAACACTCTTTGTCTTTTTTTTTTTTTTTAGAAGAAATAGTAAATAAACTCACGCACAATTGTGAGGTCTGATTTGAATCTGCAACATGATATTTAATATAACAATATCAGTATTTACCGATTGAATTAGACTTTATTGATAACACTCCTCTTATCTTATATATTAGCTGCAAGAGTTTGGTCCTTTATTTTATTTTATTTCCAAACTAATCCTTTATTTTTTAAAATGTTAACGTATCAACCACATCAAATTATTTTTGAGGTAAACTAGTGCTTCAAATTGTAAGCGTACTTAAATTAATCTCTGAGTTTTGCAATTTGACAAATACTAATGAAGGAAAAATGAGTGCCGAATAATTAATATTGATTGTATTGTAGTTTGTAACTCATGACACATGAATAGTTATACAAAATATTAGATGCTAAAATTGTAATAGTAAAATGTGTTAAAGCAAATTGCATGTACATAGAATAATAAGGAGGATGAAATAGTGTCTCTTAGATGTGTCACATTAGATTTTTTTTTTGTGACAACATTTAAATGAAATAACACAATATTTGATGATGTGTCGTAATAGTATTTGAAAGTCTTTTAATAAATTATAATTGATGTCACTGACTAAAAATTACACGGACGCATATAAATAAATAAATGCTACCTTACTAAGACCAAACATATAGTTAAGTCTTATTATTATTATTATTATTATTATTATTATTATTATTAAGATTATTATTATTATTCGTAAAAAAATGTCATTGAATAATGTTAATACTTAATTATAAAAACGTATATCATATTTGAAACAAAATAAACATATATCATATTAATTATCAATTTATTTAAATATTTTTGCATTTGACTGTTAATTGACACTATATATCATGAGGTAATATTACTACTTAACACTTTAATTATACATATAAATATTTTAAATTTAATAATTGACATTCCATAATATATAATTACTAGTGTAAAATGACCCATGCAATATACAAGTGAGTATTCACTGAAAAAATATATATTAGCAAAAGATTATTGTTCAATTTCACATAATGAAAATAAATTTTACAAACCATTTGAACTCATATTTAATATTTTACACTACAAAATATCTCACCATAAAAGAAAATAAATGTAAATTTTTTCTGTTCAAAATATATACATACCATAAATGCCAAAATCAAATAATTAGTGATATCAACTATTTACATATTATATTTCTAATTTTTAGTGGGTCCCAATCAATGACCGTATACACGGAAAAATATGCATATTTTAAACTTTAAATGGTTCATGCTCTACAATTTAGGGCTGGACAACAGGTCGGGTAGGGCCTGTTCGGGCCTAAAAATACCAACCGGCCTAAACAGCGGTTGAAAAATATAAGCTCATTTCCGTCCAATACAAAAATCGGGTTAGGCGGGTAACGGGTAAACGGGCCACGGGTTAGTAGGTGGTTTCCTACGAGTTTACTTTTTTGGACATATTTGTTTTTTGGCCCAATAACATTTTTTTGGCCCATTTATTTTCAGGTCATTTTTTAATTAAAAAGTAATTTTATCTGTTTTCATTTTTTTTCAAAATTTTTATTTATTTAACCATTCTAATTTTTTGTTTAAAATTTAGTAATTTTGTCCCAATTTCCTTTTATAATGAGCATTCTAGAGCTCTAATTTTTAGATGTTATAGATAAAAATAACCATTGAACCAACATTTATATATACCTAACCAATTTTCAAGCATGTTTATAAATCTCAACATTGATATATACTCCACCAATTTATAATTGAGATGCAAACATATTTACAATTCTAAATATTCTCTGAAATGTCAAACTTAATATACATTGTCCATTCATGCTTATAAAATCTAAAGATCTTAAACTAAATGCCCAATGTCCTTATAAAAAATCAATACAAATAACAACAATGTCCACACTTGACACAATGTCCTTATAAAAAAATCAATACAAATAACATCAATATCCACACTTGACATCTTTGCTGGCCAGTCTAAAAAATTGAATAGAAATTAATTAGTAATCACTAATTAGAGTACAAAATAACTTTGCAACAAACTTAATATAGCTATCTTTCTCTTCTCTTTCAAGTTCATTGGATGACTATAAAACAACATCAGTCCAACGCCAACAAAACATCAAAACAATAGTTAGAAATCATAACTATTAATTATCTTTACAAATACAAAAACTTAAATTCAATGAAAAAATGTAATAGAAATATATGAATAGTACTTTTGTTTTCTTTTAACAAGGCTTTTAATGCAGTAGATCTACAAAACAATCACACTCATTAACATATAAAAAGCACACAAAAACATAGAATATAAAACCAATAAGCAAAGAAAATGAAATATAAAAAGAAAGAAGTTAGTCATTTCAATTAAAATCAGTAAATCTAAAAAATAACAACAATCACAACAATAACAACTTATAAACATGAAATAGAAAAAATATAAGCATCAAACTGGAGAAGAAAAAAATAGAAGCACAAACTTATAGTGCTTTTGCTCTACAATCACCCCTTGCTTGCTACTGTTACTGGCTCGTTGATCCATCTTTTCCAGCCACAAGCCAAGAACATCAATAAAAGTGGTTGGAAATTAGTAAAAGTATGTTTTTTTCCAGAATATGCAAAAAATCAAACTCTAGAAAGTATTCTGGGAAAAAATCAGAATATTCAAATCTAATAAATATTCATATCTAGACATCAGAGTTTGAATTCATATCAGAATATTCAAATATCAGAATATGCATATTAGAGTTTTCTAGATATGAATATTTATTAGAGTTGGAAATTAGAGTTTAAATTCAAAAATCAGAATATTCAAACTCTAGAGTATGCAAAAAACCAAAGAAAAAAATAAAAGAATATTCAAGATTTGAAAACCAATAAGCAGAGAAAATGAAACCAAAAAAATATAAAAATAAATTAGTTATATGAAATAGTATCAACAAATCTAACAACAAAAAAAAAATTTAATAATATATGTTACCTCTCAGATCTGGAAAACGTAGAGATAAGTTGGTCCAAATCAATAGGTAGAATCGTAGAGATAATGAAGCAAAAAACAGTTTTAATTAGTTAGTCATATAAAAAAAATCAGTAGATAAAAAAAAAGTAAATAAATATAAATTGTTTAACAACAATCCTAAACCATCAAACTAAATAAAAAGATTTATAACAAAGATGAAAAAAAAATTGTTGAAAACCTAACACAAGATTGAAAAGTTTAGCATAATCCTAATCATCAAACTGAATCAGCAGATAAAAAAGTAATTAAATGTCCATTTTTTTAACAACAATCTTAATCCATCAAACTGAATAAGAATATTTATAACAAAGATGCAAAAAAGAAGATCAAAACACAACTCTAATCATGCACAAAAAAAAAAAGTTAAATCAAAACCTAATACAGAAAACAGCATGCAATAAAAAAAATCAAACTCTAGAAAACTCATAATCAGAAACAAAACTAACAAAGAGGAAAATGTTTAGAACAACAAAGACGAAACTAACAATCAGAAACAAAACTAAGACGAAACTAACAGAAATGAAACTAAGATGAAACTAACAGAAACGAAACTAACAAATTTAAAACAACAAAGATAAAAAAAGACAGTTTGTAAAAACGAGATTAAAAAGTTGATAACGAGAACCTGAGTGGACGTTGGCCGCCACTAACCGCCGTTGGCCGCCGTTGAGCCTTGGAGGAATTAGGGTTCTTTGGTGTGACTTAAGTTCTGTGTATGTGATGAAGAACTAGGGTTCGAGGGTTTGAGAGGTGACTGATGATGAGAGAATGAAATTAGGGTTGTGGGTGGGATTGTGTGAGACTCTGATTGAAATTAGGGTTGGATTATTTTAATGGGCCAGATCAAATTGGGCTTGGTTGTCCGGTCCAACACTTAAAATAATAATAATAATAAATATTAAAAACTGTATTCGGGCGGGTCGGTCACCGCCGGTCCAAAATCCATGACCCGAACCCGCCCACGTCTACCCTATTTGACCCTCTAGTGCTATCCGTATGACCCGTTGGGCCCGATCCAACCCGCCCAATTCACCTCACCCGTTGCGGGCCGGACGATATGGGACGGGTCCATCACATTTGTCCAGCCCTACTCTACATAGATATATGTTGCTGAAATAAAGATATTTTTTTATAAAGAAAAATTATTATATTGAATTTTTCTTACTTGTAGATATATAAACATGTAAATTGACATATAAATGTTAAAACATAATTATATAAATACACATTGAGAAATTTAATTCACTAGGTCAGATCATGTTTGACATATGCATTTATGTTTCGGTAAAAATCTCAAAAATATGGAATCACTGTCATCATCAAAGAAAATTGGTTCTTCAAGACTTAACAACCCAACTATTAAGAGCTATCTTCTCACATAATCGACAAATGATCCTAATCGATTTCATCATCCACAATTGATCCACTTGAGCAACCACTTGTAATGACTACGTCATTTATCATACAACAAACAAATATGCATATAAGACATCATGTATCAAGTATCTAATCAATTGGCTGACATTGTCAAGTTTATGGTCCACAATGCGGTTCGACAGGCTTAAGAAATAGAAGCCAAGAGAAATTCAGATACTTTCGCTACCTCAACCATATAAGGCCAACCAGGGTACAAGGTCAAGCAAGCATTGTTCTCCAAAGTTAGTCAAGCAATTCTCAAAAGGACTTTCTCATGTGTGGTCGAATCCTATTCAAGTACCATATATACAAAGTTATATACAAAGTTAGTTAGTCTTGCTTAACTAACATAACAACCTGAAAAATAACTCAATGACAAGTTACAACTAACCGGATCAATTGGCTAACTTGGGCTGAGTTGGATCCACAAGAGGCTCAAACACAAATGAACTCTAGCACAAAGTATCTTAACACCATGTCTATCTCATTTATCTTTCTCTTGACATCCTTATATATAATAAAATAATGTTTTGAAGTATTAATTAATTAATAAAATAATGTAACATCGAAAACCTATCAAGGCTATTAAACAAGTGCACATAATTTTGTAATAACCGAAACTCATTTAAGATCAATTGATTCCTAATTGCCTCCTCCAGTGAAAAGGGAGCCACCAACAAATTTCAGAAATCGTCTTGAACTCAATGCCATCTAGCTTTGGTCTAGCAACACATGACTCCTTATATTGTAATTCAAAGTGATTTTTTACAGCAACCTTAACTTCATCATGCCCCATCAACCAATTGCAATCCACATTTAGAGCTAGTAATTGATTACACCTATTATTGCTTTGCAAGCGTAACTCTTGATTTCTAATATAATAGGCTCTTCTTAACCCTTACTTGGTTCCAAAACTGAGAGGAAAGTTATTTTCTTCTTTATGTTCACCATTGTCATCTCCTACCTTAGGGTGAAAAATACGAAAAAGTGGAGTTTTAACTCTGTTTTCTTTTATAAATATTTTTTTTATATAAAAAATAGATTTTAGATAGAAACTAAAAACAACTTTAACAAAAATAAAGAGATATGAGAAATGGATAACAAAACTAATTTATCGTAGTTCACCATCAAGCGATTAAGTCATTCAAACGCAAACATACTATCACATGAAAGTGATTAAGTCATTCAAACACAATTATGTCAACAAATTGAAAGATTTATGTTGTTATTTTGTCTATATTTAATACTAATTAGTATTTAAGTTTACATCTATTTGAACCAAACCAATTTCTTTTTAATAAAATGAACCAAAACAATTTAAATCTTGAAAATATGTATCTAATACATGTAACTGAGAATTTTCATATTTTATGCAAATTAACATAATGATATATTGTTAACTTTTTCAAAGGTATATTTTCGACTTAAATATTATCTAAATATTTAAGAGCAATTGAACGGAAAAATATTATGCTATGCATTTAAGACCAAATTTCTTTTATTTGGTCTGAAACACACATCAACAGCCTGCAAACACAGCCAATGCCAACTGGTCTAAAACACACGTTGAAACACACATCAACAGCCTTGCAAACACAGCCAATGCCAACACAGTAATACAGCAGCCTACACGCAACCTGTTCAACCTTTTCAAACAGGCTTCCTACCTTTCTGCAAAATAAAAACACATATCTCAGCAACATTTTTATTTTTAAAATCACAAACATGCTAAAAACCAGTTTATTGCCTAATCTGATTTATTTTTTAGCCTAATAAGGCAATTACTTGTAACATCAGTGCACTCCATGAAAAGGTAATGCACTCGATGAAAAGGTAGAAAATACTTTTTCCTTAATTATACATTGCTTAAAATTTGTTACAAAAACAATACAAAATCCAGTTAAAATTTGTTGTAAAACAACGTAAAATTCAGAGCTCAAATTTATCTACTGATCAGAAATATTCACCATTTTACTTATAAATTGAGACAAAAAATCAAGAAAGAGGGACGATTTTTTGAATAGGGGAGATTAACACTACTGATAAAAAAAAAATCACATACAAAAAAGGAGAAGAGGAAGATATCAGAGAAAGTATCGGTAAACACAAAGGTATTTTTCCTATAAATCTGTTATTATTTACCTTCTCTTTTGTTATAAAAATATAAAATTTTAATTTGTAAAAATAAGATTACATTATGAAAAAATAAAGAAAATAAGACCAAAAATCGAACCTATGGATGTCGTCCTTGCCGTCGCCGTCCTTGTCGTCACCGATGTCCTTGCCGTCGCCGCTGTCCTCACCGTCGCCATCTTCGCCATTTCCTTGTTTCTTCTTCGTTTTCACTCTCTGTTTGGCCCAGCTGCGTGTTCCCTTTCTGTTTAACCCAGCCGCGTCTTGCCATGCCCAGCCGCGTGTTCCCTTTCTGTTTTGCGCAGCCGCGTTTTGCCATGCCCAACCGCTTCCTTTGTGCTGTAAAGTAGCCGCCCCCTTAATTGGAAACTAGGGTTTTCAGTTTTATGCTTTAACCCTTTTCTTTTTGTCAGTTTGGGCTTGGACTCTGGTCAAAATTTGTTAAGTTGGGTTTGGTTCTAATAAAAAAAAAATAAAAACCTGTTCAGCTTTTATTTTATTTTATTTTTAAAAATAGTTAATTTGTTTCATTATTTAAGTATCAAATTTCATTAAAAAAAACAATAAATATTATATTAAAGATTAATTAGATGTGACATCTTTTTTAATCTTTGAGTTGTTATGACACAAGTGGTACAACTTGATAGTTCTAAAACTATCTTTATTTATTTATTTATTTTTATTCTATTTTTTAAATAAATTAATGTAAAATCGACTTATAAATTTGTGCAATTAGATGTGGTATTCTTTTAATCTTTGAGTTGTTAAGGCACAAGTTGTACTAATTGAGAATTTTAAAACTTAATATTTAAAACAGAAAATGATAAAATATTCTTAAAAGGATTAAATTAGATGTGACATCTTTTTACTCCTTAAATTTTTCGAGATACAAGTTGTATAACTTAATAATTCTAAAACTCGTTTTTATAAGTAAATTAATTCAATTTTTTTTATTTATTTAAAAATATTTGATTAATTAGATGCGACATCTTTTAATCTTTGAGTTGTTAAGGCACAAGTTGTACTACTTGACAATTTTAAAACTTAATATTTAAAACCAAAAATGATAAAAAATTCTTAAAAGGATTAAATTAGATGTGACACATTTTTACTCCTTAAACTTTTCGAGACACGAGTTGTACGACTAGATAGTCTTAAAACTTGCATTTTAAAATATTATTCAAATCAAACAATTTCTTTTTCAAAACAATTTTTTTTATCAACAACAAAACAAATCCTTTAAAAATAATCAACACATCCGTATTTTTTACCAAGAACTACATAGCTTTGATTTCTCCATCGCACCGGGAGATACGTAGGAGCAAGATCGCACTCTTGTCAAGCATAATAACAAAAACATTTTTCTCTCTATATTTTAAATGTATATTTATCATTAGATTATTTTCGTAAAAATATTATATTTGCATTTTAAAAAGGAGAAATAAATATATTTAAGTTAATATTAATTTTGCACAATTAATTATAGGTAACCGTTTTTTTAACGGATGTTGTAGGGTGCTAATACCTTCCCTACGCATAATCGACTCCCGAACTTAGTATTTGGTTTCAAAGACCATTTTTTTATTTTATTTTTTATTTTTAAGAGTTTTCCAATATTTTCCCTATTTTAAAATAAACTTTGGTGGCGACTCCATTGAATTCGAGAAACTCTCGAAATTTTAGGCCGCGACAGCTGGCGAATCTACTGGGGACTGTTAGAGAGTCAAGCCTAACATAATTAATTGTGCAAATTTGTTTTGACTTCTTTTATATTTATTTCTCCTTTCATTTTCTTTACTTTATGCCTTTATTGTGTATTAGTTATTTTCTTGTAGTCATTATCTTTATATATTTATATATGTGTGTTGAGTATTTTACATCGTTTATTGGATTGTGATTCTCTTCACACACTACACATTCACTTACACACACACACTTATGAGTGAGACCCTATACCCGGGCCTAAGTAAAACTTAAGTTTAGTTAGGAGTTTAGTGGTAATCATGTTGGATGTACATCCTATTTGGTTCTTCCAAAAATCTCGTCTAGAGTGTGACTCCATTAGAAATACCTACATTTTGGATGTACTTCCTATTTGTAGTGATGTTTCGATACGAGTACTTGGCTCTAGAGACCAATGAATTTTAGGACTATAGAACCCGCCCAAGAAAGAGTTCACGAATTTAGAAGCTTATAGACTTTAGAATTTCTCCAATCTTGGTTAGAATGCATCTAAGTCATATCATAGCCTTCTTGCTTTAAAACGGCAGATTTTTATTTTTTTATTTTTATTTTTATTTTTTGTTTTTTTCTCCACCATCCGACGTTAGTATACCTCTCAATTTTTTCTTTATTGCACAAATGCAAGTAGCTTTCATCGTTAATGTTAAAGTTAAATTTTTTAGTACCATGCATTAAAAACTATTTTCAACACCATACCATACAACCTCATGTTGGTGCTAATTTTTTAGTACCATGCCACATTTTGATGCTAATTGGCAACAACCTCATGTTGGTGACGATACACAGTCGAAAGAAAAATTCCATGTTTTAGAAGAACGAATAAAAGCAATTGAAGGAAGTAATGTCTATGGTCTCGAAGCTTTTGATATGTGTTTGGTTCCCGATGTGGTGATCCCTTCAAAATTCAAGATACCTGAGTTTGAAAAATACAAAGGTGCCACATGTCCTAAAAACCATTTGACCATGTATTGTAGAAAAATGGCTTCTCATGCTCATAATGACAAAATTCTCATCCATTTTTTTTCAAGACAGTTTAAGTGGGGCATCATTAAATTGGTATATGCATCTCGAGCGAAATCGAATCCGTTCATGGAAAGATTTGGCTGATGCCTTCCTGAAACAATACAAGTATAACATTGACATAGCCCCTGACAGGATGCAACTGGAAAATTCGTTGAAAAAGGACAATGAAACATTCAAAGAATATGCACAACAGTGAAGAGAAGTCGCGTCGCAAGTAGATCCTCCTTTATCTGAAAGAGAAATAGTGGGTATGTTTATGGATACTCTTCAGTCGCCTTTTTATGAGAAGATGATCGGGAGTATGTCATCAAACTTTTCTGACATGGTCATGATAGGAGAAAGAATAGAAAGTGGAATGAGAAGTGGTAAGATCGTATGTGCAACGAGTAGTGTGAAGAAACCCTAGATGAGATTTACAAAGAAGAAAGAAGGGGATGCTAACGCTGTAATGGAAAACCCTAGGGTCACTTATTCTCCAGCCATGAATTCTTATCGACCTCCGAATTTTCAGCATCCGGTACCCCAAATTCCCTACATTCCTTATCCATATGTGGCTGGGACCTCACAAACTCCATACCCCCAATATCACCCTTCAAGGCCACCTTATTATCAACCACCCTTGGTCCAACCACCACCTGCCACGTTTTCCCAATAAAACCAATGGAACCAAAATCCAATCCTGAATCACTACAAACCACCAGTTAATCGAGAAAAGAAGATAACCCGTTTTGACCCGATTCCCATCACATACAACCAATTGTTGCCTCACCTACTCCAAAATTCAATGATAGTCCTCAAACCAATGAAACATCTGGAACCACCATTCCCAAAATGGTACAACCCAAATGCCAAATGTGAATACCATGCAGGAGCCGTAGGGCATTCCATCGAAGATTGTCAAGCCCTAAAATCTAAAGTGCAAGAACTGATCAATACAAAATAGCTTACCTTCAAGGAAGACAGTCCCAACATAGGGAGTAACCCTTTGTCGGGCCACGGGGATACCTATGTCAATGCCATTGAAGTTGAGATAGACCAATGTGCAAAAGAAGATATGATAGTTAGTCATCTATCTTCTACGGGCTACATTGAAGACAAGGAGGAAGCCATAGAGACTTCCTTTCAAGCATTAGAAATCGCCAATGCTATCTTCATGGGTGAAGGATCTCTTTTAAAAGAACCAAAGTTGCCTACCACCTCCTTAAAGTCTACCAAATCGATGTTGGAAGGAGGAGTTTTTGTTAAATTGGGAAAATTGTTAGATATACCCGAAAAGAACGATAGGTACGGTTTGGGATATGTACCTACTAAAGCTGACAAAGAAAAGGCAGTGAAAGAAAAAAGGGAAAACAGGATGGCTCGTTTGGAAAATCAGACACTAAATTCACATAAGATTTCTATTTGTGACATTCGCCAAACCTTTCAGAGCACGGGAATAGTATATGCTGACCATGTGGCTGTTGCGGAAGAAGAGGATCATGTTGAAGATGATACCCTCAAATTGGTGTACCCTTGTCCTCAAAACACCAGTCTCAACAATTGGAAGATCATCGAGTTTCCCGTGTTTGTTAATTCATGTTCAAAGTAATTATGTATTTTAACTCCTTTTGCTCTGCCCAAGGCTATAAGGATAACTAATTAGGGTGCATGTATTTCAATTATGTACTTATTATCAATAAATGAAATTTTGAATTCTTCAACTGCTTTTGTTTTTCTCTTTTCTTTTTTGGCAATCTTTATTCATATTTTCTTTTTCCTTTTCTTCTTAATTTAAACAATGCATTTTTGAATTCTTCAACTGCTTTTGTTTTTTTGGCAATCTTTATTCATATTTTCTTTTTCCTTTTTCTTCTTAATTTAAACAATGCAGAGTTGAAAACGAATATGTTGAAAATAGCAGCGCTAGAACTTATTCTTGTAATTTTGAACGCCCAATTAATCACGCTGATGAGGATTGTGAAGATGATTGTGAGCCTCCCCCAGAACTAGAAAGTTTAATTGAACAGGAAGCTATGATAATCCAACCCTATCAAGAACCTATTGAGGTGATCAATTTAGGGACTGAGCATGATAAGAAAGAAATTAAAATTGGAATGCCTATGAAAGAAACTAAAAGAGAAAAGTTGGTTCAACTTTTATTTGATTATATGGATGTCTTTGCATGGTCATACCAAGATATGCCTGGGCTAGATACTAACATAGTTGAACACAAGCTACCACTCAAACCCGAATGTGCTCCAATTAAACAAAAATTGAGAAGGATGAGGCCTGATATGTCACTTAAAATTAGAGAAGAGGTCAAGAAGCAATTCGATGCTGGTTTCTTAGCAGTAGCAAAATGTCCTCAATAGGTTGCTAATATTGTCCCAGTTCCAAAGAAGGACGAAAAGGTTCGAATGTGCGTTGATTATCGGGATTTAAATAAAGCTAGTCCTAAAGACGATTTTCCTTTGCCTCATATTGATGTCCTAGTGGATAGCACTGCTCAATATTCTCTTTTCTCCTTCATGGATGGTTTCTCAGGTTACAATCAAATTAAGATGGCTCCCGAGGATATGGAAAAAACCACATTCATCACACAATGGGGAACTTTCTGTTATAAAGTGATGCCATTTGGATTAAAGAATGCTGGGGCAACCTATCAAAGAGCAATGGTAACTTTGTTTCATGACATGATGCATAAGGAAATAGAGGTTTACGTGGACGATATGATTGCCAAATCTCAGACCGAAGAAGACGATGTTGTTAACCTTCAAAAGTTATTTGTGCGACTAAGGAAGTTCAGACTCCGTTTAAACCCTACTAAATGCACTTTTGGTGTAAGATCAGGCAAGTTACTTGGTTTTATCGTTAGTCAAAAAGGGATATAAGTGGACCCAGATAAAGTAAGAGCAATACAAGAAATGTCCGCTCCACGCACGGAAAAAGAAGTTTGTGGCTTTTTGGGTAGATTGAATTACATTGTCAGGTTCATATCGCATCTCACCGCTACATGCGAGCCAATTTTCAAGTTGTTGCGCAAAGACCAAAAGGTTGAATGGAATGAGAATTGTCAAAAAGCTTTTGAAAAGATTAAACAGTACTTGTCAAAACCTCTAATCTTAGTGCCTTTTGTTCCTGGGAAACCACTTATTATGTACTTAACAGTACTTGACGAGTCAATGGGTTGTGTATTGGGGCAGCATGACGAATCTGGTAAGAAAGAACATGCTATTTATTATTTGAGCAAAAAGTTCACCAGCTGTGAAACACGGTATTCACTGCTTGAACGAACATTTTGCGCATTAGCTTGGGCTGCTCGTCGGTTGAGGCAATACATGTTATGTCCTACAACTTGGTTGGGGTCTAAAATGGACCCAATTAAATACATCTTTGAGAAACCTGCTCTTACTGGGAGGGTTGCCCGTTGGCAGATGTTGTTATCAGAATACGATTTGGTATACGTTACACAAAAAGCTATCAAAGGAAGCGCCCTAGCAGAGTACTTAGTCCAACAACCTGTAGAAGATTATCAATCAATGCAGTGTGAATTCCCCGATGAAGGCATAATGACTTTATTTGAAGAAACTGAATCATCTGATAGAGAAAAATGGACATCGGTGTTTGATGGTGCTTCTAACGCGTTAGGACATGGAATTGGAGCCATTTTTATTTCCCCAGAGAACTAGTTCACTCCATTTATTGCTAGGTTGTGTTTTGATTGCACAAACAATATTGCAGAATACGAGGCATGTGTTATATGCACTAAAGCTGCTATTGAATAAAAAGCAAAAGTTCTCGAGGTATATGGAGACTCGTTGTTGGTCATCCATCAAACGAAAGGAGAGTGGGAAACGCGAGATTCCAAATTGATTCTGTATCATACCCATATCAAAGAACTGACAGAACAATTCGAGAAGATTACTTTTCACCATATCCCTCGAGAAGGAAACCAATTAGCTGACGCCTTGGCCACATTGTCGTCAATGTTCAAAATAAGCACCGGTCAGGACGTGCCGGTCATAAAAATTTAACAAAGGGATAAACCTGCATATTGTTTATCAATAGAAGAAGAGTCTGACGGCAAACCATGGTTTTATGATATCAAATCCTATGTCAAGAATAAGGAATATCCATTGGGTATTTCAGAGAACGACAAAAGGGTTTTAAGGAGGTTGTCAATGAACTTCTTCTTAAATGGTGAGGTGCTTTATAAGAGAAATCATGATATGGTTCTCCTCAGATGCGTGGATCAAGCGGAAGCTGAGAAAATCATTCAAGAGGTTCATGAAGGTTCTTTCGCAACTCATGCAAATGGGCACGCTATGGCGAGAAAAATCTTAAGGGCTGGCTACTATTGATTGACCATGGAGTCTGATTGCTTTAGTTACGTAAAGAAATGTCATAAATGTCAAATCTATGCGGACAAAGTACATGTACCGCCCACTTCTCTAAACGTTTCAACATCACCATGGCCATTTTCAATGTGGGGGATGGATGTTATTGGACTCATCGAGCCTAAAGCTTCAAATGGGCACCGATTTATCCTAGTAGCTATTGATTACTTCATAAAATGGGTTGAAGCCGCTTCTTATGCCAATGTGACGAGAAGTGTGGTTGTCAGATTCATCAAAAGAGAATTGATTTGTCGATATGGCTTGCCAAATAAGATAATCACTGACAATGCGACCAATCTGAATAATAAAATGATGAAGGAGTTATGTGATGATTTCAAAATTCAGCACCATAATTCTTCTCCATATCGTCCAAAAATGAATGGGGCTGTATAAGCAGCAAATAAAAATATCAAAAAGATCATACAAAAGATGGTGGAGACATATAAGGATTGGCATGAAATGCTTCCCTTTGCATTACATGGTTATAGAACCTCTGTTCGCACCTCAACAGGGGAAACTCCTTTCTCATTGGTGTATGGAATGGAAGCGGTACTTCCCATTGAAGTTGAAATTCTCTCGATCAAAGTCCTGTTGGAAACAAAACTAGAAGAGGCAGAGTGGGTTCAGTCACGATATGACCAATTGAATCTCATAGAAGAGAAGAGAATGATAGCTCTGTGTCATGGCCAACTATATCAAAGACGACTTAAAAAAGCATATGAGAAAAAAGTTCGTCCTCGAGAGTTTCAAGAAGGAGACTTAGTGTTAAAGAAAATATTGCCCATAAAAAGGGATTCTCGTGGAAAATGGACCCCGAACTACGAAGGACCATATGTTGTGAAAAAATCTTTCTCTGGGGGAGCTCTAATACTTGCAGAAATGGATGGAGATGAGCTTCCACTTCCAATAAACTCATGCAGTCAAAAAATATTATGCTTAAAAAAAAATTGAAAAAAATGGGCTCGCTAGGTGGAAAACCTGAAAAAGGCGACCTAGGCAAAAATTAGAGCATCCCGATGGATTAAAAACTTGAAAGAGCGGTCCATGCAAAAGTTAGGGATAACAAAAAGATCAAGTGGTTCAAACTGGGGCATTTTATTATTCTTAGAAGTCCTAAATTACAGGAATGACTAGCGTTGTTATCTCTCCAACTAAAGCAGAACACATTCATCCCTACATTGTAACCTTTAGTTCAATTGTATTATTCTCAAAATAATGAATGTACATTTTCCAATCTTGTCATTCGATGCTATACATTACCCTCCTTCTAAGTTGATTCAGCCTCATGTTTTTTTGGTTCTAGTATTTTTAAAAAATGTTATTTTATGATAATAAATTTTTGGAATCTGAAATATGTGTAAATATAAAAAAAAAATTGACACTTGAAAAATATATACACGGGAACTCGATAGATTCTCAACATATATGGGGTATCAAAAAAAAAAGTAATTATTTTAAACAATGCATTCGCCTCGAAAAAAGGGGGAAGTCATACAAGATATACTAGAGTCATCATGCAAAGAACGATTGTTATCTTCATTGATCCATTGAATCTTGTAGGCGTATAAAGTTGCATAAGGATCGGGGAACAAAAAAATAAAAGAATTTATCTACATTGCATGCATCTTACATTTTTCATGTAGTCACACATGATCTATGCATCTTCATTCATATTTTAAATATACTTAACAACCTTGTGCAATGCATAATGAATGAGTTATGCATATCTTATATTTATACTTTATTTATACTCAACAACTTTTGTGTCACATTGTTCATTATACGTTTGCGTTGCAATTACCATAAACATGTTTCTCTTTTATTTTATTTGTTTATTTTTTTTATTTAATTTATTTATATATATATATAAAACAAAAAAAACAAAAAACAAATTTCTCTCTCTTTATTTACTTTCTAAACTGGACCTACATGTTTTATTTTATTTATGTCGATCTACGCATCGGTAACCAATCCGAAGACGATCATTTTATTTATGTCGATCTACGCATCGGTAACCAATCCGAAGACGATCATTTTATTCATGTCGATCTACGCATCGGTAATCAATCTGAAGACGACCATTTTATTAATGTCGATCTACGCATCGGTAACCAATCCGAAGACCATCGTTTTATTTACGATCATTTTATTTACATCGATCTACGCATCGGTAACCAATCTGACGATCATTTTATTTATGTCGATCTACGCATCGGTAACCAACCCAAAGACGATCATTTTATTTACATCGATCTACGCATTTTATTTACATCATGTTTTTATTTCTGTTGAATTTTATTTACATCATGTTTTTATTTCTGTCAGAAACTACACTTTTTATTTTGCCAATCACCAACCTTTTTTAATTTATACAAAATTTAGGTCCTTATATTTAATTATCTTTTACTATTAAAAAATAATTAAATAGGGGCAGCTGTAGTACCTCAATTTTATCCGATTAACTAAAAATAATTCTAAAATATGCATATAATAATATGTTTAATAATTATTTTACAATTATTATCAAAAACCTAAAAAATCAATCATAAGTTTTATTTTATTTGGTTAGCCACATTTGCACATTTGGTATGCCAATTTTCATTTTTTTATTTGGTTAGCCACATTTTTATGACAATTTTTATTTTATTTGGTCTGCCAAATTTCTTTTATTTGGTCTGAAACACACATCAACGGCCAATGCCAACTGGTCTGAAACACACATTGAAACACACATCAACAGCCTTGCAAACACAACCAATGCCAACACAGTAATATAGCAACCTACACACAACCTGTTCAACCTTTTCACTTCAACCTTTTCACACAGGCTTCCTACCTTCCTGCAAAATAACAACCTACGCACAACCTGTTCAACCTTTTCACTTCAACCTTTTCACACAGGCTTCCTACCTTCCTGCAAAATAACAACACATATCTCAACAACATTTTTATTTTCAAAATCACAAACATGCTAAAACATGCTAAACACCGGTTTATTGCCTAATCTGATTTATTTTTTAGCCTAATAAGATAATTACTTATAACATCTATGCACTCAATGAAAAGGTAGAAGACACTTTTTCCTTAATTATACATTGCTTAAAATTTGTTACAAAAACAATACAAAATCGAGTTAAAATTTGTTGTAAAACAATGTAAAATCCAGAGCTCAAATTTATATACTGATCAAAAATATTCACCATTTTACTTATAAATTGAGACAAAAAATCAGGAAAGAGGGAGGATTTTTTGAATAGGGGAGATTAACACTACTGATAAAAAAAATCACATACAAAAAAGGAGAAGAGGAAGATATCAGAGAAAGTATCAGTAAACGCAAAGGTATTTTTCCTATAAATCTGTTATTATTTACCTTCTCTTTTGTTATAAAAATATAAAATTTTAATTTGTAAAAACAAGATTACATTATGAAAAAATAAAGAAAATAACACCAAAAATCGAACTTGTGGATGTCGTCCTTGCCGTCGCTGTCCTTGTCGTCACCGATGTCCTTGCCGTCGCCGCTGTCCTCACCGTCGCCATCTTCGCCATTTCCTTGTTTCTTCTTCGTTTTCACTATCTGTTTGGCCCAGCCGCGTGTTCCTTTTCTGTTTAGCCCAGCCGCTTCCTTTGTGCTGTAGAGTAGCCGCCCCCTTAATTGGAAACTAGGGTTTTCAGTTTTATGCTTTAACCCTTTTCTTTTTGTAAGTTTAGGCTTGGACTCTGGTCAAAATTTGTTAAGTTGGGTTTGGTTCTAATAAAAAAATAAAAACCTGTTCAACTTTTATTTTATTACTTAAGTATCAAATTTCATTAAAAATAACAATAAATATTATATTAAATATTAATTAGATGTGACATCTTTTTTAATCTTTGAGTTATTATGACACAAGTGGTACAACTTGATAGTTCTAAAACTCTCTTTATTTATTTATTTATTTATTTATTTTTATTCTATTTTTTAAATAAATTAATGTAAAATCGACTTATAAATTTGTGCAATTAGATGTGGTATTCTTTTAATCTTTGAGTTGTTAAGGCACAAGTTATACTACTTGAGAATTTTAAAACTTAATATTTAAAACAGAAAATGATAAAATATTCTTAAAAGGATTAAATTAGATGTGACATCTTTTTACTCGTAAAATTTTTCGAGATACAAGTTGTATAACTTAATAATTCTAAAACTCGTTTTTATAAGTAAATTAATTCAATTTTTTTATTTATTTAAAAATATCTGATTAATTTGATGCGACATCTTTTAATCTTTGAGTTGTTAAGGCACAAGTTGTACTACTTGACAATTTTAAAACTTAATATTTAAAATCAAAAATGATAAAATATTCTTAAAAGGATTAAATTAGATGTGACATATTTTTACTCCTTAAACTTTTCGAGACAGGAGTTGTACGACTAGATAGTCTTAAAACTTGCATTTTAAAATATTATTCAAATGAAACAATTTCTTTTTCAAAACAATTTTTTTTTTATCAACAACAAAACAAATCCTTTAAAAATAATCAACACATCCGTATTTTTTACCAAGAACTATGTTGCTTTGATTTCTCCATCGCACCGGGAGATACGTAGGAGGAAGATCGCACTCTTGTCAAGCATAATAACAAAAACTTTTTTTCTCTTACGTTGCTTTGATTTCTCCATCGCACCGGGAGATACGTAGGAGGAAGATCACACTCTTGTCAAGCATAATAACAAAAACTTTTTTTCTCTATATTTTAAATGTATATTTATCATTAGATTATTTTCGTAAAAATATTATATTTGCATTTTAAAAAGCAGAAATAAATATATTTAAGTTAATATTAATTTTGCACAATTAATTATAGGTAACCGTTTTTTTAACGGATGTCGTAGGGTGCTAATAATTTTTTTATTTTTTATTTTTTTTATTTTTAAGGGTTTTCCAATATTTTCCCTATTTTAAAATAAACTTTGGTGGCGAATCCATTGAATTTTGGAATTCGGAAAACACTCGAAATTTTAGGCCGCAACATCATCAAAATTCAAAAGATGAAATAAATAAATAATGCTTTGAAGTTGAATGGATAAAGAAACAATTTATAGGAAAGAGAATTGTGATTTCATAACTGTGTCCTATGCAATTTATTTGAAAAATGCAAAGAGCATTTGGCAAATATGAATATACATAATTTGTTGTATTAAATTAGAATTAAAGAAGAAAAAAATGATAAAAAGTTTGAGAAATGAGACAAAAACACACATCCATTAAACTACATGATGTTCAGCAAAAGAAAAAATTTGGAGTAAAAATGAAAAAGCAATTAAGCATGAAAAACTCGAACATAATAAAATTGTGTATAATATTTTTTTTCTATCATACTTACAATTTTATATAAAAAAAAAAAAAAAACATTAGAATGTCTCTTGAGAAAGATAGAGATCTAGAGAGATATAGAGAAGAAGAGAAAGTCTCTTAAGAAGCAATTGCAATGTGAGTACATGAGAAACAAAAATGGTTCATAACGAAACAAGAATAGATATTGAAAGATGCATATAGTAACATTTTTTTAAGGGAGATGCATATAGCAACATTATTATCTCAAAAAAATGGTTAACATTGGGAAGGTGTAATGAAGTGAGTTTGAAAAGATGATAAAAAGAAACCGTTTTGGAAAAATGAAGGACATTAAAAATTGAAATGTTATTAAAGGATAGAAAATTAATATTTGTTGGCAATGTATAACCTTCCAATACTCTTTATCGAGAATTGTATTCAAAGTTTTGGAGGGCAAAATTGTCTTCTCCAAAGAAATATATTAATTGCATATTTTGAAATATATGAAATGTAATAAATATGAGAAGTTGTGAACGGTTGATTTCTAATTTATATTTTTGATAGTTTGAGGTATATGATCGATAATTTGGATGACATGTTCATGACATTACATGTTCTACGAGTCATTACATTAATTATACATTTAAGGTAGAAAAAAATCGTTTATAATTGTTATAATATTAAGAAATAAAAGATGAGAAATTTATGTATTGCCCTAAAAGTTATTGTATAATAATAAAAACATTTTAAAGATTTTTTCGGGTTAAAGTATTTAATAATCGTTTTTACTATAGTTTATCTTGTATTATGATCTGCCAAAAGAAACTTGTATTATATTATATTTTCAACAATTAATCCCATAAAAAGAGTGGTAATTATTAATATTAAATTAAATGAAACCATTTATATTACTTTTTAAAACAAAAATTTAGTTTTATCATCTTTAATATTTTATACAACTTTTAAATTGATAAACTTTAGTTTCATTTTTTATTTTCTTGTAAAATAATATTAATAATAGTAACAAATAATTGCTATTTTAGCAGTCTCGAATGAGATTTGAATTTAATCTATTGAAACTATAAACTCAAATTCTTACTACTAAGTGCACACTTCATTTAAAAAATTATTCACACTATAATAAATTATTTTATATTTCTAAAATTCACTTTATAATGAGAAATATTTTATACAATTCTATTTATTTAAAGGTATTTTTTTACAATATTTTTACTATATATATATATATATTAAATTTCTATTGTTGGTCAAACAATTTTATAAGCAAATTTACCCTCAACAATTCAGTTTTTTAAAGATTAAATTTGAATAATCATTAAAATCTAGTTTAACTGATAAAGTGTTTGATTATATGTTATCGGGACCTCACTATTGTGTGCGACATCCTTTACCATTCCATTTAGACAACACAATGGTATTACTTAACAACACAATGTTTTCAAAATACAAAATTTTTAAAAATAAATAATTATTAATATAAGATATTGAATGGATGTAATGTATTATATAGATAATACTATATAATTCCCCCTAATTTTTGGTTTTTCCTTTTCCTTAATGAATTTTATAGCTTAAAAAAAGTACTAGATTTTGTTATAATTTTTTTTATTAAAAGAAATAATATTCAAATTGTAGAATACATTGATGTAATATAAATTCATATTTGCTAAAGTACATGAAAGATGAATATGCAAATAAACTCACAACATCACAACTAATAGTGCAAAACGACAACATGACTGTAAATATGATAAATTACAAGTGTCTAGAATAAGTATGTCTCCGGATCTGTAACGTTGATGACACCAAAGTTATTGACTGAAATCTGTAATCGATCAAAGCTACTATGTCAATTTGAATCAAAATAAACACCACAAAAAAAAAAAAAATCAAAAGCATCGCACTCAGACGACGAAATCACAACAAAAATACAAAAGAAAATTCAAATTTATGTGAAACCAGTTATTTAAATAAAATAAAGAAAAAAAATTGAAGGAATGATTCTAAACTAAAAAATAATCTAAAACCACACATTTCTATTAAAGGAAAAAAGAAATTTAGTGTTAGGATTTTGAGGAGGCAGCTACTACCAACCTTGATGTTTTACTATTATTGATCTTTTAGTTATTACTATTATTGGCCTTTTATTATTAAATGATGACAAATATGCCTATTGCAATAAAAAAAATATTTTTATAAAAATATATTTTAATTTTTTTCAAGCTTATAATTTTTTTTAATAGTTTCATTTTAGTATAATATTTAATGGTTGTTTTAACATTACGTTAGGTTATATTTTTTTTTTAGGAAAGGTTGTGTTGCACTTTTTTCTTTTACCATCGCTTTATTTCATTGTATTTTTTTTGGTAAGATATTTAATGAAAGTGTTGCTTATTGTTTTTTGTGTTTGTTTTCTTGGATTATATAAAGTTGTTTTCTTGTT
>JBBPBQ010020322.1:10325886-10350517 GCA_037974755.1 Cicer yamashitae
CTAATACAGAAAAAAAAATTGTTAGTGATAAATATAAAAATTACGAAGCAAATATTTGCCACTAATACTAAAGAACACGTGACAAATATTTATCGTTGATAAATATTATAAAAAAAAACGGGTCAATTCTTTGACATCGATAAATATAAAACATATTGAATAAATATTTATCATTGATAAATAAAATTATTTTAATCATATTTATATATTTTATGTTATCTATTTATATATTTTTGACAGAATTAATTATTATTATTATATTAGTTACTAGTATATTTAATTATTTATCATTATCAAAAATATAAATTGTAAGATATTACTTCTGAATGTTTTTTGTAATATTAATCAGAGTATAATTGGAAACAAAAATAATTAATATCACATTAAAAATTTAAGATTGACATTCATTTAAAAACATTTTTTTATGCAAATATGTATGGAATAATTTTAAAAAAAATCTAAATATTTTAAATTTTATTAAAGTTAAATAATTAATTAAATAAATAATATATATACAAATAAATAATATTCAAGGTTGGGCTCATGCTTGCCCCTCCCTAGATCTGTTCCTACTTTTGTCGTTTTAACTTAATTAATTTTAATATATTTTTTCATTAATTTTTATTGAATTTTTTTTAATTATATATATATATATATATATATATATATTGCAAAGCATAATTTTCTATATTTAGGTTTAATGTTGACATAAAATAATTTTAATCATATTTATATTGTTTTTTATTGATTATTTTTATTTTCTCAACATCAATTATTATTATATTTAATGATATAAATAAATAACATTAAATGCATTTATGGTATTTGGTTCAAACAATTTTTTAATTAACTTTCTCTATACATTATATTTTTTCTACATAATTCCATCAAACTCTTACTCACCAAGAGTCTTATAAAAAGCCACTAAAAATATGACTTATGATATCAAATTTTCACTCAAACATCTAGTAAGAATGTCACATTTTTCATTGCAGACTCTTATTTTCTTTTGTCTTGTTCACTTCATTGCTATTTCTCATGCTCTTGATAATGGTTTAAGTGTCGAACTCATTCACCGCGACTCTCCAAAATCACCACTCTACGATCCCACTGAAACTAATTCACAAAGATTTTTCAATGTTGCGCATCGCTCCATCAATCGTGTCAATCATTTGAACAAAATATTTTCACTCACTTCAAACACACCTATATCGACTTCAACTCCAGATTCAGGTGAGTATCTCATGAGTTATTCAATTGGTACTCCGCCATTTAAGGTCTATGGTATTATTGATACAGGCAGTGATTTTGTTTGGCTTCAATGCAAGCCTTGTAATATATGTTACAATCAAACATCTCCTATATTTAATCCTTCAAAATCTTCGAGTTACAAAAACATTCGTTGTTCTTCTAGAACATGTAAATCTGTTGAACAAACAAGTTGTTCTAAAGATAAAAATGTTTGTGAATATATCCAACAATATGCTGATGGGTCAAAGTCAACAGGAGATCTAAGTTTGGAGACTTTAACATTAGATTCTACCACTGGATCTAGTGTCTCATTTCCAAAAACTGTTATAGGATGTGGACACATAAACACAATATCGTCTAAAGGTCAAAGCTCTGGTATAGTTGGTCTTGGAAGTGGACATATGTCGCTTATAAAACAATTAAACTCTTCAATAGATGGAAAATTCTCTTATTGCTTGATTCCTTCTTATGGTGAGTTTAGTCGATCTAACTCATCTAGCAAACTCAACTTTGGAGATGCTGCTGTTGTCTCGGGTGAAGGTGTTGTTTCAACTCCCTTAGTCAAACTCAATGGTGAATTAAATGATTTTTACTTCGTAACATTGGAAGCATTTAGTGTGGGAAACAAAAGAATAAGTTTTGGAGGGTCCCAATTTGGAAGAACAAATGGTACCACAAAAACTATCCAAATTGACAGTGGTACACCATTGACTATTTTGCCACAACGTTTTTACATTCAATTGAGAGAAGCTGTGAAAGAAGTGGTTACACTAAAGCCGGTAGAGATTTCTAACCTTCCAATAGGCCTTTGCTACAATACCACATTGAAACAAATAAATTTTCCTATAATTACCGCACATTTTAGTGGCGGAGATGTAAAGTTAGATTCTTATAGCACCTTTGTTCCATTTGGTAATGGGGTTATGTGCTTTGCTTTTCTCCCATTCGAAGGGTTTGCACTTATTGGGAACATTCTCCAACATAACTTGTTGGTTGGCTTTGACGTCAAAAAAAATGTTATCTCTTTTAAGTCTACTGATTGTACCAAACATTGATTGAATGTAGACCTGATTTACTTAATTTACTAGATCAATTATTATTAATAATGTTTTCATTTTGTTTGAAATCTCTTTAAGAAAGAACTATCCATTGTACATTGCATTATAGACACTCACAAATTTTTTTTCTTATATATATTTCTTGCAAAATTTAGAAAAAATACTCATGAATTATAGATTATTTTGTATTTCAAAATATATTGATATTTTATTCAATATACATACAATAATAATTCTTTAATAGTGATTTTATTATATTTAAATTAACCTTATTGAAAACAATCATCAACAATGTAAATTTTGAATAATAATTACTTTCTATGTTATTAAATAATGTTTTCGTAAAAATATGTCACGTACTAAATAATGTTAATACTTATTTACGTATAAAAATGTATATCATATTTGTATCCGAAAAAACCATATTAATTATCAATTTATTTAAATTATTTTTCAAATTTTTTGAATTTGACTAATAATTGACACTAAATATCATGAGGTTGATCTTACTACTTAACACTTTAATGATACATATAAGTATTTTAAATTTAACAGCTTAATTTTATATTTGATCCCTTACGATGATTTTAAGTTTCATTTTAATCTTACGTCTTAAAAATTTAAAGTTGGTTTGTTACGTTAATAACGCTAGGTTAAGTAATTAGTTGTTTCTGTTAAGTTTTGACTTAACAACTTGAAAATTTATCGTGTATCCAATGAAAATCCGACATGACTGTTCATATTTTAACTTAATTTTACATTTGTTCTTTTACGTTCATTTTATGCCATTTTAATCTTCTATGTTTAAAAAGTTTTAAGTTGGTATTTTAAATTAATCTCCTATATATATTGAATATATTATACATAAGATTATACATATATTAATTTAAAAGTATGTTGAGACTTATCTAATGTTTCTATAATTTGATTAATGTAAAAACATAATCTCTATTCCTTGACGAGTCATAATTAACTAATTAATTTTAATTCATCTTCAAATGACTACTAGTACCACCCGTTTTATCTTCTTCCTTTATAACAAGTTTATTAAATCTTTAGATATATGATTCTTTGAACATTATCCACTATAGTACTCACAATCTAGTTTACGAATATATTTAACTATAAAAAATGTGAAAAACTATAACACTTTATCTATTATTATTATTACAATTATTTATTAGAGAAATAGTTAGATTAATTGATGATATTGATGGAAACGGATTCCCTACGTTTGACGCGGAAAAAGCAGGGAGACTTTGGCTAACTATCACCTTTGATTGCATCCAACAATTTAAAAAGCCACCACATAATCATTTTTATGTCTTGGTGCTTTAGTTCACGTGTACACACAATTTATTTCTCTCCTTTTTATTTTTTTTTGGTGAATAGTTTATTTTTATTTTCTATTTAATGCTTCCTTTTTGCTTATGATTTTTTTAAAAATATTATTTATTTGAATAATAAATATCTATACTTATTTATATATAAAGGGAAACTAAATTTTGGTGTAACAATTTTTTTTTATAAATTTTATCCTTTAATTAAAATATTTTATTATGTCACATTTGAAAATTTTAAAAAATCTAATTTTTTGTGTAACAATTTATAAAAAAAATGTTACACCAATTAAATCATTTTTTTAGTAGCTTTCTTTTATTGAAGGTAATTTTATTTGAGACACGTTAGACATTAATTCTAGTGAGAACGTGTACTTTGTTATGTCGCCTCTGTTTTCTCTATTTATTTACTGCATTTTCACAAGGAATAAACAAGTAATTTTCCAGAACTTATATTTGTCTTCTCTTGAGTTTTTGTTGCATCTAACAATAATTTTCTTTTAAACATAAGTCTAGATATATATTTTTTTTAACAAATATATATATATATATATATATTTGAAATTTAATAAATTATTTTAAAAAATTAATCAGCAAAAAATAAATATATCTCTCTCTTTTGCTGATTATTTATGTCTTTGTGCATTGGCTTTATTTTACTGATTAATTATTTAAAATAATTTATTAAATTTAAAAAATAAATATATCTTTTTTTGTTAAAAAAATATATGTAGACTTAGGTTTAAGAGGAAATTATACTTGTAAGACATGTTGAGTATAGTGAAAGGGAGTAACTCCCACAATATAATAAACTTGTGTTTAATATTTAATGTCTAACGTGTCTCAAATAAAATTACCTTCAATAAAAGAAAGCTATTAAGAATAATTTAATTTGGTGTAATATTTTTTTTTTAAATTGTTACACAAAAAATTAGATTTTTTAAAATGTTCAAATGTGACATAATAAAATATTTTAATTAAAGGATAAATTTTTTTTAAAAATTGTTACACCATAATTTAGTTTCCCTTTATATATAAATAAGTATAGATATTTATTATTCAAATAAATAATATTTTTTTTAAAAATCATAAGCAAAAAGGAAGCATTAATTTACAAAATCAAATAGAAAATAAAAATAAACTATTCACCAAAAAAATAGAAATAAAATAAAGTGTTTTAAAAAAATTAAAAGGAGAGAAATAGATTGTGTGTACATGTGAACTAAAGCACCAAGATATAAAAATGATTACGTGGTGGCATTTTAGATTATTGGATGCAATCAAAGGTGATAGTTGAGCCAAAGTCACCCTGCCTTTCCTGCGTCAAAGGCAGGGAATCCGTTTACTGATATTGATGTTCAATATGAAATTTTAGAACCTTAACAGAAATGATCAACAAATCATAATGTCATACTAACGTAAGAGGTCAACTTGTAACTTTTCAAGCATAAGAGACCAATTTAAAACCTGAAACAAATATAAGAGACTAAATATAAAATTAAGTCAATATATTAATTATTACATCAAATTATCGTTTGACCTATCACGAATTTTCTCGGTGTTCGGTCAAAACTTCACAAAAGAGACCAACTTAACATTATTAAAGTAAGGAACTAACTTGAAACTTTTAAAATGTACGAGGCTAAAATGAAATCTATATTTGCTAGAAAAATATAGATTAGAAAAAGATTGAAGTTCTATTGCACATAATGAAGGAAAAAAATCCTCTACATTTTATAAAACCATTTGAAATAAAATCTTATAATTTTATATTTAATACTATACACTACAAAATATCTCACCACAAAAGAAAATAAATGTAATATTTTCTTGGTCAATTTTTATATATATAGGAGCATATCAAGTGAGAGGAATTTTTAATGTGAGAGATGAGAGTATTAAATGGTAGCCCTTGGATTAAAATGTACGGTTGAGATTTAATTCACTTTTTAGTGTCCCATGTGACATTTTTCATCTTTTTACTTCCCTCATTTCACCTTCTTCGATCTACTTGCGTTATTATCTATGTAGTTTCACATTCTTTATGTCTACTTAGGTTGAGATTTAAACCACCTATTTTCTTTACTACTTGCCTTATTTTCTATGTTCTTTATTTTCTCTCCTTGTCATGGACAAAGCAGTAAAGAAAATAGGTGATTTATATCCCAACCTAAGCAGACAAGAAGAATGTGAAACAACGTAGAAAATAAGGCAAGTAGACACGAAGAAGGTGAAATGAGGGAAACAGAAAGATGAAAATTCGCACACAATCATTGATAATGATTTTCTGTAAAAGTTTAGAACACATAAAAAGAAATCAATGAATGAAAAATCCTCTCAGCAGAGATTTACTTGAATTGATGTAAATTGTAACATCCTAATGCAAAGGACTAAAAATAATTAGAATTTCAAAATTTGAAATATTCTAATTTATAGATTATTATGAGTATATTATTATTATTATTATTATTATTATTATTATTATTATTATTATTATTATTATTACTAATACTGTAATTGTAATCAATAATCAATTTTCTTAAAATAAGGTAATATTAGTAAGTTGTTTTGTTTGTTAGAGACTTGTAAATAATAATAGGAAGTTTATTTTGTTTGTTAAAAGTTTTTGTGAAAGGGATAATAACAAACAAAGCTATTATAACAATATTTTGTTATATAATTATCGATTATTAAGGAGTCAAACAAAATCAAACAAACAGATAGGATACTTAGTCAAATTATCTTATAAATATTTAAATATAAATAGATAGAAAGAAGAAAAATACTGAATTAAAAACTCAATAGAGAAAACTTTGCAGTAATCACACCCTTTAAACTTTCATGTACATTTATTTTCGGAATTTGGGATGGAAACAGGGTTAGATATTTTGAATAGTACTTTCTTATAAAATTATATTTTGTCGATAATCTAACTCTATCAAAATTGGGATTTTATGAACTGTAATAATAGATTATGAATCGACTTATTTACTATTGTTTGTTGAATTACCGTTTTTATGATTGTTTGAATATATATTTTTCTAAAGATGATTTTATAATATTTTCTTGAATGATTGTTATTATTATATATTCAAATAAAACATCATATATATATATATATATATATATATATATATATATATTCTTTAATAGATCGTTTTATTATATTTCCTTGAATGATTGTTGTTATTATATATTCAAATGAAATATCATATTGTAAATATATATTCTTTAAAAGATTGTTTTATTATATTTTCCTGAATGATTGTTGTTATTATATTCAAATGAAATATTATATTATAAATATGATCTTATGAATATGATTGTCAAAAATATGAATTACTTTGACTGTGCGTGTTGGAGATGGGTCTTGTACCCCACATATTGATGAGTTTTAAACTTCACAAAGATATGAGGTTTAAACTTCACACGGATGTGTCTCGTACCCCACATATAGATGAGTTTTAAACTTCACAAAGAGATGAGGTTTAAACTCCACATGGATGGGTCTTGTACCCCACATATAGATGAGTTTTAAACTTCACAAAGAGATGAGGTTTAAACTCCACATGGATGGGTATTGTACCCCACATATAGATGAGTTTTAAACTTCACAAAGAGATGAGGTTTAAACTCCACATGGATGGGTCTTGTACCCCACATATAGATGAGTTTTAAACTTCACAATGAGATGAGGTTTAAACTCCACACGGATGAGTCTTGTACTCCACATTAGATGAGCTGGTGCTCCACATGATGAGATAATACTTACTTCGCGGAAGCAGTATATCTCCATATAACGATGAGACATCCTTGAATTGATTGGTTTATTTTTTGCCGAATAAATGTGTATATTGGATTTATTCGATTATTATAGATGTGAATTATTGTTAATTTAATTGATAAGTTTTTAGTAATTATTGGAAGTAATTGGTTATTATAGAAAAATCTTAGTTATATCATATATATTTCTAAAGAATATTTTTGGAAGAAAGCGGGTGCCATGATCGATTTTTCCGGTTACCGAGCCGGCTGAGAACAATACTATTCTTAAAAATGTGTGTATTATTCACTGGGATTTAGTATCTCATTAAAGTGTTGTTTTCAGAGACTGAGACCGTCGGAGACATCAAGAGTTGAGAAGTCATACTTCCTTTGAGAAGAGTAATTTCCTTAGATTAGGTTAGTAGATCAAGAGTTAGTAGACATAGTGTCTACATTGTAGTTTATTTCGGGACTAGTTATTAAATGCCCAGATTTGAATATTTTGATTATTAAAGAATTTTCAGCTGTAAGGTCTTATTTTTAAGGTTTTTACAATATTATTTCTTTCGAGAACTTCATTATTTATTATAGTACCTTTTCTCTTATATAAATATGAAAAGTTTTTCGTTATTAACTCAATTTTTATACCCACGTAACTAGGCTAGGACTTGAAATGTAAATGAGAGTTAAAAAATCTAGAAACAGACTTTATCTCTACTCTGTTATTTTAATTTAAGTTCTTTATGGTTCAACTTTATTTTCACTAAAAATATTTTATAATCATAAGTATAATGATTTGATAAAAAAAATATATCTTTTGGTTAAACAACTCAAATAATTTTCAGATATGACAAAACACTATAATATCAAGTACTGTTTTTTTTTTATCCGAATGTGCAGTCCAGTAATAAGGATTGGAAAAGTTTCAAAAAGGAGATTATTGTTTTTTTTTTTATAATTAAATAATTAGAAATGCATCTGTTGCACTAAAAAAGTATTGGTTTAAATATGTTTTTGGTCTTTACAAATATGTTTCGTTTTGATTTTAGTCCTTGTAATTCTTTTTGTTTGATTTATATGCTTGCAAATTCTAACAAGTTTTAAAAAAGTAATTTTTGAATCTTTTTTAGTAAAAAAATGGTAACATGGCTAATTTTGCAAACTCTAAAAGTTCTAATTCTCATATCTGGATCCATTTTTCCCAATTTTATTTTTTTTAAAAAATCTAAAAACATTTAATAATATATATATATATATATATATATATATATATATATATATATATATATATATATATAACAATAAAACAAGGAAACTATTTAATATATTTGTCATTGAGTATTTCATTAATTATAAAATCAAAAAATTGTAAGTGTGTATATATATATCAAATGAAAGGAGTAATGGTTAAATATTGATCATATAACCATGACCACGATTAAGAATTATTTAAGTAGGACATGATAACTTAAAAAAACCACATGACTTTTTCTTTTAATCTTTGACTATCTAAATAAAGTTATGCGGTCAAAATTTAACAATCTCACTCATAATCATAAGCAAAATTTAACATTAATCTTTGACCATCTAAAGATATATAATTCATAAGCATAATTTTCTATATTTAGGTTTAATGCTGACATAAAATAATGTTAGTCATATTTATATATTTTTGTATTAATTATTATTTTTTTGTCAACATCAATTATTATAATATTTAATAATATAAATAAATATCATTAAATGCATTATGGTATTTAGTTCAAACAATTTTTTAGCAAATTTCTCTCGTTCTTATCTGTCTAATTACATTATTTTTTTCTACACAATTCCATCAAACTCTCATTCATGGAGGGTTTTATAAAAGCCACTAAAGAACTTAACTTAAAAGGTATCAAATTTTCATCCAAATATCTAGGAAAATGTTACATTTTTCATTTCAAAATCTTATTTTCTTTTATCTTGTTCATTTCATTGTTATTTCCCATGCTCTTAATAATGATTTTAGCGTCGAATTCACTCTACCACCCCACTGAAACTAATTTTTAAAGAGTTTTCAATGTTGTGCGTCGTTCCATCAATCGTGTCAATTATATGAACAAAGAATTTTCACTCACTACAAACAAACCTATATCAACTTCTACTCCAGATTTAGGTGAGTATCTCATCAGTTATTCAGTTGATACTTCGCCATTAAAAGATATACGGTATCATTGATACAAGCATTAATTTTTTTTGGCTTCAATGCAAGCCTTGTAATATATGTTACAACGAAACATCTCCAATATTTAATCCTTCAAAATCTTCAAGTTACAAAAACATTGTTTGTTCTTCTAGAACATGTAAATCTATAGAACAAACAACTTGTTCATATGATAAAAATGTTTGTGAATATACCCAACAATATGGTGATGGATCAAAGTCAACGGGAGATGTAAGTTTGGAGACTTTAACATTGGATTCTACCACCGGATCTAGTGTCTCATTTCCTAAAACTATTATCAGATGTGGACATATAAATATGGTGTCGTTTAAAGGTCAAACCTCTGGTATAGTTGGATTTGGAAGTGGACCTTTGTCGCTTATAAATCAATTAGGCTCTGATGGAAAATTTTCTTACTACTTGATTCCTTTTCATGGCGAGTTAAGTAAGTCTAGCCCATCTAACAAACTCAACTTTGGAGACGTTGCTGTTGTTTCCGGTGAAGGTGTTATTTCAACTCCCTTAGTTAAACTTAATGGTGATGGGAAGGCATGTATTTCCTAAACATGGGAAGGCATGTATTTCCTAAACATTGGAAGCATTTAGTGTGGGAAACAAAAGAATAAAGTTTGGAGGGTCCAATTTTGGAAAAACAAATGGTTCTACACATGAAGTTGCAATTGACTCGGGTACACCAATAACTATTTCGCCTCAACTTGTTTACATTCAATTGAGATCAACTGTGGCAAAAGTGGTTAAATTGAAGCGTGTAGAGTTTCCTAGTATTACATTAAACCTATGCTACAATACCACATCGAAGCAATTAAATTTTTCTGCAATTACTGCACATTTTAGTGGCGCAGATGTCAAGTTGGATTCTAATAGTACCTTTATTTCAATTCTTGAAGAGCTTATGTGCTTTGCTTTCATCCCATCGCAAGGTTTTGCAGTTTTTGAAAATATTTTGCAGCATAACTCGTTGGTTGGCTATGACCTCAAAAACAATATTATCTCTTTTAAGCCTACTGTTTGTAACAAACACTAATTGAAGGTAGATGTCGTTTGCCTAATTTAATTGGTCAATTATTAATAAAATTTGCATTTTATTGGACATCTCTTTAATAAACAACTTTTCATTGTGCATTACATATATATATATATATTCACTAGAGATCTATGATTTGTTTAAGTGAATTTTTTCTTATATATCTTAAAAAATTTATATAAATACTCATATGAATTATACATTATTTTTATATTTCAAAATAAATTTATGTTTTCTTCAATATACATATAATAATCATAATTTGATTGCATATAATGTGATTTTATTATTATATTTAAATTAATCTTCTTGAAAACAATGATCAACAAATAAATCTTAGAAAGTACGAGACAAAACTATACATGACAATTGATAATTATACAGGTTAATTTTTTGTACTTCACTAGATTTATGGTTAATATTGTACCAAACAAACATTTTTGTATTAACTTTATATGATATGTCTATGCAGTAACTAAAATAATATAATTTTTGTTATGATAAATATCTTCATTGATTATATATATATATATGGTCTGTTTGTTTAAAATTTTAAAAAAGTGATTTTGACTTATATTTTTTAAAATGATTTTTATGAAAATTTACTTAAAATTAGTAGAAATTTTTTAGATTCAATTTTTACCAATTAAAAAAATAATTTTGACATTCAATAACTTAGATATTCATTATTAGAGATTTTATGAAGAGTTTTTCAAAATAGCTTTTTATTTTAATTATTTTTTAAAATTTCATTATCCAAAAAAAGTTGTAGAAAATAGCTGAAATACTTAAAATCGTATTTTAAAATAAACTATTTAAAACAATTATTTATTTGAAGTTTTATTTTTAAATTTTTAAAAAAAGATGTTATAACAAAAAGATAAAATAACATAAAAATCATTTTTAAAAAATTCTTAAACAAACGAACCCATAATTTAAATATTAATAAAAGAGACAAATGAGAAAAAAAAATGTAGAGAAAGAAGATAAAAGCGAGATAGATAACAAAGAGAGATAAATGGGAGAAAGATATATATGAAGGAGAGATAGGAGAGACAGAGGGAGAAGCGGCCGAGAGTATAGAGAGATTGGGATAGAGTATATAGAGAGATAAGAGGGAGAAAGAGGAGGGATAGTTGAAAATAAAAAGGATATTTTGGTATTTTTGATAGTTTGTATTTGAGAAAAAAAAGTTGTCTCATGGTTTAGACTTATTTTGGCAATGTCAAAAAACGAGCTTATAATGTATCATTTTTCTTCCAATTTTACTCTTACTATTGTAACTAAATTTATTTCCCTTTATAATTTATTTATTATAATTTAAAATAAATAATTTTAAAAATTTTAAAATAATATTTTATATAATTTTAAATAATTTTAATAAATAATAATTTAAAGTAAATAATTTATTGATTATAATTTTAAATTATTAATAAATAATTTAAATATTATAATTATTAATATGGTAAAGTAAAAACTAAAAACAACTTTAACAAAAATAAAGAGATAGAAGAAATGGATGATAAAACTAATTTATCGTAGTTCACCATCAATGCGGTAGCTACCTACAGTCCCTTCAGTCACACGGATTTAATTTACTAAATCAAACTTATTTTCACAAACATTAGAAAATCTACTAGTCTTCTGACTATGTTCTAATCTTCTCAAACTTTTAGCTTAGTATAGTAAGGTTTTGAGGTTGCAATTACTATTAGACTAAGTTATAGATATAAGGAGTTAAAGTGTTTGTGGACAACTCTTACAAGAGGGTATTACATTGAGAACACTAAAAACACTAATTATTTCATATTTTTTCTCTTTATACAATACAAGGAATTTTTTGCTCATAAGTTTCACACGTGATCATGTATATTTGAGTGGCTTCTCACACTTCATTGTATAGAGTAACTTGATATCATTAAGGTTTCTGACTATTGCAGAAAATGTTGCGCAATTCTAGTATGAAATGTAATGTTCATATAATTAGTCAAATGTCTTGAATCTTCATATTTGTTCGTTTCCTTTCTTAGCTTTGTGGTAATTAAGGGTATCTTGATCATTAAGACAGAAAAATCAAAGGATGTGTGTACCAAATGATCACATCATGTTTGTTGTTGGATGTTTAAATCAGAGCATAACTTCCATAAGAGGATGACAAATAATTTAACTTGGGTCAACTGAGCGATGTTGAATGTTGACTTCTTAGAGTATTAACCAGAGAATCAAAAGAATCTTTAGATGTGTTCATCAAATGCAAAAAAATAAAGATAGGCATTAGGACACATTGATCAACGTCTTGAGAGGTGCATTTATCCAATTCTTGAGACAATCATATGGTGGAGAAGTGAAAAAAACGTCTTTTGATCATACAATTACAATCGAAGCTTGTGTTAGAAAATTTGCACACATAAGAAATACATTAAAAAAAAATTTGTTCTAACACATGTTTGATTATCACCAAAACAAGAATAAAAAGTCCATGTTCTTCAAACCAAATTAGTTCTAACACCGCCAACTCATCCAATGAATTTATCTTTTTAACTACTCGCTCAATATATGTATTGAGCAAGCCAAACACCTCCTTATTCCATATCTCCAATTTTTCTGTCAACAATTTTAACTTTCCTACTAGAGATTGAGTCTTCCAACCTTCCAAATGAAAAGAGGCCCAACATTCTCTAATAAACCTAACAATCGATAAGTTCAAATCAACAATCGTTGAATTTGAATGGTTTTGGCCCTTCATCAAACTAGCCAAACAAGACAATGATATGATATATCCCTATCATCCATCCATTGTTTTGTCACATTCCACTTCTCGAAAAGGCCACTTGATACCAAGAATTTGTCCAACTATTTACCAAGCAGATGAGGGTCGATGAGTTCCATGTCCATGATGAAGTAAGTAATAATGTTGAAATCACATACTATAATCCATTCTCCTTCTTCAAAGTTTGCTTTTAAATTGAATAATGTCTCCCACAATCTTCTTTTTCTAGCAATGCTACATTCTGAATAGTTGTTTACCACACATAATGTGCTTTGGTGTTGATCACAAAGAACTAAAAACCTTCTTAAAACAAAAAATTGACAACTACAGTTATAATCAGTAGACCTCAAAGCCCAATCAATTACAAGGAATTTTTTAAGGGGACTTTGGAGTTTGGGACTTTATTGACAACTCTACTCCTAATATTAGGCCCTCTATTAAAATAATTTTTTAAAGCTCCAGCCCATTATTTCATTATTTTTCGTGGGCTTAAGAAATGCGGCTCTTAGGACCAATATTTTGTAAATTTTGAGATTTTTTCTTGAAAAATTTTCGAATTTTTTGAATTTTTTTTTTTTTGAAAAAATAGGCCCCACTAACCCCAACTATCTTTAGGGGATTTTTAGTGTTGGGGCTTTCTTTTTTTTGGCCTTTTTAACTATGAAATTTTTGGTCCTTCCAACATGTGAGTTGGAGCCAATAATTAGTGGGTTTGTCAACTTGACAGCTCTAAGTATGGAAAGTTGGATTTCGTACCCCCAATTAAACCTATACCCCAAATTGTAAAAACCCAAAATTATCCATTTAATTTTCATTACGTGAATGGTAAAAAAAAATTACTCCAAAATCTGACCCACTCAACCAAATATCCGGTACACAATTTATAACTATTGGAAATTTCATTTTTACAATTTCCGGTAGTACAATTTTTTATATCGGAAATTTCGCCAACAAATTTCCAGTACAGTATTTATACTACCAGAAACTTGTGCCTTGAAATTTCTAGTAGTTACTTTTACTTGACCAGAAATTTCAAAAATCCATTATGTATTTTTTTTTAAAACTTTTTTTTTTTAAATAGGGATGGAAAAGACACAACCATTATGTATAGATTTGATTGAAGCATTCACAACTGATCAAATTTTTGAGTCATAAGAAGCTGTCATATCATGGACAAGAGAGGTTGGCTGACAAATTCGAGTAGCTGTTATCATTACTCGCTCTGACGTAGAGACTGGAAAGAGAGAAATGAAGTCAAAATTAATTCTTGGTTGTGATAGAGGTGAAAAATATAAGTCAAATAAAAGTAACTCAGGTACTTCAACTAAAATGTGTGGTTGTCTGTTTAAACTTAGATCGAGACCATTGAAAAATGTTGAGGGATGGATTATTAGTTTAATGTGTGGACTTCACAACCATGAGTTAGTGGCTACTTTTGAGAATAATGTATTTATGGGACGCTTAAAAGAAAAAGATAAGAAACATGTTGACGAGCTGACAAAGTATCACGTTGCATCGAGACACATTTTGAGAGATCGAGATAAGGAGAATGTCACTAATATCTGTCAAATATATAAGCGGCGAAGCACATACAGGAAGAATTTGAAAGGACCTAGAACTGATATGCAACATATGTTGAAGTTACTTGAAGTTGAGAAGTATGCTTGTTGGAGTAGGACTTATGGAGACTCCAACGTTGTGAGGGACATGTTTTGGACGCACCTAGATTCCATAACTTTGTTGAACATGTTCCCTCTTGTATTGATCATGGATAGCACCTACGAAACCAACAAGTATAGGTTACCATTGTTTGAAGTTTTTGGTGTAACTTCAACTGGGTTGACATTCAACGTTGCATTTGCTTATATGGATTGTGAGCGTCAAGAAAACTTTTGTTGGGCATCGGAGAAGTTAAAAGAGTTGTTTGTTTCAAACACCTCATTTTCTCAGGTGATCATGACTAACAGAGAACTTGCTTTAATGAATGCAATTGAAGTTGTATTTCCATCTTCAACAAATTTACTTTCTCAACTTCATATTAACAAAAATGTTGGAGCCAAATGCAAACAATATATATTAAAGAAAGATATGCAGGAACCCATTCTTGAGTTGTGGAGGAAAATTGTTTATTGTTCTGAAGAGAAGGAGTATGTGTCGATAATATGTTTTCGTTGACTACGTCAAAGACACATGGTTGAGTCCTCGCAAGGAAAAATTTGCTGAAGCATGAACAATCGAGTATTGCATCTAGGAAATACTACGACTAATAGGTATGTCATTAAAACTTTACATTTTGTTATATATTTATACTTATATAGAATTCAACATGCATCATAGAATTTTTATTGAAATAATATCAAATCTTTTTTATGTTTGAATATTAGGGTTGGGTCTGCTCATTGGTCATTGAAGAAATTTTTGGAACACAGTAAAAGAGATTTCTGTAAGGCATGGAATGGTATGAATGACATGTTGAAGTTCCAAATTATTAAGATAAAAAGTTCATTTGAGATAAGTAAGGGTCGCAAAGAGCATATACACAACAATCCATTCTATGAGAATTTGACTTGGGTTGTATCCAAGAAAGCTTTAGCTGCGTGTTGTTGTATACTTAGAAACACTCATGGATTACCTTGTGCATGTGAGTTGGCACGATACAAGTTGGAAGATGTTCCAATCCCATTGGATGTTGTTCGCATACATTGGAGGAAATTAACCATGAATAGTGATCAAGAGGAAGAAAAGTTGGAAAATGATTCAGAGTTGGACATTACATCAAAGATGAATATAATTTGGAAAACATGGAAAACACTTAATGTTGTTGGAAGGAGGGCATTGAAGAGCAAGTTGTGTGAAATAGCATATCTAGAGACAACATCAATGTGTGCACCACCAGATAAGATCAAAACAAAAGGTGGCGTGAATAAAAAAAAAAAAAAAGGCAATAAGCCGAAGGGATTTGACGTATATCGTGACCCTTCATATTTTGAGCATGTTGATGCATTTTATTCTGATAATGCATATACTCAAGTCTCTCAGCAAGGACCCGTGAAAGCATCCCAACAAGCATCCAAACAAGCCTCCCAGCAAGCATCCAAACAATTCTATCAGCAAGCACCTATGACGAGTCAAGTTAGAAAATATTTGGACGAGTTTCCTCCTCTAATTCATCCATATATTGAAGACATAATTAATGTTAAAGCATATGGAAACTGTGGATATCATGTTATTGCTGCTTTACTTGGCCATAGTGAAGAATATTGGAGCATTGTGCGTCGATAATTGTATACAGATATTAAGTCCAAACCTGATTTATATGTTGCATTATTCAAGGAACATTTGCAAGAAGTGGCAGAATCTTTACTTGTAACTGATTTGGGAAACCAACCCAACAAGAACTGGATGAGCATTCCAGATATGAGTTACGTGATAGCAACAAAATATAATCCCGTTCTTGTTACATTGGGAAAAACTTTATGTTTCACTTTTTCCCATTGAGCGGTGCACACAATGGAGACCTATCACGTGATCGTATTATCAGCATTAGTTTTGTTAATGATAGTCATTGGATTCAAGTTAAATTGAAATCAGCATGTCCGTTACCTCCACTTGCATGGCATTGGAAGAAGCACCGTAGTGATGAGTCTACATCATGAGCTATAGCTTTTGTAGGACGTCTACAACATTGGGGTTCATTAGATTTAGAAGATACATCAGATTATATGTCTTTGGAAGATGATTGACACTTTTGATTTAAAATTTTATTTCATATATATATATGTTGTTTTCAATTAGTTAGTTTATTTCCTCTGCAGTTCACATTCCTTTTTGTAACAAAATTCATTCACATAATATACAAAAGATTAAATCATTTCAACTTTTAACAAAATAAGTCTTAAGCAATAAAGCAAAGTCTAAATAATAAGTCAATCGAGATAAGTCTAAATAAAAAACTTTAAATAATAAAGTATGAATAATAAGTCAATCGAGATAAGTCTAAACAAATAAGTCTAAATAATAAAATAAGACAATAAAAATACAACTACAATACTACTAATAATTCCCTCCTCTAGATATGTATAAAGCTCTCTCTAATAAGACACACATCTCATCTTCAGGATCTAGTCTATGTAAATTTAAACTCTGTTGTATAAGACCACCCATTAGTTGACACCGTGTATACCATTCATCATGACCAGCATCATGACTAGGACCAGCATCATGACTAAGACCAGCATAATGACTAAGACCAGCATAATGACTAGGACCAGCACCAGCATCATAACTAAGACCAGGACCAGCATCAACATCATAACTAAGACCTGTACCAGCATCTGCAGCAACGTAATGATCATCTGAGGATGAGATACCCTATAGTACCATTGAATGTAGCCCTCAACAGACTCGTTTGGATATGCAGTTGGATGCAATTTAGTACAAAGGGATCGTACAGAGTTCCTGTACATACTCCATTCAACATCAACATTACGTACAACGAGCATCAGTGGTGTATGAGGGATGTGTTGAGTATACCCAAACTGTCGTATGCACCTCTATGGTAAATAAGGTACCATCGTGGAACACTAAGGAATGTACCTTGTAAACAACGACACAGACTGAAATTGTGTCGTAGAGTTCTCATCGTAATTTGGTGTCCAGATAATATCAGTATCTCTCAAAGCATCCAACTTTGCTCTGTAGTATACAACGTTCCCAGATGTTTGTTTTGCAGTCCATCGAAACATCCGTGGCATTGAAGATATAGGCTCATTCAGATCCCATTTAAAAATGTAAAGGAAATGTTCATAAATCCATGTCTGTAAATAATAAACAAAAATACAAATAATTAAATAAACATGTTATCAAATAACAATATAATAAGTATAAAAAATAATATAATAGTACTTAAAATAGAGATAAATATCCTCCAATATATTTCGTTGTAGGCAATGTACTATCTCTAAGATAGTCATATAAAACAACAAGAGCAGCTGCTGATGGTGATGCTGGTGTTGTTGACCCTGTTCATCATCAAACGCATGATCTTGCTCAAACTCATGTTGAATATTATAATCCTCATGTTGCATTTCCTCGTTCCTCTTTCTCCTTTTCTCAACGACAACTCTCCTATTTGATCGTGTAGGAGGTCGAACCCGAGAATGTTCAACGATGTTTTTTGCTCCTCTGGTCCTCACTGAAAAAAATGTAAAAAAAAAAAAGTAATTTTAAAAAAAAAAAAAAAACATTGTTCCAGAAATTTCAGTGATGAATGAAATTTCCAGTGAACTTCTTGGAAATTTGAAATTTCTGGTAAATTTCCGGCAGTCATTTTCAATATTAGAAATTTCATTTTTGAAATTTCTGGGAGTTTTAATCGAAAATTTGAAATTTTTGATATTGAAAAACAACTACTTGAAATTTCAAATTTTCGGGTGAAATTTCCGGTATTGAAAATGACTACCGGAAATTTGGTTCCTCCTAAAATTTCCGATGAAGATATTTTATGAGCAAAACTTACTTTTCCAGAAAATACAAATTGTGAGATATAATAACACTTTTTGGTTTTTACAGTTTAGTTAAGGTTATTTTAGTCATTTCAAATTTCAATTTTTTAAATGGGGATATAGGGTTAATTGGAGGTACGAAATCAACTTTCTTAAATATAAGTGTGGGTTACAGAATAAAACTTTCTTATTGTTACTATGTAGTGGGCCCAATGATCCACCAACATCAACAACCCATTGTTTTTCCTATTAAGTTTTTAATGAGTGTTTGTTTTCTTGAATTATGTATATATTTTGTGGTGCTGTTATTTTTTTGAGTTAAGAGTGCAAATATTATTGAGATACTTTTTTCTTTTATTTCCGCACTTCACTACCTTTAAAAAATATATTTTTAACAATTACGTACACTAAAGGATTAGTATTCTCTAAAAGAAATTATTTCATAAATTTATCTTTTAATAAAAGAATTTAAATTACAAAATTAATAATAATTTTTTTATATTATATATATTAGACCTATACCCGTGCAAACAATTTTAACGATTGCATGTTAAGTTGATATAAGTAATAACAATATTTGTTTTCAAACAAAATGTGAAGCAAAATACAAACTAATAAAATGAAAACGACTTTCATAAAATTGCTATTCACTTTTGGCTTTGGAACACTACTTTATAAAATACATTAGAGATAATACTTATTTATTGGTTTGTTTGTTTTTTTAAATAAGAAGTCGTGTTTGTTTATAGTGATTGCAAATAAAATGACAAAAAAAAAATATTGTATTTGATTAAATTTGAATGGACTTCTTAGAACATAAAATATCAATGACAATTTAAATACCTTTTTTCAATCATTTCTTCCATATATAACTTCAAGTTCTTGTCGTAATACCGTGCGATACAAGGAACATATTATGTATGACTAATAATTTTTGTTATTTAAAATTTGAACATTTAAAAAATTATAAGATTTTTATAAGAAAATGCCAATAGTTAAAATCTCATCGAATTGTTTCAAATGGTTATTAGTTCCAATTTTATTAATAATAACTTTTCCCTCTCTAATTTTTTTTTTAAAAGTTTATTTCAAATGTATAATTTTAATGCTAAATAGATTTTCATCCCAACACTAATGTGTTTTAATTTAAGTATATTCTTCAACAAAATTATAATGTATAGGGGAGTACACACAATAATATGTAAACCATAAATTAATTTTTTTTATTAAATTATGTAATTTATGTTAAAATTTAACAATTTGACATTTTTCTTCATTGCTACTTATATTTAATTTCTCTAAATTGACAGCATAAACGAAATGATAATAAGAGATATTCAAAAATACTAATTATTATCTCAACGAGGTTAATATGTGTGATTTTTTATGTAATTATTATGAAAGGTAAAAAAATATTAATGATTCAACGATTGAAATTTATTGACAATATAAAAAAAATATTTACATTGTCTATGTATACAAATTAAATCCTTAAAAATCACATAAAAGTGATTAAGTCATTCAAACATAATTTTCTCAACAAATTCAAAGATTTATGTTGTCATTTTGTCTATTTAATACTAATTAATATTTAAGTTTACATCTATTTGAACCAAACCAATTTTTTTTAATAAAATGAACCAAAACAATTTAAATCTTGAAAATATGTATCTAATACATGTAACTGAGAATTTTCATATTTTATTCAAATTAAAATAATGATATTTTTTTAACTTTTTCAGAGAGATATATTTTCAACTTACATATTATCTAAATGTTTAAGAGCAATTGAACGGAAAAGTATTATGCTATGCAATTGAGTTATTCATCAAAATTCGAAAGATGATATAAATAAATAATGATATGAAGTTGGGCTATAGACCTATGCAATTTATAGGAAAGAGAATTGTCATTTATAACTGTGTCCTATGCAATTTATTTGAAAAATGCAAAGAGCATTTGGCAAAAATATGAATATACATAATTTGTTGTATTAAATTAGGATTAAAGAAGACAAAAAGGATAAAAAGAAAAAGTTTGAGAAATCAGACAAAAACACACTTCCATTAAACTACATGATGTTCTGCAAAAGAAAAAATTTGGAGAAAAAATGAAAAAGCAATTAAGCATGAAAAACTCGAACATAAAATGTGAATAGTAAAAAATTGAGAGAAAAAGACATAGATTCTAACTTATACCTATATGTTTTTGGTAACAAATCGAAGCATAAACAGATATCCAAATATATTCAAAGAATGGCCACAGAAACACAATTAAGGAAAAGATATATAAAAAACAAAATATTCCAAAGAAACATGCTTATAAAAAAATTGAATTGCATGACTGACCAAAAAAATATAGGGAAATTAAATTTAACTTTTCCAAAATCTCTTTAAATGATATTCACATTCTCTCTAAATTTTAAAATATATTTATCTCTCATATACTTACTAAAAAAGTTATACAAAATAATTTTTTCAGTCACATTTACAACTTTATCAAAACAAAAAAAAGAAATTAGAATGTCCTGATAAACAAAAATGGTTCAAAACGAAACAAGAAGAGATACTAAAAGAAGCATATAGTAACATTTTTTTTTTAAGGGAGATGGATATAGCAACATTGTTATCTTAAAAAAATGGTTAACATTGGGCAACCTAGTACAAGAGGTGTAATGAAGTGAGTTTGGAAAGATGATAAAAAGAAACCGTTTTGGAAAGGACATTGAAAATTGAAATGTTATTAAAGTATAGAAAATTAATATTTGTTGGGAATGTATTCAAAGTTTTGCACGACAAAGTTGTCTTTTCGAGGAAAATACATTTATTGCATATTTTAAAATATATGAAATGTAATAAATGTGAGAAGTTGTGGACAGTTGAATACTAATTTATATTTTTGTTTAATTGTTGTTTTGGTCTATTTATTTTAACAAAATTACGAAAATAGTTTTTTTATTTTATTTCTCTTCAGTTTTGGTTCTCAAACGGAATTTTAATCCCAAATTTTGATGAAGTGGCATTTTTTTAAGCCACACCACACCATTTATTATCATAGATCTCATGTACAATTGTTGCACCACTAGATCTTCATGCATAGTGTGGTTTAAATAAGTACAAAAAAATGATACTTCATCAAGTTTTAGACCAAAATTCTGTTTAGGAAAATAAAATTGGAGAGAAATAAAATAGAGAGACTATTTTCGTGATTCAGCTAAAATAAGGGGGACAAAACTACAATTCAGTCTTATTTTTTTGATAGTTTGAAGTATATAGTCGGTCAAGTTGACGAGGTATTTGGATTACATGTTCATGAGATTACATGTTCTACTAGTCATTACATTAATTAACATATTTAGGGTGCGAAAAAGTCGTTTATAATTGTTATAGTATTAAGAAATAAAAGATGAGAAATTTATGTATTGCACTAAAAGTTATTGTATAATAATAAAAATATTTTAAAGGTTTTTTCGAGTTAAAATATTTAATAATCGTTTTTACTATAGTTTATCTTGTATTATGATCTGCCAAAAAAAAAATCTTGTATTATATTATCTTTTCAACAATTAATCCCATAAAAAGAGTGGTAATTATTAATATTAAATTAAATGAAAACATTTATATTATTTTCTAAAACAATAAATTTAGTTTTATCATCTTTAATATTTTATACAACTTTCAAATTGATAAATTTTAGTTTTATATTTTATTTTCTTGTATTCTTCGTTACCTTTCTCATATTGGGGAAGAGGGAAAATAAGATTAATAATGGTGATAAATAATATTCAACTTCTGGAATTAATAAATTTTAGTTTCATTTTTTATTTTCTTGTATATTCACTTTTTTATTTTCTTGTAAAATAATATTAATAATAATAAAAAATAATTGCTATTTTAACCGTGTCGAATGAGATTTGAATTTAATCTATTGAAACTATAAACTAAGTGCACACTTCATTGAAAAACTTATTCACACTATAATAAATTATTTTATATTTCTAAAATTAACTTTATAATGAGGAATATTTTATATCATATATAGTTTTTTTTTATTTAAAGGTATAATTTTACAATATTTTTACTATATATATATATATATATATTAAATTCCTATTGTTGGTCAAACATTTTTATAAGCATATTTACCCTCAACAATTCAGTTTTTTAAAGATTATGTTTGAATAATCCTTAAGATCTAGTTTAACTAATAAAATGTCAATATTATTTGATTATATGTCATGTCTTGGGACCTCACAATTATATGCGAATTTTTTTACTATTCTATCTAGACAAAAAACAAATTTAACCTAAAATGAACAACATATTTACATGGAATTACTTAACAACACAATGTTTTCAAAATACAAATTTTTTTTTAAAAAATAAATATTAATATAAGATATTGAATGGATGTAATGTATTACATAAATAATAGGCTAAATAGCACCCGCGGTCCCTTAACTTAATTTCAGTTAACGTTTTAGTCTTTTATCTTTTTTTTTTCCTCCCAATTTGGTCCCTTATCTTTTATGTTGTAAAAAATTTGATAACATTGTTGACATTTTAAAACATAAAAGATCAAATTGTCACTTAAAATTAAAATAAATGACCAAATCAGAACCAAAAAATGATAAGGACAAACATTAACTAAAATTAAGTTAAGAGACTGCGGGTGCTATTTAGTCTAAATAATATTACATAACTTCCCCCTAATTTTTTGTTTTTCTTTTTCCTTAATGAATTTATAGCTTAAAAAAAGTACTACATTTTTTTTTATAATTTATTTTTATTAAAAGAAATGATATTCAAATTGTAGAATATATTGATGTAATACAAATTCATATTTACTAAAATACATGAAAGATAAATTTGCAAATAAACTCACAACATGACAGTTAATAACGTAAAACGACAACATGCCTATAAATATGACAAAATACAAGTGTCCAGAATATCTATGCCTCCAAATCTATAACGTTGATGACACTAAAGTCATCGACTGAAATCTGTAATCGATCAAAGCTACTATGTCAATTTAAACCAAAATGAACATTGCACCAAGAAAAAAAATCCAAAAGCGTCACACTCAGACGACAAAATCACAACAAAAAATATGAAAGAAAAATCAAATTTATATGGAAACCACTTATTTAAATAAAATGAAAAAAAATTATTTGAAGGAATGAATCTAAATCAAAAAATAATCTTAAACCACCTATTTCTATTAAAGGAAATTGAAAACTTAGTCTTAGGGGGCAGCTACTACCGGCCTTGATGATTTACTATTATTGATCTTTTAGTTATTACTATTATTGGCCTTTTATAATTAAATGATGACAAATATGTCTATTGCAATAAAAATTATTTTTATAAAAATATTTTAATTTTTTTCAAGCTTATAATTTTTTTTAATAGTTTCTTTTTGGTATAATATTTAATGTTTGTTTTAACATTACGTTAGGTTATATTTTTATTAGGAAAGGTTGTGTTGCACTTTTTTCTTTTACCATGGCTTTATTTCATTGTATTTTTTTATTAAGATATTTAATGAAAGTGTTGCTTATTGTTTTTTGTGTTTATTTTCTTGGATTATATATGGTTGTTTTCTTGTTTTTTGTGTTTGTTTTCTTGTCCTAAGAAATATATTTTCTCTTCAAATTTAAAATTGGAATTATGAATTACCATTTTTTAATTAA